>RJWH01001351.1:212480-396303 GCA_004363575.1 Solenodon paradoxus | reverse complement strand
CTCCTCCTCTTCTTCTGGTGCTGGCACTTGAGCTGTTCCCCAGCCTTGGGAACTCAGGAGCTGGCCAACACTCCCTGGGGAGACTCTAGATAGGACCACAGCCCTGAGTCTCCCTAGAGGCTGGGGTGCCACTGCTGGCCTTCCCAACAGCACATTCAAACTCTCTGGGCTCAAATCCTGACTGTCTCACTTACTTGAGGTATTTAAGTTTAAGACCTTTATTTCTCTGGGTGTCAGCTCCCTCATCTGTCAAATGGGGACCATAACATTCCTACCTCCTAGTGTCTGAGATGACAGGAACTGAGAATACTGAGTACTGCAGACCTGTCAGACTCGTGGCAGACCCCCATGACACCTTGTTCATGGCTATCGCTGCTGTAACTAGTACTGTTATGACTAATTGCTCTTCATTCCTTCCCTCAAGCTTAGAAAGTCTAGAAAATACTTTGGTATCTCCTTATCCAATCACATAATTTGAAGATGAGAAAATGCGCTGGAAGCAATTTCCCTGAAGCTGCCCAGAGACTGGCAGAGCCAGATCAAAGGCCAGATCCAAGGCCTTTGCACAGAGCCATCGCTTGGGCCGTGCTTCTCTTCTCAGCACACCAAGGATTTGCACAAAAGTGTTTAAGATTTTCATGATTACAAATGGGCCCCTTCACTGCATCTCATCATCATGGCCTGTCTTGCATTGCGGATGTCAGAGAACAGACACCATGCACGGAGCTGGCTTTGTTTGCTTTGCTCCACGTCCATCACAGCAGAGAGAGCCCAAGGGGTAGATGCTCTGGTGGGGAAGCCACGGGGCAATCCCGGGACAGGGAGACTGAGCGCTCGACTCAGATTCAAAGCAGCATCTTGAGCCTTTTTTCCCCTCAACGTCTCCTTTGGTTAAAAGGCAATTGTTTCAAAGGAAGTGTTTACCAGAGGGGATTTAGATTAAAGTCAGAATACAGAGAGCACTCTAGTCCAGGGATCATATGGTTCTGACACTAATATAAACACACAGCATCATTCCAAGCACTGGGTAAGAAGTAGGGGATTCAGGTTCTGGGGGTAATGTAGACATTCCCACTTATTAAGCTGGGGTGACTAGATGTAACCCTTTCAGAAGAAAGGGTGATTTATATATGTATGCATGTGTACATGTATATACAACACTTTATATATATATATATATATATATATATGTATACATACATTTTTTTTTCAGTATATTATTTTGTCATTTAAATAAAACCTTATGACTGGGGAGAGATTGCCCATCCCAGGGCCAACCATCTTAGGGATAACCCAGGACCCAGTCAGAAACTTGACTTTGATCTCCAACCAATCCAAGCCACACCAGTCTACATGGTCCATCCAATATTGCTCTGTCTTACTCATCCCAGGACCCAAGACCAGACAACAAGAGACCACTCCTACAGCCCAAAGCAGCTGTAATTCTTCAGGTTAGTCAACCCTGAGCTGTTACCCCTGTCCTGCATTTTCCATGGAAACCCCAGTAAAGATGGTGGCTTAAACCTTCCCTTCACTGTCTTCTGACTCCTGAGCACCTCCGGTCTTTCCATGTGGACCTACTGTGTGTGCCTCCTGTCTCTAGGACCTGTGAGCATAGCAAACTTGGCCTCCCCGCGCCTCTCCATCGTCTCATCTGGCCCCATCTGACTGACCACCACATAAGATAAGGTAGAGGAAATACACAAAAGTTCCCCAGCCCTCTCACTAGTTTGTGGCTTTGTTTCTGGTTTCTTAACCACATCAGCTGTTTAGAAATCAAGTTAGGTGTCTCATGTGCAGAATGCAGAGTTCTGTGTGTACCAGGAGAGACCCAAGACAGATGCGTCAAGAGCCAAGCTTTGGGAAGCTTGCTATTTAGTTGCGGAGACAAGCTATAAGCAGGTGAATTGTTAAATGACCATGGATGGAAATGACAGTCTAAGACATCCCAGCATAGCACAAGGGGAGGACAAATAAACTAACCCCAGTACTGAGAAAGATCACTGGGCTGGGGGTCAGGAGACTAGGACTCTGTTTCCAGGACCCCCAACATCTTGTTCTGTTACCTGAGTGATACTTACTAACCTCTTGGGAAGTAGCCTTTGCCTGGACCCCTAACTCCCTACACTCATCTTTCTGGGTCCCCACTCTCCTGGTGCTATATAGAGGGTGGGACTTACACTCACTCAGCATGCATGTTCTGTGGGTCTCAGAATATCTACAGATAAGGTCAGGGCTGGGACAGCAAGAGTCAGCTACAAGACGGGGGGAGACAGGCAGTGTGACCTGCCATCAAGCCACACCCTTCCACCCCTGGGATGTTCAGCCCCTCTTCACACTAGACACTTTCACAGTGCGGGTGGAGAAGCAAAAGGGATGCCTGCTGGAGGGGACAATGAAGGTCAGAGAGAAGTAAGTGCAGGAAATTCCTGCTGCCAGGGGGATGCCACACTTCATGGCCAGAATTGCAGTTAACACCCCAGCGAGTGAGAGCAAATGCACTTTGATTTAGGGGAAAGCACACTCAGAAAAACACTGCACTTGAAAACAGCTATCATTGTCCCTCCTTTGTGTGACAGGAAACACGGGTTCAGACAAGTCCTAGTTGCACTGTGGGCTGCTGCCTAAAGGGGACCTTGACTGTGGCTACAGTGGGCAACTTTTCAGCAAAGATGCCTGATACAAATCCTTTATTCATGTCCAAATACTGGTGACCCCACCAAACTAACTTCCATCTGCCCTTCTTGCTCAAGACTGACTCCATAAAATGTGCCATTGAGAGAAAAAGCTTTCTTAGCAACAGAAACCCCATTTAGCCATGAGAAAGTTTTAGGTTGTTTGTCCAAGAATGTCCGATTGACATACAGTTACATCACATTTAACAAAAAGTCTGGAAGCAGTCAGTGGTTATGATTGATTAGTGGCCCAATGATTTCTGCTGGTCTGGGGTTTTCTGTCCTTTCCCTCTACCACCCTCATGGTTACAAGATGGCGGCTGTAGTTTCACGAGGCCAACCCTCACATGAAAGACCATAATTGGAAGTGGATAAGGCCTATAGCTCTCTTCGATCCATTAGGAAAGACTTTTCCCAAAAGGATTCCTTCATGTTTCATTAGTTAGAACTGGATCAGATGTCTACCCCAAACCAATCACTGGCAAAGCAATGGTTTTGTCAGCTTAGACCATGTGTTCTCAATGGGGTTGATATGACCCTCGGGGGCAAAAAGAAATGTCCTCCTTTTATATATAATGCACATATATTCATATAGTACTTGCACATTTATACACTATATCAGTGGTATTAAAATTTCTTGGAAGTAGGGGGAACTGTCTAAAACACCTGCTTAGGGGGATAACATTATATTTTTTAAAAGGTTTATCAGCACAAAAGCTTGTACATGCATGTTTATAGCAGTTTTGTGTATAAATGCCAAAACTTAGAAGCAACCTAGAAGTCCTTCAGCCAGTGAGGGGATAAACCTGTGGTCCATCCAGACAGTGGTATATTATTCACCATCATAAACAAGCGAGTGATCAAGCCAAGAGTTTAAATGCATATTACTGAGTGAAAGGAGCCGATCTGAAGAGGTGGCACACTATATGAGCAAGAAGCAGCACTTTACTATTTTATTTAGTTGTTCATCTTGGTTTTCATCCTGGCACAGGTCTTGAACCCAGGTCCTTGGGATGTGTGGCCTGCTCACATCCAGGCTCAGTGAAGAAAGTTGAAGGGACAGTTTTCTTTTTAAAGGAAGGTGTAGGCAGGAATGAAGTCAAGCAGAGACAGGAAGGCAGGAAGAGAGAGCAAGAAGCAGCACTTTACTGTTTTATTTAGTTGTTCATCTTGGTTTTCATCCTGGCCCAGGTCTTGAACCCAGGTCCTTGGGATGTGTGGCCTGCTCTCTAGGCCAACACCAGCTGGCTTATCTGCTACTCCACCAGGGTGCGCCAAAGAGATACTTTCCTTGATTCCTTGGCTAACTCCAGGCAGCATGGGTGGACAAAGGGTACAAAAATCATTCTTCCACACCCAGAATTCATCTCCAATGACCACCCCGTCTCATCTCTGATGATCATCCTTCTTTTCTCTTGATTACACCATTGTGTTTCCAGCCCTTCACCCCTGCTTTAAGCCAACCAAGGTTCTCTGTTCAGAAGTGCTGTGTTTAGTCAAATTTCTGTGCTGGTGGGTGGATGAGCTGAGGAAGGTGCAGTAATGCCCTGGAGTCATTGTGAAATTCCCCACATTTCTCCACCCACCGCCATTTTCACATCCTCCATTTCAGTTCTCTTGAAGTCTTGTCTTGCTGACTAGATGTTTGCTTTTTCAGCTTCTATTGGGTTCCTAGTAGGTAGGGACAGAAGTGCTGCACATATCTTAAAAACCTGATTCGCTGCACCCTGGTGGAGCAGCGGTTAGGTCAGTTGCCTCTGAAGGAGAGCGGGCCGCATACCCCTGGGTTCAAGTCCCAGATCTGAGAGGGAAAAACCAGTGTGAACAACTAAATAAAAATAAAATAAAATGCTAAATCCAAACCAAAAACCTGTTTCTCGAGGTAGGCAGGACAATGGAATGAAGTGCTCTTCTGGAACAGGACATCTGGGCACCATGACAGGTATAGATTCCAAGTGCTCTCTCTCCTTGACTTGGTCACCTCAGCCTGCATCAGTCACTCACCAAAAATCAAAAGTAGTCATCTCCAGGGGATGCGAGTATAGGTGATGCTCAGTGTTTGCTTTATATACCTTTTTACAAATGGGAAGTTCTCAGCTCTAACTACATTTAAATCACCTGGGGAGCTTTTAAGTCAATAGCTCTGCCTGGGCCCCAGCCTGGAGCAATTACATCAGGATCTCTGGGGGTGAGGCCTAATCTTCAAGATTTTTCAGAGCTCCCAGGTGTTGGGATGTGACCCCTGCTCCAAGAGCTTACATGTGTATGAGTGTGTGTGTGTTTGTGTGTGCATGTGTATATATATATATATATATATATATATATATATATATATTTTTTTTTTTTTTTTTTTTTTTTTTTTTTTTTTTTTTTTTTTTTTTTTTTTTTTTTTTTTTTTTTTTTACAGTCAGTATACACTTTCCTTTTTAAATCTCAACAGGAAGTAAGTTTTCATTTTGAGAAAGAATGAGCTCTAACTGTTCAATTCTTAGAAAAATCAGCCCTCTTCTTTAAAAACTTTAATGTTACTCTGAAGGAAAACATTATATATATGAGATTATTTACATTTTCAGTGCTGTGTGCAATGAGAAACCAAGTAAGATAGTGAAATAAAGTTAATTGAATCACAAGTGTCACTGTGGATCATCTTTCTCTTCAGAAAGAGTCACCTATGTCTTCATGGTATTTTTATAGAGAGAAAAGGCTGGAGAACAAATTCCAAATGAGTGTAGTTTTTGGTGGAGACCAGCGTATATCCTTGCCATGTGCTGATCTTTAAATAGGCTTTTAACATTTCTGTACCAAATCATATGATAGTTATTTCTGGTAGAAACCAGGATTTTCTAACTGCCTGCTCTGTTCCAGATTTGGTTGTAAAAGCAGTGGGTGCTGGGATTGAGGTCATTCAAAGAAGAACATAGAAGAGGGAAGAGTAAGAAAATGTGACTGAAAACAAATGTCCATGGTGTTACTTCCCCACATACCTCTCCCCCCACTTTCCCGAGTTTCAGCTCTGGCTGTGCACACAGCTGCTGAGAACAGGTAACTTGGAAAAGTTAACCTCGAGCTGTACCCGCATTGACTAAGAGCAAACACACATGCCCTTCTAGGTCATGGACTACTGTTCTTGGCCCTGAGGCTGTGCCCGCTGGTAGAGCTGGAAAAACCCGAGCCTGGAACCGGGCCTAAGCCTTTACGACCAGCAGCAGGTAGGTGACTTTTGTCCAAACAAGCTCGTCCATCGGATCAGTCTTTGCCTAGACTCATAACAGCTCTGTGCTGGTGCCTAAGGGACGAGTCAAACCAGATGTTTATTTCTCTAAATGTTGCCTTCATTGCAATCGCGGCCAGCTCTATTATTAGTACATTGATCTACATGTCCATTAAGAATAACAAAGTGAAAAAATAATAAAACCCTGTCACATCAGCACTCTCTGCTGCCGTCCAGTGTTCCTGTATTACATGCAAAGTAGCCCAACCACTGACATCCTGAAATCCCAAACGCAGTTATGCCTTGATCTAATTTCCTAGTCCTCCTCCCCTTAATAATAAGGATGCCCAGCCTCACATTTGTGAGTTGGCAAGATCTTGCATATATATTCATTCACCTGTATTTTTCTCCCTTCTAATTACTCTCAAGTATTTGCTCATGAATGGCATGTCTTAAGCAGATCAGCAGGCTCTCAAGGGAAGGACTCAGCCTGCTGTTTGTCCCCAGGACACGCCTGCGATGCGAGCTTGTACAATCTTGGTGCTGCACACCAGGCCTTGGTATATGGTGACCAGCCAGGAGAGCAAGAGATCAGTGGCCCTTTGCTGGCACATTCACAGGCCTGAAAGCCAGGGGTCTGCAGTCAAGAGAACAGCCAGTCAGAGGACCTTCAGAGACTGCCTGGGATTCCATCCGCCCGGTGCTTTCAGTACAGAAACAGACCCAGAGAGGCTTGCTGGTGCATCTGGGTTCACAAGGAACACTCCAAATCAGTGTGTCATCGCATTGTGGCCAACCTTCCCCACCTTCCCTGAAGGGACAAAGCCCTAGCAGTAAAGTTAATATGGCTGACATCATGAAAGTCCATTTCAAAGGAAAAAGATTAGTGTGAATATTAACTCAGGAGGGGCACACTGACTGCTCTGTAACAGGTAAGACACTTAGAAACTTTCACAAAAAGCTGACCTAACAGCTTCTGGGTCACAACCTTCAGGCTAGGTCTCTTCTATGGAGGGAAAATGAAGACACCCCTATACCAGCTGCCCTTCCAGAACCCAGTGGAATCAGCAAGCCAGGGAGGCAGCACCGCTGGCTCCCCTCACATCCCTGAATGAAGATCCGGCTTCTCCCTTGGCCCTTTGTTCCTGTTATAAACTCAGTTCACAAGGACCTTGGTTTTTCCTCTTAGAGGAGACTACTTAGCATTTTCTATCCAGAAAGGGCAGCTGCTGCCTCAGTGTGAGGTGTCCCTGAAGTAAACCCCTCTGTGGAGCTCTGGCAGACACCCCCACGCACTGCCCGGCAACCCTCTCTTCCCTCTCCCCTGCAAACCTTCCTCTTCTCCCCTGCGCCAGGCTGGAAGCCCACCGGCTGCTCGAGCTGTTCCTCTCTGCCTGTTTCTATGTCTGCTCTCCTGTGGCTGATTTAGCCTTTGAGTTCCCTACTTAGAGCCCACCTGTCTTTCCCCTCACTCACCTCAGTCAGCCCACCGAAGACCATGCACACAGGCTTCTGGACCCACCCACACTCCCGCACCAGCCCCTCTTCCAAACCCTCCCTTCCAGTCTGGGACAGCACTGGAAGGAGTTTGGTCCTAACTGTCTCGCTCACTAGCTGGGTGACTGTCAGCAAGTTACATTTCTTACCCTTTTACATCAATGTATTACGATAGAACTTACATGTTAAAAATGCACCCACTTTAAGTGTTCAGGTCAATGAATTTTGACTGAGTTATATACATCTGTGCAAATACCACCCATAAGAAATGGAGCATTTCTATTACCCCCAATATAGCTGTCCCTCAGTCTCCATAGGGGACTGCTTCCAGGACCCCCCAAGACACAACAAACCAGGGATGCTCAAGTCTCTCCTAGGAAACGGTAGTGTTTGCATAGAATCCATGTACAGCCTCCTGCATACTTGATCTAGAGCCATCTCTAGCTCACCTATAATACCTAAGACAATGCAAAAGCTACGTGAAGAGTTGTTACTCTATATTGGTTAGGGAATAATGACAAGACAAAACCCCACCGGAGGCCTACCTACATGGTAGTACTTTCCGTCTGTGGTTGGATCTGTGGATTGGAACTGTGGATACCAAGCGCTGACCCCACCACCCAGGAGACCACTGACCTGCTTTCTCTCACTGAACCTTCACCTGTTTAGAATTTTATCAGCAAAGACATGTGCAGTGTGGTCTGTCTGTTTCTGACTTCTTTCAGTGTTTTGTGGATTTACCAGGTTTTCGCATGTACCAGCACGAGACTTTCTGTTGCTGGGTGGTATGTACCTGTATGGCTGTGCCACGTATATTTGACCTATTCACCTGTGGTGGTCATTTGTGTTCTCTAGTTTGGTGCTATTATGAATAAAGCTGTGGTGAATATACAATATGGATTATATATACACATATATGTATATATATATATCTGTATACACATATTATATAGATTTGTACACATATGTATGTATATAGATTTATATGTATATATTCAACATAAACGTATCTGTGTGTGGACGTAAGGTTTTGTTTCTTAGGTAAATAAGAGTAGAATTTCTGAATCACATGACAAGAGTATATTTAACTTTACACACACACACACACACGCACGCACACACACACACTACCAAATCAAAATGATTGTACCATTTCATACTCCATCATTAATATAAGCTTTTACAGTTGTCCAACATCCTCGTCAACACTTGATGTTCTTAATATTCTAAATTTGAGCCATTAGAGTAGGAGATATGGCATCACATTGTGGTTATCATTTGTATTTCCAGAATAACTCATGCTAGTAAACATCCTTTCATGTACTTACTTGGTCATCCATATATCAAGGAAGTATACGAATCTCATTTTTTTGTTTGTAATGGGGATTAATCTTCCTAACCTTCCTTTTGAGTGATAGTAGTAGATATGGGGGGAAAATTAAACTCTGAAGATCAATATGATGTAAGAAAATTTAATATCTCCAAGGTCAGGAACTTCTTAAGTTAGGCGATAGAAGCTCCAGCTGAAGAAAAGTCACAGGCTCTCTCTGAGCTCAGGCTCCTTATTCTGCTGAAAGCCCTCAACTACAAACGTTTCCCCTCCCATGCTGGCCAAGCCTCCTCAGTCATGGTTTCTCTTGTCTCTGCAATTTTTGTTTTTCCCAGCAGCTGAGAACCTGTCCTCGATACCTCTCTGGCTTTGTATGTACTGATTCCCATTCTGCATGACCCTCTCCTTGTGATCCCTGGTGAGCCCGTGGTAATGTCTTTTCAAAGCTTGTTCCAACTCAGCCCTCCCAGGAAGCGCTCTCCTGTGTCTCCACTTAGTCTTGTCTGCCTGACCCATTGGTACTTAAACAAATGAACTGTGAGTTAGCCACTTTCTCCTGAGCCCGTCCAAGCTCCATGCTTCTTGGATGTCTCCACCGGAATGCTCCACAGAAACCCCAAACTCAACATGACCCAGAAAGTTCACCATGTCTGTTCCTCATAGACACCCTTGGCACTATGACCCTCCCCCCCATTCTTCTCACACATCACCACTCTCTTCGTTACCCAGGATCAAAACTCCAGGGTGATTGTGACAGCTCTTTCTCCAGTTTATTCTATCTCCTCAGTTACCAAGTCCTGCCTATTCTACCTCTACACAGTCTTTTGAAGTTTTTTCTCCTTTTCCTCCTCACCTCCAGAACCCTGATCCTTACCTCCTCAAGACTGTTACTTGGCCTACTTGTGACTAAGTATTACACACTGCTGGCTGCCTTGTCACAGCACCAAATCCCTTTCTCCCAGCAGATTCTACTTACCTACCACAAAAGAGACAAAATTTCAGATGCTTTCTCAGCAGTCAGACAGGGTCACTTGACCGGTTCTGGCCAATAAGACTTCAGGGGCGGTCTTCTGGGAGTATTCGGGAATGATTTTCCTCCTCTTTTCACTTTTCTTCAACCACCCATGGCTTTTTGTGCTGTTCTTCATTCCCTCCTACCCTTATCCCTCCAGCCAATTCTCTCTTGAGCTTATCTGACAAATACTCTCTCAAAAACAGATTTTCAATCAGATTATATCCCTGCTCTTAAATATTCAATAATTCCCTTATCAGAAAACTAGAGAAAGTCTGAGAACCAGTAGCCTGGCATGTAAGGTGCTTCAGGATTGAGTTGTCATCTATCTTTCTCATGATTTTCTTTCCTATCCTATGCCTGGTCAAAAGGGAATATGTGTTTCCCGCATGTATTAGTTAGGGTTCTCTAGAGGTTTGAAATAGGAGACTGACCTACTTTGGCTTATCCTGTTACCCTGCTCAAGATGGTCTTAGGCATAGGTTCATGACATAGTTCCCACCATCTTTTTGTGATTTGCTACAAGAAGAAAGCAGATCCCAATGGCCTGCTTCTTCCAGGTGCCATGGAGTCTGAAATCCCTCCAGTTACAGAATCATAAAAGTCAGGGTGCTTATTATCCATACCGTCCACTCAATCAAGGATTCATATGACAACAGAGGCTGAGGCAGGGAAGGGTGTTCTGGGCATCAAGCAAAGGTCAAGAGGATTCCAGTAGTTATGATGGAGGAATCCGAAGGGGAGGAAAGTAGGGATGATGAAGACAACACAGACACACAGACTCCACACTGAACTGTATTCTATTCTCCAGGCTCCTCTCATTTAAATTCCTCCTTGGTTCTGCTTCCCAAAAAGCATCATAACAAAAATAGTTAATATTTACTGAGAACTTCAGATGACGGGTCTCATTTAATCCTCACAGGGCCCTGTGAAGTGAGTGCTGTCATCACTCCCATTTTGCAGTTCCTTACCCTAGGTGTATAGCCATTAGTGACAGAAATGAGGATGTAACTCCAAAAAAGTCCTCTTCCATAAGCCCTGGTGACGTTCATTCATTCATTTCATTCCTTCCCTTACCAGACATTTACTGAGTCAGGAAAGGTACCATGGAAGATAAATAATGCACAGACCCAGCTCCCAAGAAACTCACAGGCTAGTGAGGGAAACACCTGCCTAAGCAAATATCCACACTCTCTCATGATGAGTACGACAGCAGGAACCGGAGCAAGTCATTCATGCTGCCCTTGATCTGTTAGGAACTCTCAAGTTTGCCCATCCTTGTCCAATCTAGTCTCTTTCCATAATCTTTTGTCATCCTCTGAGATGCTGACATTTCTATTTGTGACTTCACCTGATACCCTCTGAGATGCTCTTTTCTTGTCCTTCCAGTCTTGGCTGCCCTCCAGCTCTGTGGAGCGCCAGCTACACAGCGTCCTGTCAGTCAGAGCGGAGAAAAGGAAGAGGCCCTGAGACCAGCCTGGAAGCAGTTTTCCTTACTGCTCTGCCTCTGCCTTGTAGCAAGTCCTTGGACAATTCATGTAGTTAGGGGTTCTTGTTATCCACTTTTTAGTGAAGACGGCGTAGTATTACATGCTCTCAGCATCTGCCCTTTTACCTTTAGGAATTTTAGAAACCAACCTGACTTTCTAACATGGTGGCTAGGTAGGTGGAAGGAGAAGAGATGAGTGGTATCTTCATCCTGAACTTCTAGAAGACTCACCTTCTCATTCTTCCCCTATCTTCGACCTTTTCCTGGAAAACCTGCATTATGCCACTCCTTTCTTTCAGGAACCCCCTTCACTAAGTGTGCTCTGGTTCCATCGTGGATCATTACCCAGCAATTCCTGACCCTGAATGGTTTTCAAGGTCTGCTTCACCCACACCTGAGCTCCAAATGACAGACCAGGCCAGGCTCCACCTGTGGAAGGTGAGGAACTCTAGGATTCCTAGCGCCTGGCCCAGGCTCAGATGCACTTGAGTGATCTGGCTGCTTCCCTGACAGAGGGCCAAGGCCTCTTTCCTTGCCAACCGATTATCACAGGCCACAGGAGGCAGGCTTGCTGGCTGCCACCAGACCCATGCTCACCCTTTGTCCTAGGCCTAGAATTTATTATTTACGAGTAACACCCAGGAATGAGGGCAGAGGGCACTTTCTCTACAGAAAGGCATTTCCAGTCTGTGTCTGTGGCTCAGGCTGCTTTTGTTCTCTCCTCCTCCCCACAGTCTGCCATGGATAGAAAACCAGTGTCCTTCGTAATGCCGCTAGCTCAGCGCCTTCTCCCGATGGAGCCAAGGGGACAGCCATAGGGTACCGAGATGTACAAAGGGGAAGTGACCTTTCTCAGGCGATCTAGCCCACTGGGTGTGGCCAATGGAGGAGGATCAGATATTTAAATCAGCACACAAGCCTTCCATCCTGAATCAAGGTCTTGGTTTGCCTTTTCACACCCAGCTCCAGGGGGTCCAGCTACAAGCTGACCACTCACCACCTTTCCAGAGCAGAGGCGAGTTCTGAGCTGGGGTATGGTGTGAAAGGACTTCTGCTCTGGAGGGTGGTGTCTTAATGCTGCTAAGTCCAAAGCCTGGCTTTGCTTCCTTTGCATTCCTGCCATTTGTTTTAGGTCTGCTGTTATAAATACATTTTCTCTCAATAGAAGGAACATACAGATGAGGACACAGCCCATATATCTGGACTTTTTAATCAGTCTCAGTGACCAAACTTCTCCCCACATCTGCCTCACAGAGTCACCCTCCAGAGGAGTCAGACCTGCTTTGTATGATTCTGAAGCATTTACTGAGCACCTGCTATGTCCAAAGCTCTGGAGTAGGTTCCTCTGCAGCATAAATTCCTTCGATAAGTACTTATGAGGCACATACCATGTGCAGAGAATGCAAATGTGAGCAGGAGACCAGTCCTTGTTTTCTAGCAGCAGGTAAAACAATGGAAAGGATATGAACAGACACAGATGTGAGAAGAATGGCTCCCCGCCCCACGCCGTTCTGTGCTTAAGGTGTTCTCATCAAGTAGAGAAAATAGAACACAGTGATCAGTCAGCGATGTTTTCGCAGAAAGTCAACCCCTTACTGCTGGGAAGAATCATGGCCTTTGGGTCCAGTGTCTGTGCTGACAGGAGTGTGGCTTAGAGAGGTCTGGGTCTGAACTCATCCCCAGGTGGGTTTCTACAGCCTCTGGTGCTGGCTGCGAGGCTCCTAGCTGGTCCCTGAACCTTTCTGGGCCTGGGGCCCTTCATCACTATAAAGGTTTGTTTGCCTTGCTTCGCTTGCTGGGTTGTTGGGAGATAGGTCAGGTGAGGTGTGTGCCAATAGTTGGCGCAAACTAAAAACAGCACCAAATGGAGTTACTACTCTTGAGACAAAAGTCAGTATTTTGTAAAATAAAGCATTTCAAATGCAATGCTGGTTCCCTTAGGATTCCCAAGGGCTAGAGAGTTCATACTCTGATAAGACAGCTCAAGTCCATGTCAAAAACATGGGGGCGATTTCCCAGCCTTGACCTTCACCATCCAGGTTCAGTCTTCAGTGGAATCTGCCACCTCTTGTGGGGGAAGTGGTTTCTAAACTGACTGCTGACATCTGAAATCTGTCATCAGAATGGTATCACTTTAGCTTAAGCTACTTGGGTTTTTCTCACCTACTGAATGAAAAAAATAAACACAAGTCAGCAGGATTGAGTCTATATCCTTGGGTACTGGTTCTGCTAAGATGATTCATTCAGCAAGCATCCACCTGCATGGGAGGCTGCTCTGTCTGGGAAGACAGCGGTAGTCAGACAGGCATGTCTCCCGTGCAAGACATTAAACCAGCAAGGGAGGGAGGCCGGACAGCGAAGGGCAAGTCAAGACACTGACAGAGCATCCTTCCAGGACTTGGAGGTAGGAGGGGGTGTCAGGCCATGCTGTGGGGAAGAAGTGCCATTGAAGTTGGTGGGAGGACGAGCTGGTGTGACTCCTGGCTGAAGGAGCCGCATACGCGAAGATGCAGAGGAGCAGTGTGCAGGAGCTAAAAGAACTCGGGCTAGAAAGGAGAGGGACAAGCGTGTGTGTCCAGAGATAAGGCTGCAGCGGGGACAGGCACCAGGCATGAAGGATCCCATGTGCCCAGGAAAGAAGTCTGGACTGCCTCCTTAGGAAATGTGACCTGCTTTGCCCGGGACAGTCATGGTTTATGCCTGTTGCCTCAGAGGAATGATGAATACCACTATTTCCTTTCACTTTTAAAAATGGTCTGGGTTGGATCATAAATGACATGATCACGTATCCTCAGGGCAGGACGAAGTCAGCAGAGCAAGGCAGCAACTGGGCAGGTGTGGAGAGAAAAGGCCTCAGGCTCTTCTCATGAAGCCCCCAGGGGCCGGGTTGAGGGCAGGTGTGTTGGGAGGCACAGAACTGCATATCTGAAAACAGTCAAGGGATTGTTTCTAGCATTAAGGTAACTATTAAATCCCAAAAGAAGTGATTGAGTTCTTCCTCAGCCTGACAGATTCCTTGCCACCAACAGGTCTGTTAGTCACCCAAATGAGCTTGAGATGGGGCGTCTTGCCTCGGAAGGGGTGTTCAGGAGGGTCCTGGCACCAGCAGAAGCCAGGACTGCAGGGCAATGCTTCCTTCCGGAGAGAAGCCAGAAATAGGCAGGACTGTCCTTCAGTCCAGGCTGAGGAAGGATGAGGTTCTAAAACCACCTAACCGCGAGTGGGGGTGGGTGCTGGCACTCTGGGGGACACTCAAACTCACCCTGGGAACTAGCCAGGCCTCAGTTACCCTGGGAATCAAGCACCTGCTGGGAGTCCTGCTTCCGCCCCCCTGCTCCCATCAGAGTCCGCTTGTCATCCGCCAGAGCTAATGCGAGTTACTCATGATCTAACTGCTATTTCCAGCCTAAAGTTGGCATTTCTGCTCAGGTTCTATCTCTCCCACACTAATTAACTAAATAACTAGCAACATGGGGATGATGCAATTATGACAAAGAAAGCCTGACTCCTCAGTTTCCCACCCAAAGAACCCCTGAGTTCTCTAAAACGCAGTGAGACCAGCCTGAGTTCAACAGGAAGGATGTCCTCTGGCCCAGCAGTGTTGGTCACTCAGCTGGAGTTCAAGTTCATGTCCTTCCTTGGTTCCAGAGGCCAGGTGAGGCTGGGGCTGTCCTGAGGGAGACACTGGACTCTTGCTAAACCTGCTTAACCAACAACCACGGTGCGCCCTTAGGAAGCACCCAGTGCTGTGGCCCAGGGTTAGTCACTAAAGCTTCCTGAGCGTCTGTCTCCTCATCAGTAAACAGATACAACAGAAGCTATTATTCTAGTGACTACAAAAGTGATCTGTGGAGCAATGCTTCCGGATAGGGAAGTACAAACCAAGACCACTAAGTGACTTTCCCAGGACCACCGGTCGGCAAGTGGGTCAGAATCCCAGACCTGGGCCCTGCCAAGCAGCCTCCCGAGGAGGAAGCCTTTGGCTTGCTGGTGCTCTAGGGACAGCAGACCCACCCGGGGAACGGCGAGGCTTCACTCCCTCCTCCTTAGCTTCTGAAGGTGGCGAGCTAGGAGGACCTTCTGCCTCCAGCAGACTCTGGGGAATTCCAGAAGCCACCCTGGAAAAAGGCCCCGACCCAGAGTATCTGATCCTGAGGCCATTGTACAGCCCCAGCTCCTTGGGGGCCCCCGGTCACTGAAACTGGACTGAGGCCTGAGCCGCTGTGGGATTCCAGCTGGGCAACAGCTTTGCTCGATCACGTGCCTGCCCATGTCCACAGGATGCCTGGGCTGTTTTGTAAGAGCCCTCCATACCAGACTCTGGATTTTCCAAGCTGGAATCTTGAAGGAGAAACAGGCTTCACTCAGAATTTACCTCCCTGCTCAGGTTTTAGACATCACTCATCTCCCCAGCTCTGCTGCGAGGTCCTTCCAGGGCAAGCCCCAAGCCATAGGCCCTCAGAATCCCCCAGAGCATTTACACACTGCCTCTACTAAGCAGCTGCTCTATGCTACTCATATTATCAATCATGGACTGTTTGCATTACTGCTAATTTCCTTCCAAATTTTGTCAGTGTAATATCTAAACACGTTAGCATTACTGTTATGGCATGCATGTGTGATTTGATTCTCGAAATTTTTTATTTGACATTATTTTATCTATTGCACACTTCAATGCATCGTCCACATGCTTGTCATTGTTAATGGCTGCACTGGATTCCGGGGTCCTGACATCCCAGGCTTGTTTAAGCATTCCCTGAGTGCTGGGCGTTTGGGCTGTCTCCAATGTTTGAGCACTATAAATAGTGCTGCTGGGCCACCTGGCTTTTTTCCCCTTCGCCTGGACAGAGGAAGGGGTAGACAGGCTAGGAGCCTTTCCTTCCCTGCATTCCTCGAAAAGCCTTTTCCTCAAACTACTTCCCAGGCTGGGGTAACAGCCCCATGTCTGCCACTCTGTCACAGAAAGACCAGTGTTTGGGCTGCCATTAGACCTCGTATGTGGTCGTTGGTGGCCTAGGAAGGAGAAAAGGGCACACAGGTGGGCAAAGCATCTGGGCACTTGACTCAGCAGGGCTCCGACAGTAAATCCTTTATATTGGAGTGGCCTTTCTGTGCAGGGGCTGCAGGCCCTGAGGGGAAATCCAAGAACATCACCTGTGTTTCCAGCAGCTCAGTCAGTTCAAGGTTCCACTGGGAACCACTGAATATTTAAACTGAAGGGAGAACTTTTGCTTTACTAATCCAACGTTTCCATTGTACAGCTAAGGAAACTGAGGGTCAGAGAGAAGAAGTAGCTTTTTCAAGATCACTCAGTTATTATGGTCAGAGTTTCGACAAGAGCCAGGAGGTTCTTCATACTCAGGCTGGTTCTTACCACCCTCCAGTCTCCTCATGGAGCTTGTTTCTAAATCAGAAAACTCGCCATAGTTAAAATGTCAATAGTCCACGAATTGATCTATAGATTGATTTAACACAATCTT
This sequence comes from Solenodon paradoxus, assembly GCA_004363575.1. NCBI lineage: Eukaryota > Metazoa > Chordata > Mammalia > Eulipotyphla > Solenodontidae > Solenodon > Solenodon paradoxus. The sequence goes on along the minus strand of RJWH01001351.1, from coordinate 379,609 downwards.
AATCAAAATCACAGCAGGATTCTTTGGAGACAGAAGCAAGAGAAGTCTACAATTTCATGGAAAGGTAAAGTCAGAGAAAATTTGAAAAAGGAGAACAAAGTTGAAGACTAATACTATTTGACCTTAAGATACACGATAAAGCTACAATAATCAAGGGTGAAAGGAGGAACAGAAAAAAGAAGGAAATAGGCCCACACAAGTGTGGTCAATTGACTTTGAAAAAGACACAAAGGCAATTCAATGGAGAAAGGAGTCTTTCAACAAAAAGTATTAGAACAATTAGATATATTATGCAAAAAAAAAAAAACAAAAACCCCAAAACTTAGACCTATACTGCAGTTTATGTATAACTAAATATAGATCATAGACCCAAATACAGAATGTATAACTATAAAACTCTTAGAATAAAACAGAGGAAATCTTTGTGATCTTGGGTTAGATGTTAGGGTTAAGTGTTTTTAGATATAACAAAGTATGACCTATAAAAAATCAATAAATCAAACTTAATAAAAATTAAACACCTTTACTCTGGTGAGAAGCACCTTATAAGAAATGAGAAAAACCCCACAGTTGGAGGGAAATATTTGCAGATCACATATCAGACAACAGACTTATAGCCAGAACATAGAAGGAAGCCTAAAACTCCACAAGAAAAGATACAAGCAAGTTTCTGAAAGGGTAAAAGTCTTGAAAAGACACTTAATCAAGTAAAACAGATGACAAACAGGTACGTGAAAAGATGCTCAACATCATTAGCCATTAAGGAAATGGAAACTAAACCCAGAATGAGATTCCATCATGTGCTTGTTAAACTGGCTAAGATTTCGACAATACCAGATGTAGGTGAGGATATAAGGCAACTGGAGCTCACATAATACTGGTGGGCGCTCACAAATGCCATCCTGGGAAATAGTTTGGCTGTTTATTTTTTAAGGAAAGGTGCAACAGGAATGCTGGTGAATGGGCAGGCAGGCAGAGGAGAGAGGAGGAGGAAGCATCTTTATTTTTATTTAGTTGTTCACACTGGTTGTTCCCTGCCCCACCACCACCCTGGACTGGAACCCAGGGGTATGTGGCTTGCTCCTTTGGAGGTGATTGACCTAACTGTTGCTCCACCAGGATTATTTCTCATAAACATATATTTACCACTTCTAATACATTTAATACCACTTCTAGGTATTCATACTAGAGAAACGAAAACTCATGTTCATATAGAAACTCATAAAACATGCATGTAATAGCATTATGGATGATAGTCCCAACTCTGGAAACAACCCAAATGTCCCCACCGGATGAGTGGACAGACTGGTTCATCCACACGAGATATGATGCAGCTGTGAAACGAAGAGGGACAGACCGACTGCACGCATCAGAGCCAGGCTGCAAAGGCTTGGCATAAGAGCCAGCCCCGGACAGTGCCTGCAGGGGAGGGAACATGCACTCCCTTTGCCCTTCTGAGTTCTTGGCTGAAACCCCCAGCAGTAAAAGAAAAGCAAACGGAGGTGTATTACCTGTATCCTTCATATCCTCATGGGAGGTGCCCAGAAAAACTGAGACCCGCTGAATGGCTCAGCTGCCACCACAAACACCTCCCTGGGACCTCAGCAAGACTGAGTGAAGGGTGCTTGGGGCAGGGGCAGGCTCCACCCGTGTTCCAACTCGCATGACTTCAGACAAAGAGCTAGTTCCTTCTCTGCCTGGGTGTCCAGGGACATAAAAAAGGTATTTTTTTAAAGTGTCTCCTCCTTTCCTTCTACAGTGTAGTCCGAAATGATCCAAATATCTTCTGAAAGCTCAAGACATGCCCAATAAATCTCAGCACACATTTTGGACACCCTTTTCTGTCTTTCTCTTCCTCCCCCTGAGACCTAAACTTGCCCTGAGCCCGTGTGAGCCCATGGTGAGCATGAGAGTAGTCAAGTCAGGGACTCCTCTCAAGGAGTCACTGTTGGAAGTCCCACTGGAGTGAGGAACAGGCCAGGGCCTGTGGGTCAAAGGCGAGGGTCTGGGCACAAAGGCCCCTCCGGGCCCTGCAGGGTGGGGGCTCACGGAATCAGGGAGAGCTGCTCCCAGCATGGGAAGCCTCTGGTTGGGTTTCTGAACCAGCAGCACCCTTGTGTTCAGAGGCCTCCTTTCTGGGAGGGGAAGAGGAATTCGGGATGAAGGTGTTTCAGGAACAGTCTCAGGCACCTACTCTCCTTCCGGAGCAGAAAAATAGGCAAGAGTCCATGTTAGAGGGTAGAAAGCAGATATAAGTGTTGAATGTGAAAGGCCGAGCCTGACCCGGGCAGGAGAAGCGGAGCATCTGCTGGGGGCTGGAACTCAGGAGCAGCTTCCCACACCCAGCAAGGGATGGAATCTTCAAATGCTAACTCTAGGCACTAAGGGCAGGACAAGTCATCAGATGCTCCAAACCACGGGGAAACCAGACCAGATCCCCAGTCAGGAAGATGGGTGTGAGGTGGGGACTTGGTCAGGGAAAACTTTGCAGGACATCTCTGCTACTCGTTCTCCAGCAGAAGGTCACAGAGCAATTCCAGCGAAGCCGGCCTGGGGACAATGCCTCCGGGACAAGAGCCAGGACTGGTCCCACAGTCTACAGAACTGGTATTGGACCACAAACCTGGGTCTGTAGTTGGGATGGGAAACTGGAGGGATGGAGAGGGACAGGGACCTGGGCGTGACATGACACAGTGAACTGTGAGGAATAGCTTGTGTTGAGAGTGTGACTTGAAACCTGGCATTACCATCCACAGGGACTGGCAAGGGACCACGCAGCTCTCCCCTCAGGTCAAAGGTTCTTGAGAGTCTCAGCTGCCAATAGCGTGCAAAGTGTCTGCTTCATATGGTAAAGGGCGGAGAAGGAAGAGGTGTCAAAGTTGTTCAGTTTTCTGCTACGTAGTTCCAATGAACAGCGCAGATCTTATTTCTCAGCGTGACTGAGTATCCATGCCACCTGGGTGGGGGCGGGTTTTCACCCCGGAATTTCCGATCTGTAGCTCTGGGTTAGATTTTGAGAGTTTGCCTTTCAAACACATTCCCAGCTGCTGCAGTTGCTGGTCAAAGCACCTTGAGCACGGCTGGTACAGTCAGCACATGTTTTCTTGAGCCATAAGATTTTGGGGAGTGACAAATTCAGTCTCCACCACTTTCTAACTGAGGCCCTGAACCGTTTACTTAGCTTCATTGTACCTCAGCTCCTTCACCTGTGTACTGAGGATAATTGTATGCAAGGATGGTTGTAGGGGCTGGTAAGATTAAATTAGTGATAAATGTGTTAAGTGCTCAGAAGAGTGTCTGATAAAATGCTAATGTTCAGTGTCAGCTCTCAGTACCTGCTGGGATCTTTAAAAATAATCGTTGAACTTAGTTGTTCAAAAATGGGAGGCAAGTATCATCATTTCTATCTGCAGAGTCAGGAGGACAAGGAAGAAAAACCCAGGTCTTCTAACTCGATAGTTCGAGCTCCTAGATTCTCTGCACCTGATGTCATTTCTTTAAACACCAAACCTTGAGAATGGAGAATTAGGTCCTTAATAAGCTGAGCTCAGACTTCATCTGCTGAGTGGGTGGGATTGAGTGCTGGAAAAAGGAAGAGGGAAGGAGGAGACTGGGGAGGATGTTTGTCTGGGAACCTGGCACAGAAATACTCAGGATGCCTGGAGTGGGCATTTTGGTGTCTTCAGAAAGCAGATACACCAGGTGACTCAATGTCTTGCCCACACATTCCCTCTCTTCTCTTGGCTGCTGTAACTGATTGAAGTCATCAGTGAATGATGTGGCAGGTGCAAACGGATCGCCCACTGATGTTTTTTACAAGCCCCAGAGGACAGTCCCTGCTTCCTACCGAATATGGACAGAGTCCGGCTGCTGGACACCACAACACTTTACAGGATGAATCAGAGCATCCCACTCACCCACATGGACCACGATGTTCCAAGAAGGAGAGATCAACAGCAAGCCCTGTGTGGTGGGTGCTGTGGGCTCTGCATCCCTCGGCCCCAGCTGCAGCCATTTACCTTTCATTAAATGCCATGAGCAGCGGTGGAGATAGGATGCTGCGTCAGCCCGATGATCCTCAGCTGCCTGAGAGGAAACTCTAACCCTGGCCGGTGCGCATGATGCCCTATTTGCAGCCTGACTGGCTCCCCTGAATCCGTACTCCTCTACCCACTGATTTAGAAGCCATAGCTACCAGATTCTCTGTATTCACTGTGTTTAAAGCTCTTCTCAATGCTTCAAAAGTTGGTTTCTCCTGTCCCCACTGCCTCATTTGGTGATAACCTCTGCTAACCAGCCAGTCATGAGCTCAGAGAATGCCTGACGTGCACGCTAGTTTCAAGTTCACCCCTAAAACAAATAGTGACCCTACAGTGGGGAGCACTGAGCATCTCCCCAGAAGACTCCTCAGCACACCCTTGGCAATCACCTTGTTGGTCCAGCAACCTTGGCCCACGAATGTGCACTCACCCCAGGTGGGGCCCCAGTCAGCCCTGACCCTGACCCACCTCTCTCAGAGGGGTGCTGCTCTGGTGTGGAGATTAACCAGCATCTTCCATGCCAAGCGAGAGCAATCGCTTCACACAGAGCTTGGGATGATCTGGTCGTTGCTGATGCAGTATGAACAGCAGATTGACTTCATGCCCTTCTTTTTTGGCCTCAATGTCTGTGATTGCTTCTCCTGCCCTTTGTTCCTATCTTCTACGCATGAGCTTCGGTTCAACAGCAGGGTCCCCATCACCAGCCTTGGATCCAGGGAAGGAATAAAAAGAAGGAAACCGGAGGGGACAGGGGTCAGCTGAACACTTAAAAGAAATTTTCATCTGATTCCCATTTGATCATGTGCGTCTTCCATTCTAAGTGGCTGAGGGGAAGGAGTGCTTTCTTCTCGCTCCCCTCTCTCACTCCCTTCTCCGCCCCTAAACACCCTTCTCCAAGTTCCTGCAGCAGAAGCAGGTAGGATGAGAGAATGGATGGGGAGGGAAGAGAAAGCACATCAGAAACTGGGAAATGCATACTCCTGTTCCTCATATTCTCACAACCGAAGTCTTGGGTTAGCCTTTCCACTCTTCAACATTGAAACAGTAAGCTTTAGAAGGAACAATGGAATGATTTGCAATGCCTCCATTTGGTACAGGGAACAGGAATGCATTGTTCAAATTTTTTTGCTTTCCTTTTTTAATGTAAGAAATGAAGTCTATTAAAATATTTCCTTCAAACAAGTCTTTTTATCAAACTCTATGAAAGTAACTACATTTCAACTCTGGTTATTGTAACTAGATTTAAATGTGTTTGGTACACTGCGTGGACATTCTACAAAACCAGTCACCTTTGTGGTGGACATCCTAGAGGCATTCCCAGAAAAATACCTGGAAAAGACATGTCAAGTTTGCAGACATTGTGGGCTGGGGGTAGGTCTTGGACTCTGAACTAGACTCAAAGATGCTCAAAACTCAGCTCATCACCATGAGGAAGCTGAGTGACCTGGAGCAAGTCCCAGGCTGGGGTCTCAGATTTCTTACCTGTGAAATGTGAAGGTCAGACAAGATCAAGGGTTCTCCCAGCTTTCATGTTCAGCTTCCACACCTGTGTGAGGGTGTGTGCATGTGTAGTGACTGAAAGCAATAAATAACAGTTACTGTTTTCTGACCATAGTTTTCTGACTCAACCTTGCCTAAGAAATCCCCACCAACACCCCTACCCAGCTCTTGATGGGTTTAACCTCTTCATGACAGGGCCCTCTCTGGGAAGGGGTATTCCCTCCAAAAAGGCAACTTTCCCTCAACAAACATTTGTGAATATTATGGAACAATGTTCTGTGTCAGTGGTAAACTATGCACCTCTATAGCATGCCCTTCCCAGTCACCAGTCTGCTGCTGTCCACTGTCTTTGGGCTATTTTATAATGCTCTGCAAATCACAAGTGACTGATAGCTCCGTAAATTCCGTCCTGTCTGAGAGGCAGTGGACTTCCTAAAGCCAGTTGTATCTCCATTTATCTCCCCTCATCTCATATTCCTTAACATAAATGTGTTTTTGCTTTCCCTGTTATCATGAGGAAAAGAATTTTCTTTTTTTTTTTTTTTTTAATTATTATTTCTTTAGCTCACAAAGCTAAATTCCATTTAGGAGACCGAAATTGCGTCTCAGTCTATATTTCACACCACACACCACAAGCGTTCCTGTGTCCCTTACCTTTTCCCTCAACCCCCCTTGCACCCAGAACCAGTCCCAAATCCTGCTATCTTTGTTGGGAAAAGGAATGTCCTAATGTGTATGTTTTCATGTCTGTGAGTTGTGATGTGAATTTTTTCTGAAAATTGTCTTTGATTAAAATAGTGTCTCATCCTAACCTTTTAAGAGACTGTTTCTAATTCCAGCCCATCATTTGAATTTTGTTTTACTTCAGTGCTCTCCTAGTCTCATCAAATCTCCTCTCCTTCCTACCCTACCCCATTAATTATTTCTTTAGAGTCTTCTGCTTTTTTTACCCCAGGCTTGTGTGGAATTCAGGCTTGAACATCGCCAGGCACTGCTGGAAACCAAATGTTTTGGGGTTTGTTGTGTTGGAAATTTCAGCTTCAGTGCTTAAGAAACACAGCCTGGGCATGTTTGGTATTTGGGATCATTTAAAAGTTGCCTCTTTGGTGCCAGGAGACAGAGACCATAGTTAGCATTTTCCTCACTTTGGAAGGCACTGAGCGCCTGCGTCATTTCCAGTAATGTGCAAAACATTAATTGTGTAAATAATTTAACTCTTTGTCTCAGATATTTTCACTTTACAGTCCAGGGGCTTTACTATTGACATGAGACTCTGTAAGCTTCATGTTTTTGGTCTTGTTTTGTTTTAATGGCTTTAATTAAGAACTACAGCAAACCCTGAATGCCACCTTGCCAATAAATTTAGCTGGCTTATTTGGGTGTGCACATATGTGTGAAACACACAGAAGATAGAGGAAATGAGAGAACGTCCCAACGATTTGCAAATGTACAAACGGCACTGCTTAGACTTCTGTTTCCATTTTCTTCAGCTGTGAGGTCTGAGTCCCTAATATGCATCGTCCTGGGGGACGGGGTGAGAAGACTTGCCAGCAGCCTCAGTTCGTGGTTTTCCTGAGCCCCTGGCAGCATGGGCGGCACTGGTTATGGGGCCCAGCTAACTCGAGACGCCACCTCTACTCTGGCCACGTGCACAGTCAGGGGACGCAGAAGACAGAGGAAGTCAAAGAGTCTTACCTGCTCGACTGTCTGTCGTCGTGTTCTTCTCATGTAGCTCTTTCCTCACCCTGGCTGGACGGAGTACCTGGTCATCTAGAGAGTTGTGGTTCCAACATTATACTTGATCAAAGTGCTCCGATCTCCTGCCAGAAAACACGTCAAAGAAAGGGGACAAAGTACACCTGTGCTGTATACCTTATGGAGGAACATTTTCTTCAGAAAACAGGGCTGGAGGTTGGATGGCAGATTGAGACTAAATACAGGCTCCATGAGCCTTGAAATTTCTCTGGATAACTCTGTGAGACCCAGGGAGGCTTTTGTCCCCATATTTTGTGAATGAAATTCTTCATTCACATTTTTTCATGAGAGAGACAGACTTCATCTTAGACTAATAAAATCACAGTATCAGAGATATCAAAATCATTTTGAGGCATGAGATCACATTGTAAAAAAACTGCTACGAGACGGCTATGAAAGACTAATTTTCCAGGCTCTTCCAGGCGCCAGATGGTACACACACACAGAGAAGACTTTTCCTTGAACAGGAGAAAGTCTGTGATGACTAGGCAGGAGGGTCATGGATGCTCACGCTCTTGACTCGGATACCGACACTCTTTTGAGGCAGCAGGAGAAAAAGTTCAGCAGAGAGTTACCCAGAGGGGAAGTGCTAAGTTGTCCACATCCGGGCCCTGCCTGCTTCCTGGATTTGACCCCCTCGTTCTGACAGAGAAACTCAGGAAGGGGTGATTGGAAACTCCTGGCTTCGAACAACCTTGCGAAGAGCTTCACATGGATCTCATTTCCTCTGAACCCACCAGCAGCCCAAGTGGGAAGCCTCAGATCATTTCAGACTCACCCTTCTCTCTCTCCCGCTGCCCACACAGAGCACTGCTGATCCTACCCTGATATTTCAGACCTGGCATTGGCTGCGATCCCAGCTCCAGTCTTCTTCATTCTTTTATCTGGACAGGCCATGGGTTCTGCTTTGAGTCTCTATCTGCCCTCCCCTTCCTTTCCTTTCTATCTTCTTTCTGCTGCCAGGAGTATTTTTCTTATATAAGTCCTGTCATGTTCATCTCTGGCTTAGAAACCACAGGTGGCCCCTCAATTCACCACCTGCCCCAGTAAGAGGAAAAATTGGCCTTAGTCTAAAGGTTGCTTTGTTTCCACATAAAAAACCTTGAAGGTGAGTCTCAAAAGATCACACTGCTTTCATACCATTCAACTGAATTCCAAAGTAGAGCTAAAAAAATTAAAGAAAAGCTATCCAGCTTGACCATGTAAAATTCACATCATCTAACTTCCAATATAAAATGACCAGGCATCAAATAATCAGGAAAGTAAAAATGAGGAAAAACAATCAATAGAAACAGATACAGAAATAAGAGACAAGGACATGCTTTCGAAAGTAATTATAAATAGGCCCCATATGTTCAAGAACACAGAAGAAAGCCTGCACATGTTAAGGGAAACATGAAAGCTTTTTTTAAAGAGAAGCAAATCAAAAATTGTAAAGATGAAAGACTACAATGTTGAGGATGAAAAACATACTGGATGGGAAGAATAGATTAGATCATGTGACTGGAGAAAAAAACAGAGCATCAGAGAGTGGCAAGATAGCTTCAAGCAAACTAATGGAAGAAGCATCCGCAACCTCAAGAAGAGAGAAGAGTGGCGGAGAGGAGAGGAAGGGAGGGGAGAGGAGGGGAGGGAAGAAGTAGCTGGAAGCTTTTCCTAACTTGTTACAAGGATTCAAGAAGCTCAAAAATAAAAGCACAAAACAAAACCAAAAAATATAAAAGAAGGAGGAGAAGGATGCAGAGGAGGAGGAGAAGATAATATACATAATAAGAATGCTTAAAAATAGTTGAAAGGGATAAATCTTAAAAACATCCAGAGGACAGTCAAGAAGAATAGCATGAGGAATGACAGCGGACTTATTACTGACGATAGTGCAACAGAGGACAGGGGAGCAATTTCTTTAAAGAACAAAAGCCTTGTGAATCTGTTGTAAAAATATCTGCAAGAATGATGTGAGCTAGGATATTTTTTCCAGGCATACAGAAGTTGAAAGAATTGATCACCAAACCTACAAGAAAGTTAAAGGAGAACCTTTGTGCAGAAAGAAAATGAAACCAAATTGAAATTTGGTTCCACACAAAGGAAAGAAGAAATAGTAAATGTGTATGGGTAAAACATATAGGTAAATATAGTTCCTAAAAATTTGATTGAAAAATATTGTTAAAGGGTACTTGATTGTTTAAATAATAATATGGTTATAGAATAGATATTATATATGTGAAAAATGTCTGACAAGAGTAGCACTAAAGATGAGAAGAGAGGTGGGAATGGAGGTGTGGGTAAGGTCCTTGTCTTCTAGGCGAAATGGTTTAATGTTACTGAAGGCTGACTGTGATAGAGACATCTGTCGTAAATTTAAAGAAAACATCAAAAATAAATCAATAAGTCAATATAAGTAATAAAAAAAAGGATTATTTTAAAAAATCCTAACCTAACATAAGGTGAAAATAGAGAATACAGGAAGCAAAAACTGATGGGGGAATTTTTGTCCCAATGGGCATGATAGTAAATTTTAAATTAATTATAAATCATATAAACCCTCTTATTTATTTTTTGAGGTAACTTTGATTACAACACAATATAAGTTTTGAGTTACAATTCACTCTTCATAAAATGTTATCACACTGTAGCCACCACCAAATCCCCAATGGTTCTCTCCTCTGTCGCCACCGCCACCGCCTCTGGTAACCTCAGTTCCATCAACAGAGTCCAAACAGGGTTAGTTTTGTTTTGTTTTGTCTATTCCTTTGCTTTGTTTCTTTACATTCCACATAAGAGTGGGATCATCCAGTATTTGTCGTTCTCTTTCTGACTTATTTCACTTAGCACAATCCTCTCTAGTTCCCTCCATGTCATCACAAATGGCAGAATTTCATCTTTTATTTTTAGAGCAGAGGAGTTCTTCACTGTGTGTGCACACCACGTCTTCTTCATCCATTCATGTGCTGATTAAACCCTACCATTTAATAGGCAGAGATTGTCAGACTGGAGTTTCAAAAAGCAAGCTCTAACAACATTCCACCTATCTGAAACCAAAGTGAAATGTGAAGACACACATAGTTTAAAAGAAAAGGGATGGAAAAAGGTATGTCGTGGCCACATGAATCAGAAAAACCTCTCCTTCCACGTGGGGAGCAGAGAGGGCCAGGTTGGGAAGGGAGGAACAAAGAAAGATGTCAGCAGGATTCTCCCACACCTGCCCCTGCCGTAGAGGCTGAATCTCCTCTCTGGATGAACTTCAGTAAGTGGGGCACCTGCAGTCCCCAGCACTCTCTGTGACCCAGCCTTTTGAGGGCAGACAATGGGGAAAGTGGAGGAGAGAAGGCATCTGGAGGAAAGACTGGTTTTGCTGCATGTCAGGGCAGGACTACTTCTAGAAAAGTGCCCACAGGGATAGCTGTGGGTGGAGCGGCTGGGAAAGGAGCCAGGCCAGCATGTATCCAAGCCAGGGGACATGGGAGCCGACGACAGGCAGGCCCTCTTGAGTGACTAGAGCTTTGGTATTATTTCCTGTTAATCAGAAGTTGTCTTTGGATAACTGTTGGGTGAAGAACTATCTAGCAAGCTGGTGGTGTTGGACCCGCCATCTAGAGGGCAGAGATTTTCCTCAAGTCCTGGTTGTGAGCTCAGACCCAGTGGAGTTCATTTCAGTCTACTTCTTTCCAGCTGAATGGTCCTTCTTCCAACACATCTTGGCCATGACCCGTCCAGTCACCAGCTAGTTCCCTGGAACTTCCTGCCGCGGCTGCTGCTGCTGCTGGCCATCTGTCCAGGGGATCACTGTGAGCGGGGCTCGTGGTGCTGCTGGAGAGCTCAATAGTAGAGTCTTGGATATAAGACTGGAAACCTTAAAATACACCGAAGAAAACAGGCCATACAGCCCATGACATTGGTATTAGAGAGGTTTGGGGACTCAGTGTCAGTGGCAAGAGAAACAAAAACAAAACAAAAAATAAACAAATGGGACCACATCAAATTAAAAAACTTCTGCACCATGAAAGAAATGATCATGAAAAAGGTATCCCACTGACTGGGAAAAGATATTTGCATGCTGTACATCTGAAAAGGAGTTAATAGCCAACATATGTAAGGAATCCATAACATTCAACAGCAGAAAAAGAAACAATCCAATCAAAAAATGGGCAGAAGATCTGAACAGACATTTCTCCAGATAAGATATACGGATGGCTTACAGGCTCATGAAAAGGTCTCCTCTCTTCCTCCTCTCTGGTTATTAGGGAAATGGAAATAACAATGAGCTATCTCCTCACACCGGTGAAATCAGCTCTTATCCAAAAGATTAGAAACAACAAATGTGGGTGAGGATGTGGAGAAGAGGGAAGCCTTTTCCACCTTCAGAGGGAGTGCAACTTGGTGCAACTGTTACGGAAAGTAATATGGAAATTGCTCAAAATATTGAGAATAGAAATGTCCTATGATCCTGTCATCCCACTTCTGTGTATTTCCCTCTAAAACACAAAAACACTAATTCGTAGAGATACATGCACCGCCTCCGTGTTTAGTCCAACACTCTTCGAACAGCCAGGAACTGGAAACAACCTAAGTGTCCACTGCCGAGGAATGACTGAAGAGGATGTGGCTCACACACAACGGAATATTTCTTAGCTTTGAAAGAGGGAATCTTGCCATTTACAACAGCATGGATGAAACTGGAGGGGATTATACCAAGTGAAATAAGCCAAGAGGAGAAAGACAAATACTCAGTGGTTTTTTTCTTATGTAGAATGTAAATAAACAAAGCAAACAACAAAAACCAACTCTTAAACACGACAATGTTACTGTGTTAGTAGGGTGTGCGATTCTTAGGAAGCAAGAGAAAAGAGAAGGAAGTAGGAGCAGGAGAGTCAGCAACAGGTTTGCTACACAGGTGACCCCCAATTATGTTGAACGAACCAATTCCTTGATTTTGTAAGATCTTCTTCAGAGAGGCTAGACTATTCCAGGAATCCCCATTCTGGGGCAACTGGAACCTGGCCACTTGGGGTGAGGTGAGGGGCCTGTAGGGTCATGCCCATGACAATTCTGCCAGAACTGCTGCCGGCTGGTGGCCCCAGAAGCAGCTGCAGCACCGCGGACAGCCCAGGGTCCCAGCGCCAGTGGCGCCGAGGTGACTGCTATGTAGGAGAGTTGGTATCAAGTGCTTGGCCTGGTAATTTGGAAATACTCAATAAACTTCAGCTGCTGTTATTACTGTTATCATGTGCAATGTCAGCCTTGCTCATCTCTCTGACCTGGAAAAGGAGTTTCTTGCCCACCCCTGGCACTGTTCCTAACACAGGCAGGTGGTCCTTTTACAAAGGCCGTTCCCACCCCTGCATCACCAGGGAATTCAGGCAGAATTTGTCAAGGGCAGAGAAGGTGAGCCTGAGGGAGGTAGGGTGGGGCTGGGCTGGGAGAGGGGCAGAGCGGCACCACCCAACAACTGCTCCCGCTCTGCCTGCCCTGCTTCTGCTTCTCTCCACTTGATCAGCAGAGGTGAGCCAACGCACAGCCTCCCACCTAGCTGCCTGGAGCCAGGACCCCTGGATGCTTAGCAGTGGAGCTGAGGGTGCAGAGGCCCGTCTTCGGACTGAGTGCTGCAGGAGCAGGGAGAAGCTGCTGGAAAGCACCAGAACTCCCAAACGGAGCCTGGCGATGAATATCCCTTCCTCATGTCCTCCTGGATGCAGAACTTCTACTCTACCTTGGCCTTGGCCTTGGCCTTTGTCCGCCGCCTTGGTCTGGATCTAGGCCTGCTGACTTTGAACAATGCAGTGGTCCAAGTTGGGGCCTAAAAGCAGAGTCAGGCTTCTCCAGGAAAAGAGCTCACCAATACAGGAATAGAGCTGGGACTGTCCCTTGTCTCCCCACCCCCAGGAGCAGAGTCCCATGACCTTCCCCATGAGCTTCCCATGGCTTCCCCACTCAGAAGCCTGCATCAAAGAACCTCAGGGTGTGCCCTGGTGGAGCAGGGGTCCGGCACAGTCCACACACATCCCAAGGACCCAGGTTTGTGTCCGGGGCAGGGACAACAGCCAAAATGAACAACTAAATAAAAATAAAGTACCTCCTCTTGCTTTCTGTCTGTCTGCTTCTGCTCTCCTTCATTCCTGTCTATACCTTTCCTTTAACAAAATGAAGAGCAACTCCAGAATTATCTAGAGAGGCCCCAGAGGAACAGCCAGAGAGCGGAAAGTTCCAGCCAGAGGGATGCAGGCTCAAGAAATGTACACGTGACTCCAGGGTAGGATGTGCGGTGGGGTAACTGTATGTACATTTATCAGTTAAAAGTTACCATTAAGGCATTATTTCTTCATTCATTCAACAAGTGACTTATCAACTCTAAAGAAAGAGACATGGTCATGAAGTACAGTTACAGGAGGAAGAAGGTCCAGGAGCAACTACCCTACCTACAGGAGGGTAAAGATGATCAGCTTTACAGAGAAGAAAAAATTAACCCTGCCTTAGAGGACCAGGAAGGAATTATGCTGAAGGGTTTTTTAAATTGGGCTGTGAAGGATAAGTACGAGTTTTCTAGGAGGAAAAGTAAGGAGACTGAGGACAGGTTTGGGACATTCCAAGCAGATGAAAAATGTACCAAACTATGGAGGTATAAAAACACATTATCATTTCTAAAATTTTATTAAAAACCTGCTAGTTTCCAGGTAATTGATTTACGTGCAAAACATAATAAGGCAAACATAGCCTCTCTCTTGTTCTAGTGAGGAACAGAAATTAAACAAAAAGCACACAGATATTTATATCAACAGTTGTGCCAAGTCTGTGAAGGGGAAGAGGAAAGAGCTATGGGAACATGAAGGGGTGATAAGGGGCCCATTTAACTTTGAATCAGGAAAGGCCTCCCTGAGGAAGGGACAGTGAAGCTGATTCCTGAAAATGAGTGGGGTTACAGAGGCAAGGCATTCCAGGAAGAGGGAAGCACAGACGGCAGCCCTGAAGTAGAAAGAGCAAGGGTCTAGCACACCTGAAACTATTCCAGAATGGATGGAGCACCAGGCTTGCAGTAGAGAGATGGCGTGAGATGGCGCAAGAGTCAGACTTTGATCTTTATCCTAAGAGCAAGGGCGATGATGTAATGGGATTCACATAATGAAAAAGACCCTGCTGTCTGTTGTGTGGAAAGTGGAATAAAGCAACCAGGGATGTGGGAAAACCAGTTTGACCAGTGAATCTCAATCCTAGCTGTAAATAAGAATTAACTGCGGACGTTTTAATAGGAATGATTGGCACCCAGGGATTTTTTATTTTTTAGCTTGGTCTGGCATGAGGCTTGGGCATTAGTCTCTCTTTTTTTAAGTTCTCAGGTGACTTTAATGTACATCTAGGGGTGAGGACCCTTGAGTTCAAATGATATCGCTTTAAAGGAGGGTTTTTCCTCTTTCCTTCTTTAAAGCATATCCTTTTGGAGAAGCAGGCGGCGGTGGGAGAGGAGGAAAGAAGGACGAAGATAGTTCTCTATTTCAGGGGAGAGAAAATGATAGCTTGGCCTAATGGAGATGAAGGGCTAACAATGGGTACTTTTAGGAATCAGAACATATGGTAGTCACCAAGGAGGACTGTCAGGCTTTTGGTTTGGGCAATTCACTGAGAAACAAAGCAGTGGAGAAAGAGCAACCATGGAGTTCATGACCCGAATTCAGGTTGGGGCGTGTTGGGTTTAAGGGAACTGTGAGCCATCCAGATGGCAAGCAGATGGATGCACAGACATGGAGCCCAGAGAAGTCTGGGCTAGGGACATACATTTGAGAGTCATAGATGTAAAGGTAGTATTTAAATTATGACTGGGATTGCTGAGCTCAAGGAAAGTATGTGGGGTGGGAGGAGAGACTAAGCCTGAGCTACTCTAACATTGTTGGTTAAAAAGCAGACAGCAATTGGCAGCAGAACCTATAAAAGAGGCCGAGAGAGTCTTGAATCCCAGAGAAGTTAAAAGTTGAATTTTCTAGAATGTCAATTGAGTTGAGGTTGGAAAGATGTTTATTTGATTTAGCAATGACTTTGGAGGGAGATGTTTTGGTGGAGGAGTTAGGATAGGAGGAAGGAAATGTGGAGAATACATCAGGACTTTGGGTTGTGGGAGGAAGAAAGACGGGGTGGGGTTACTGGTGAGGGTCCTCCCATGATGGAGGAAACATCTGTCAAGATGGAGAGAACTGCCCCTCCTGTGGCTCAGGTGGCTTTGGTGAAGGCTATGAGACTCGTGGACTAGGTTTGAAGACCTGCAACCAGGGGCTGACCAAAAACTGGAGCAAACTGAGTGACGTGAAATGTTATTGGTAGGAGAGAAGGGGCTGCAGACACAGGAGAAAGATGGGATAAATGAAAGCACAGGGGAGTGGGTGGGATCCAGAGCGCAGGAGAGGGGCTGGCCTCAGTTTTAAGGACTCTTCCTTTACTGTTATAGGATGGAGGGAGGATTGGTTGTGTGTGAAGCAGGTAACTTTATCCCTTCAGAAGTGGGAAGATGAGAGAGTTCCCACTTGACAGCTTTCATATTCTTAGTGAAGTCACTGGGAGTGAAGGGGGTGTGCATGCGGGGAGGTCTTTGAGGGTTGCTGGTAAGGCAGCTGGACATTTGAAGAGTTAGACTGATGAGCAGTACTCGAGGTGATCAGGGAAGCAGTAGAATGGGAGGCTCCATGGCAGGCCTGTAGAAAATATTGAAAAGAATTTATAGCAGTGACATTAAATTCTGGAGTGGTTTCTGAGACTGAGAGGATGGTATTATAGTGACCATGTGTCACTGTATCACAAGTTATCCCAGACTCGTTTAAACAAGTGTTTTCTCAGTTTGGGGTCAGGGATTAGGGTCAGCTCTGCTGAGTTGTCTCTGTCTCAAAGTCTCTCTTACAGTCAAGGTGGTGACCAAGGCTTATCTGAAGGCTCGACTGGGGCGAGATCTACTGACTTCACTCATGTAGCTGTTCGTTCAAGTTATCAGACTTCCAGTTCAGCTGTGATTGTCCCGATTTAGCAATATTGACAGTCCCCTACCCCCAGCCTGAACCCTGTAATGTCTCTCATGCTTATCTCATTCCAGTTGGTCCCAGTTTCAACTCTAAAATTAAGGTAAGTTCACTGCTAGTAGGATTTAGTTTCTTACAGGCTATAGGATGAGAGTCTCAGTTCCTCTCTGGCTCTTTGCTAAGTTCTCCTTCAACTCCTTGGCATCTGAGTGTCTCCAGAGAGCAGCCCACAGAGTGACGGCTGGACTCCCTCAGGGCAGGTGAGAGTAAGAGAAGGTGTAAAAGATGAAGTCAGTCTCTTTGTGACCTAATCATAGAATTCATGTCCCATTGTTTTTTCCTTTACTTGTGACAGAAGCAAGCCATCAGGCTCAGTAACTCTCAAGAGGAGAGAATTACACAGGAATGGGACTATCAGGAGGTAGGGATGCTTGTGGCCATCCCAGGGACTGCCTACCAGGAAGCATGCATGATAGGAGATAAGGTTGGGGAAGTGTTCGGTAGATTGAGTAGGGCTGTGGATGTCAAACTAAAAAATTTGAGTTTCATCCCATGGCTATCTAGAATCACAGGTGATTTTAAGGGAGGAGGATCATCAGTTTTGTTTTGTTTTTTTTTAAAGATTTACACTGCGGCTACCAGTACATGATGGCTTGGTTAGGAAGATAAAAGAGGGTCAGGGAGAAAAGCCGGGGGGCTATGGCTCTCAATACTTTGAGAGAGGATGGTGCCTGAACCTGGAGACTGAGACTAGTTACAGGAAGGAAACAATGAACTCAGGAAACAGTTGAGCAATATTATGGGTTTCTCAGTCAGACTCTTTTGATGAAGAGTCAAGGTGGGGTCTTGGGTATTTTCAGTGTTGGGAGGAAAAAGTGTGTGGGATCTCCCCAAGATGAGGTGGTAGCTGTTTTGGGCTCTGCTTGAGCGTGCAGAGGGGAGCTTGCAGACAGGGTGGGCGCGGCGTGGAAGGGCTGATTTGCTGGGGGATGGTGAGGATTTTCACAGAGCAAAAAAAGCTTTAGGAAAAAAATGCAGACTTTCAAGATGCCAGTGAAGGGTGAGCTGATTCAGAGTAACCAACTCAGTAGGAAAAAGTAAAGGGCAAGAGGAAACAGGAAGGAGAGTGGCTGAGGTGGAGGCTCAGACACATTTCTGAGTGGAGGGCATGGGTTTCAGGGAAGCCAGCTAAGTCAGGGGCCTGGAGTCAGGGCGGGGTCATACCTGGCATGTGACAAACGGCAGGACAGGTTTGCCTGTGGTAATTTTCCAACAATGTGGAGAAGCGGGCAGGTAGGCGGGGATTGAAGTATCCACCTTAGAGCTGCAGAGATTCACAGAATTCAGGTGACTTGGTCAAGGATACAAGTACGTGGCCATGCTGGAGGGTGACTGCAGAGCATCCGAGGCCAGCCCAGGGCTCGCTCTGCTTCCTCATGCATCTAAAGTCAGCAGGGAGCCAGCGCGGAAGGTCCCACTCCTCCAGGGGTGCAGAGGGTCAAAAAGGAGAGGAACTTCCAGATCTGAAGAAGAAACAGCAAGAAGGAGAATCCCAGAACTGACTTAGGAGGAACAAGGGGAAGTAGGAGTATTGATAGAGATACAGGGATATCTGGTAGAAACCAGAGACGGGGACCAGTAGGGCCTCTCCAGGGACAGAGGGGACCAGGAACCTGACGCTGGCAGGAATTCCAAAGGTGGTGTCACTCCCCATCTCCCAAGAGCCCCTATTCATTTGTCAGTCAGGTCTCTCTCTCTCCCCTTGCTGGTCTTGGTCTCTGTTTCAGGCCTTATCTCTCTCCTCTCTGTCTGTAGATCTGTTTCACTCTTTCTTTGCCAATTGTTTCCTTTCTTTCTCTCTCTTCAAAGAGAGTCACCCCAGAGTTCTAAAAGCCATATTACTCCACCTGAGAACAGAGCAGACCGTTAAGATAAACTCCCAGGAAACAGTCTCCAATCAACCAAGGGAGAGAAAACACAATCACCACCCCTGTGACTCTTAGAAAAATGGTTTGCAGTGAACTGGACCTGAGAACCGGAGTCCCCAGCAGGGAGACTAGGAGACTGACGCTACAGAGAGTGGTCAATCCTAGGAGCATGGCATGACTCGCCTCAGCAGGCACGCTCCAGCCCCAGGAACTTTGCACTCACAGTTCTCCCCTCCAGAATGCCCTTTTCAGATACACACAGGGCTTGCTCCCTCACATGCTTTAAGTCTTGCTAAAATGCGACCTTTGCTCACCAAACAATTTAAACTTCATTACCAGCACCACTGAGCATTCCTCTTTCCTTGCTTCATTTTTCTCCATCATAGACCATGATCAGGCCCTATTCTACATTTTGTTATTTATATTTCAATGCCTATGTCCTCCTTCTAGAAGGTAAGCTCCACCAAGGCAAGGGTTTGGGCCTGTTTTGTTCACTTTTGTGTCCCTGGGGCTTCATCACACTATAGCAGGTGTTCAATGAAGATTGCCTGCAAGTACTAATTAATAAGACAAGTACCTTGTCTTCCCACATGCCCACTCACTCCCTGCAGAAGTGAAGATGAAGCACGTATCTCGTGAAGTGGGCAGGGGCCAAGCAGCAGAAGCTGAGGGAGCGGGGAGAATGGTGCCTCCTGAATGGATGGAAAAGTAAGATTATGAATCCGAGGTAGATCTTCACAACGGAAATCCTTCCTTCTCTGGTCCTTATGGGTTGGCAGAATTAGCTAATGGTTTGGGAATGAATACGGAGACTTTCTAGGTAAAATAAGAATTTTTACCAAGGTGACAAATTCTATGAAATGGAATGCGTGTAACGGCTATTCGTGAGGACTGTCATGCAGTGGGGCGCCTCCTGGTCCCCTCCGTGGCACCATGAGCAAAGCCCAGCATTTGCAGGACTAGAACTGGCTGCCCCTGGCCTGCCTCCTTCCCTGAGTAACACAGGGGTCGGAGGGATGACAACTCTGGGTACAGGACACTTGCTCAGAGCACCAGGAGGGGCCATCAAGCCTGGTCAAGACTCCAGGCCAGGCCTGCGTGAGGCCAGCCAGGTGACTTGGGCACAAAATTTAAGAAGACACTGACTGACTATGGGGTTAGTGACAGAGAAGAGTTGGTACTTGCAGACCTCAAAATGAGAACCTCCTTAAATCCTGTGCTCTGAGGAGGGTGCTCACTCTCTGGGCTCCAGGCACTGGACCTTCATGGACAACTTTTTCTATTAAAAAAATGCATGTATATTACAAATATATTTTTGAACA
Organism: Solenodon paradoxus; assembly: GCA_004363575.1. Lineage (NCBI taxonomy): Eukaryota > Metazoa > Chordata > Mammalia > Eulipotyphla > Solenodontidae > Solenodon > Solenodon paradoxus. The sequence continues at coordinate 360,074 of RJWH01001351.1, read as the reverse complement.
GCACTGATATAAAGACAAATAGATCCAAATTAGATTATATTCGTTTTTTCCCTCCTAATTTTAAAATAAAACATTTACATGGCCCCTAAAATTGTCCCGGGCTCTGGTACTAGGCTTTCTCATCCAAGCCACTAAGTGGTCCCTAGAAAGGGCTCATACAGACTTGAGAGTGAGTCTTCCTAGAGTTCACATCCTTGATGAAAGACTTGAGTTACTCGAGTCCCAGCCCTGAGTGCAGAAATATTTACTTTCCCTAAGGGAGCCATCTCCATCGAATGAGTACCTTTCCTTCACTTCTGTGTTTTAGTATCTTCATGTTGAAAATGGTTGTAATCAATTAAGAATTGTTTGTCTCAGTATAGTAAAATCACCCTATGATCTAGCAGTTATGCTACTAGGTATCTGTCCCCAGGAAGGGAAAGCAGGGACTCAGACAGATACCTGTGCAGCCATGCTCACGGCCTCATGATCCACAGAAGCCAAAAGACAGAAACAACCCGTGTCCATCAACAGATAAGGAGGGGTAACACGCAGCCCTACATACAATGGAAAACTATTCAGCCACAAAAAGATATACAAGTCTAATCAGCTACAATATGGATGAAGCTGAAAGAATTCGGCTAAGTTAACTGAAGGAGGTATGAAAGGACAAATATCATATGATTCATTCTGTTTACAGGAAGCACATACATGGTTTCATGCAAATAGAATCCTACAATTTTTATGTCGTATGACTGGCCTATTAGAACAGGCAAATTCGTAGAAATAAAATAGTTCAAGGATTCTGTCTGGGATGCTGAAAAAGTTCTGGAACTGACAGTGGTGATGACTGCCATATTGGGAATATACTTGATACTACTGAGTTGTACATTTAACATGGTTACTTTGATTAAATGTGAACATAGTATGCAGATTTTACCATAACAAAAGAACATATTCACAGGCACTTCACACAAGGTAAAAGGTCATACACATGTAAGAAATCATTACTTTGTTGCTGTAATGGATGGGTGTTCCAAAGATCACAGACAGGCAGGCAGGCAAAAAACTGCTTCATAAACACAGCCCTCTCCAGCCCAGACCTGCAGCTCGCCACCCACGGCCGCCTAAGTGGAAGAATGAATGGATGATGGCCAAGATTCCTGAAGCCCTGGGTATCATGGAGTGTGCACCTTCATCCCGGAAGCCTGCTGTTCCTTACTCGCCGACCGCATTCCCTTTGGGGAACCAAGGATTATGGGTTTGGACAAGGACCTAAGATAGTCCTGATATCGGTGGTCCAAAGAGTGACCCATGAGAGGCCAGGTGACGCACCAGGCCCTGACAGTGGGCACTTCATGCAGAGGTTGGCCTGATCCGATTTCCTGGTTTGGATTTTCTGGTATCCGAGCTGAAATGAGAGTCCTTGAGGCGTTATGACCTGGGACAGGGACCTAGAGGCCTCAGTGTCAGAGCTCACTCTCTTCTCACAAGAAATCACTACTGGGGAGAAGGAGTCTGACAAAACACCAACGGGGCGGCACACCTGGCGGAGCAGTGGTTAGATCAATCGCCTCTGAAAGAGCACTGGTCACATACCCCTGGGTTTGAATCACAGACCAGGGTGGGAGGCAGTGGGGTCAACCAGTGTGAATGACTAAATAAAAATAAATAAAGAGCTAAAGATGCTTCTTCCTCCTCTCTCTTTCTGCTGGCCTACTGGTCTTCATTCCTGCGTGCATCTTTCTTTTAAAACCAAACAGAGCACCAAAGGGGTGAGTGAGGTGGCGTGAGGGATTCCTGCGACAGACGACACTTCATAGATGAGTTCAGCACAGGTTTCTTGGGTTTCAGGGACACTCCACCTCTCAGGGGATCCTGAGGGCTCCCTGGAACTTCTAAACAATATGTGGTATTTGTGGGGAGAAAATCTATAGCTTCGATCAGACTCTCAAAGGGGGCATGACCCTCCAAAATGCTTTCAAATCAATAATGCTGTTTGCTTAACTGTGACCTTAGACATCATTATGGAACTTCCACCCGGTTTTCAGGGGGCCTTGAACGATTCACAGTGGGCGGCGGCATCAGTGGGGCTCACTGCGCGACCCCCGCCTGAATCCATTTGTCTGAGTCACACAAGCAGTGTGCACCCTGCCCGCGTGACAGCCTGTCGCCGTGTCGTCCGGCTGCCTCACTGCGCGCAGCTCTTGCACCTGTGTGAAAATGACACACCCACGTCACCAGTCAGTCGACAGCCTGAGCCCATGAAACAAAGCCCTGGGAAGCCCACCAATCCTTTTAAGAACTCTCTGTGGTCTATTTTAAGCCCCCAAGCAGAGTCTGAGGCCATCCACCCAAGGACTGATCCTTGGAGACTCGGCCAGGCAGCCCACATCAGTCCAGCTGCGGGCCCTGCACTCCTGCTGGGGAAGGCGAGGCTCTAGGGAGAGGGTCCCAAGGAACAGGGTAATTTAAAGGCTCTGAAGAGTGACTCAGACATTCCAGTGCGGCTTTTATTTTCCCTTTTTGTTGATGTGTGAAATGTAATTGTAGTCATTTTTTCCAACCAGTTGATAAACAGTGATTACCCATGGCAGCTCGTGAGCTAGGGCCATCAAGACCTGTCCACGGGCCAACATTTTTCTCTCTCCCACCCCCAACACCGCAGAAAACCTCTCTCAGCCCCAGAGCAGAGGCTTCCTGATCCCAAGAACATGAGCCAAGGTGCAGCCCGTAAAGGGTCAGAGGAGACTATCCAAGAAGAGCGACCGAGTGGGGGCCTGGAAGCTCGCTGGCCTAGGCCCGATCCTCCCACCCCACTCCTGTTCCCTGGGGTGAAGGAAGAGCAGAGAAAAGGCTCCTTCCGCATCAGAGAGGTGGGCTTCAAGAAAGAGACTGCAAACAGGCAACATGCGGTGGCCCTTCAGTGGGCCAGGCACAGGGTCACTCAGTCCTTCCACGGGCATCATCTCACATAAAACTCCCGACCAGAGGGAATGGTTTCAACCTGAGCCCATACCTGACACATTGAGATTTACAATAATTCCTCTAATTAGTTATTATTCCCTCCACCTTACTGACACGAGGAAACTGAGGCAGACTGAAGTCACGTGACCATGCTAGGGGTTAGGGCGGCCAGGGTTTGAACCCAGACCTGGGTGACTTTAACAACCAGTCTCTGGACACCACACAAGCCTGCCTCCATCAGAGCACTGACCCTGCTGGCTTGCAGTGTCCCTGTCTGACCAGTGTGGCAATGGGGACCCTCTCTCCAGGACTTTCACTAAGTGTAGTTAGTGGCTCAGGGTTTCCTCTCGCTGCCCAGAGACACGGACTTCCAAACAGGACCTGCATTACCATTCATGGGTCACTGTTCACAGCAGACCTGCTGGGGAATGGCCGTGGGCAGAAGAACTGTGGAGTCCTCCCATAGGCGAGGGGACATGAGGTCAGCTCCTTAGAGTGGTATCACAGTGCCGGGTGGGGGCATAGCCCTCTGCTCTGTGGGGAATTTCTCTTTGATGGCAGGACTGCTAGGGGAACTTCAGGCTGGAGGTCCACAGCCCAATCCTAGTGGTGGTGCAGGGTAGAGGATGGAGAAGCAAGCGAGTGTCCTTCGGTGGCTATGGAAGTGTTCCCCAGCTATTCTCTACCCTCCTGGCCAGGCACCCCCTACAGAATGGTGCTGGGGCGCTGGGGCCAGGAGGGCAGGGCAGCACCAGGGGCGAGGGATAAAGGGGCTCTGGGAAACTAGTTTTGGTGAAGATTTGAGTTTGTAGGGCAAGGAATCAGGCAAATTGGAAGTGAGCGGAGGCTGATACAGATTAGAAAAATGGCAGGACCTTTCTGCTCATTTTTTCTAAAGACTAAATAAGGTTTGGACCTCCCATATAAATTTTTAATAAGATCAAAAAGCTTAATGCTCCCAAATTTAACAAGGGAGAAGGGGGCATGTGGTTTAGCTCAAAGAGCTTCAGAGTTAAAATTGCCACTGATATTGTGGGCCCCTGAGCTACTGTTTCTCATCACTAAAATGGGGGCCATAATTCCTCAGAGGTTTGGGGATTTTTGGTCTTGTGTTTTTTTGGGGTAAATTTGGAAGTCACTTTAAGAGGAATTCCACTAAGTTTAATGTATTATCTTTCAAGCTGCTTTTAGGATTTCCTTTCTGTATTTTAATTTGTCATGTCCAGGTGTGTCTTTATCCTCTTTGAAAGGCTTAGCAGCCTTCTCGAGTCTGTGGGGTGCTGTATTTAATCACCCATGAAAAGTTCTTACCTGTTTTCTTGTTGAATACTGTATTCCTTTCATCTTCTCTCTCATCTCCTCCAGAAGCCCCAACTGGATGGTTTTTGGATATTCTGTCTCAGTTTTTCTCTTTGCTCAATGTTCTCATGTTTTTAACCTCTATTTCTCAATCGTCTAAGTTACGGAGAATCGTATCTGGCACACAGAAGTTGATTCAGGGGAGGGTGAGCTGGGACACACTGATGAGACGCTGGTCTGTCCGGAAAAAATTCGTGGAGTGAGCCTTTCGGTCAGGAATATGCGCTAGTTTATTAAAAGCAGAAACAGAGTTGAAGCTCCCTGAGGGCCGGGATAGTTATGTCAAGGGAATGCACATGTGTGTATGACCTGTGCTGCCTGCATCTGTCACAGGCAAGATGGATTCTTGAATATATATGAGAGTTGGGGGCTTCTTCTTTTCTGGGTGTGTCCATGTTACCAGGAGTGAAAACAACTAAGGGCGTGTCCTACACTCAAGTTGCTAAGGTGGGGCCCTTACTCTTTGGGGTCCTTGCTCTTAGGAATCTCAGGTTTTGCCAGATAGTTTTCTACTCATACATCTGCACGCTGCCCTCTAGATTTTAAGCTCTGCTGTCCCTGCATCAGAAATCACATGATCTCTATGGGGACAGAAGGCTCCTCAGATCTTTGCTGCCCAGATCTTTGTGGCTCCTGGAGCCGTCATCGTATCAGCCTCACCCAGCAATCTGTGAGAAATGCAGAGTCTCAGGTGCCTACCCCGAACCTCTGAAACAGAACCTGGCTTCTGCCACGAAGATACCGATGCGCTGACAAGTTAGAAAAGCTTGGCTGAGAATGTTGCAATCACCTGAGGAGTTTTAAAACGTACCAGGTTCTGGATCTTGTTTCCCGAAACATTGATTTCATTGGTCTGGTGAGACCTGGCATTAAGTTTTTTTTAAGCTCCCTGGTGATTCTAAATGTGGCACCGTTCTGCTCTGCAGCCTTTGGTTTCTGGCTCAAGGGGCATCTGGCGGGTGACTAGCGGAGAAGCAGAGAAAGAAGAGGGTACCCACCCAGGCTTTGCCAGGCAAAACCCTCCTGGCCAGCAGGAGCCATCCCTGGTTTTTACCCAGAAAGACTGAAGGACTTAAAGAAAGGCAGTTGCTCTGGGATTCTGGGTTCTAGTTCTGAACCTGCCTCACTCGACAGGCTGTGTTCCTGGGCCCAGTCATTTCTGGTCAGATTAAATGAATTGCTCCTCTGAGTCCTGGTGACCTCCCTTGAAAATGAGCCTATTTACTCCCTCCAACCATAAAGTCTAATGTTTTCCTTGGAGTCTCTTCCCTCTTGTTCAGGCTCCTGCTGTGTGAACTCCCCACTCCCTGGCAACCCTGGGCCATCAGCACCTTTCCTGGGGAGGACACCCTCTGATGGGTCACAGGGCATCAGGTGACCAAGGTGACAGGGTCAGCAGAGTGGTAACCCTTTGGAGGAGTAATGGACAAGAGATCCGCAAGCGTGTTCGAGAATTCTATTTCTAGACCCGAGTGGGGGTTTTATGGGTGTAGAAAGCTCACGGAGCTATTCCCCTGGGAATGGGGCGCTTTATGTAAATTATACCTCAATTAAAAACAAAGAGCATATAGTGCTCAGCAGGCCCCCAGAGGAATAAAACGATCAAATCGCTTGGCCCCATGAGCTGGGAGGATTGACTAACTTGGCAGCTAAGGCAGAAACTGGATAGAAGGGAAGATGGTGAAGGCAGACAGCAGCCCAGATAGACAGGTACAGAGATGGACAAACGGAGATGGGGCTTACAGGAATTTGTTGACCCAAATTCCAGGCAGCTGAATGAGTCCTAGGTGAAAAGGGTGGGGTTTGGCCTCCAAATAGGGTTACCAACCATACTGGTTTGCCCGGGACTGCTGGGAACGTCTCAGGCCAATGCAGTGGGGACAGTCGAAAACACTGCTTTCAAGGGTGGGAGAGGAGGAAAATGCAGCAGACCCAAGCAGACTGCCCCCACCCAGGGCCCCTGAGCTGTTCAGGAGGAGACTATGATGGGTTAGGTAGGTGGGTTCTCTCCCCTTTGTCCAGAGGTGGTCACGAATCCATAGTCTGTAGGGAGACTGGGAGACTGTGATCTTCGCATCCTGCCCCACCTGAACCCCTGTCCAGGCAGGCTCTGCCTTCACAACACCCATCAGCTAGTTTGCAATTGTTGCTTTACTTCTGGCTATTTCTCTGGGCTCTGAGCCCCCGGGGGCATGGGTGAGCCTTCCTCACCTAGGCACGCTCTAATCCAGTTCTGCCTGGGGCCCCAACAGCAGTGCCCCAGGAGTCTTTTTCTTTTTCAGGATTTCATAATCATTTTGTGTCATGAATCCTGTGTCAGCTCAAAGCTTTCATTTTCTTTCTCAGAATACTGCTTTAAATGCATAAAATAAAATGCAAAGGTTTGCAAAGAAAATCAATTATGCTGAGATGCTGCTATCAGAAGATATTTAGACACATATTTCTGATCAAGTCAGAAACTTCCTCTCTTTACTAATGCTTTCCCTCATGAAAGCCAGCAGCAGGTGTGATGCTGAGGTAGCCATGGCTACAAATGGTAATTCACGAATCCTGCAACAAGAAAGACCTGTGATTTCAGTTGGTGACAGTCCCAGGTGCTGACAATGCTGCTGTGGTTTGTTGCTGACATTCCTAACAGCACAGCGGCTCCATTTCACTTCGCAGGCGATGAAAACGTAGACGGGACTTTTGCTCCATCCAGGTTCACGTGCACCCCTAAATTGGCCACGTGCCCCAGGTTGAAAAATGCTATGTCAGTGAGTGGAAAATAAGAAGTGTGTGCGCCGTCGAGTGCAGGGTCCTCATGAACACTGTCGGTCCTGGAGATGTGGGTGCTTCTGGGGTGGCCAGAGCCTGAGATGCAGACTCAAGCAGCCATTGTTAACCAGCAAACTTCCAGGCCAAAAGCCAACAAGGAGCCTGGTGCCCTGCGGCAGAGCTGCCTGCTGACCCTCAGGGGGTTTTCTGTAGGCAAGTCACATTCGGAGAGACGTGGCCTCCTGCCTCCTTTCTGCAGCGTGTAGAGGACAGAGGGGAGACGGAGGTGACTGAAGGCAGCTGGGAGCCTGTCTCTTCTGCCTGGAGAGAGGCCTTTGAAGGATCAGTGGGAGGTGCTTTGGGGTCAGCCCAGGTCACAACCAAGAAGGCAAAGAAGCTTCAAAAGCCACTGGGAAGGCCTGTCCTCATATGTGGCTCCCTGAACATCCCCCTCTGCACCCCATACACCCCATGCCTGGAGGTGAGCCCTCCTGGGACCCTCTTCTAGGGTGAAAGTCCGCCAGGGAGAGGAAAGCTTCAGGTCTCGGTATGGGCGATTTTTCATGTCACTGTGCAAGAGAGCAGGAGGACAGAGACCAGCGCACGGGCCCCTTGCTGGCATCAGTCCGAAGGCCCTCCAGCCGGAAAAGTGCCCTCTAATTAACATTCAGGAAAGAGAGGCTCCCAGCAGCCTGACCCTAGCAGTAGCCTGGTGACATTTCAGCCCTCTGGCCAGCGTGCCCTTGCCCCTGCAGGCAGGGCCAAAGCCCCTGGGTTATTTTTATCTCGGGCGCTATTGCTGGTTGTCTGGTGGCTGCGGTGAGACCCAGCAGCAGAACTAGCAGAGAGGATTTCCTGTGCAGCTTCCCCTCCTCCCTCGAGCAAGGCTCCCCCCCTCCTGCCGGCTCCGCAGGCAACCTGGGCCTACCCTGGCCTTGGAGGAGGCCCTCTCTGGATCGTCCCTCCTACCCCACCGGCCACCCAAGCTTCTCCCTTGGGTGCCCTACCCCCACTCTCTCTGCCGGGCAGTATAAAGCCACTTCTAGTTGCTTCTCTCCCACCCCCACGACTCTATAAGGTGAAAGCCATGCTTTCTAGAAAGTCAGCCCCACTAAGTTAGTGGCTCTCAAACTGTTTACTGAGATCTAGAGAAAGCAGAGAGAGATTTCGTGACCTAATACACATGTTCATATACATGTAGAAATAAAGCCAAAGTTTTAGCTCGGTCTTTCCATGTCTTCTGCACTATGATTTTTTTTTCCCTGGCCTTGTCTTTCCTATTTGTTTTCTTTCTTTTTCAAATTCTGGTTGCAGCCCACAAAGACATTGATTTCACAACGCAAGAAGGCTCCGTGATTTTGGTTTGAAAAATACGGGCCCAGAAAACTTTTTCTGGAGCTATGTCTCTTCTAAATGAAGGAAGGGTACTAGAGTGGACAGGGCCACTGAACGAGGCACTACCCTGGTTTGGGAGTTATATCCATTTTACAGAAAAGGGGGCTGGAGCTCAGACAGGCTGAGTCGCTTGCACGTGGGAGTAGGTGAGCAGTAGGAGTCAGGAGCATGCTGGAGAGGGCACTCATCTCCCAACTCTGCAAGGTCAGCCATGGCAGCAGCGTTCACACAACAGACATGGGCAAATGCTACAAATCAGCTCCACATGTTCATCAGCACATGACTGATTCTAACCCCACTCTTGCTGGGTCCAAAGTTGGTCTGTTTCTAAGCCCTCTGACCTCAGCTTCCTCATCTGTAAAATAATATTAAAAACGCCTAGCTCATGGGGAAAAATTATACCCATTTAGTGCATTCTGGTAAGTCTGAGGGATGAAAAGTGGAAGGGAACTTGAGAGACTGGGGTTCCCAAACCCCACCATCCTGTATAATTTCCTTCACTGCAAAAAGCACTGTGTGCAGGGCAAACAATTCCAAGTAAACAAAAAACCTCTATCCATGAAAATCCATATTTTGCAAACCTTAGGCGAATTAGAAGAAATGAAGGTACGAGTACTGCCCAGTGCTCTTTAAGTGGTCGCCAGTATTAGAAAAGAGCAAACTCATTCTTATTTGATTGTAAGTGGCTAGGGAAGTACTGCAAATGAATTTCATTTCAGAGAAGAAAATTCTATCCAGGCCAATAGAAAAAGAGTATTCTAATGATTATTTGGACCAACAGATCACTCATTAATCACTTATTTTCAAATTCTAGAACAAACAGCCTGAAATTTTTCCAGTCCCAGTGCAGAACTGCCTCTTCCATGGGACAGACACCTCTGCCTCGTGACACCCAGAGAAGACACGGGGACTGAAAAAGTTGTGGGCGGGTCCCACTCTTGGACGTGGCCTGGACCTCTCTCCTGTCCACTACCACCCTGCTCTCTGAAGTCACACAGGAAGGACCGACATCATCATAGTTACGATAATAATGACTGGTTTCATTTCCTATGTGGCTGTCACAAGTTACCACAGTGTAGTGACATAAGTCAACACAAATTTATTATCTCATCATTCTGGAAGTCAGAAGCCCAGATAGGTGTCATGAGCTAAAATCAAGCAAAGCTGTGTCCCCTCTAGAGGCTTCAGAGAGAACAATGTCCTTGCTTTTCCTGCTCCTAGCGGTACCTGAATTCTCCAGTAGTCTCTTCCTGCATTTTGAAAACCAGCACCGTTTTAACTCCAGAGCTCTCTCTGGCTCCAACACTCACAATTCTGCTCTCTCTTGCATTATAAGGAGGCTTCTGATTAGATTGGGCTCACCTGGAAAGTCCAGCATCTCCCTAAGCCAAAGTCCGCTGATTGGCAAACTTAATTCCCACTTGTCATGTAACATCACAACTTCACCCCTTCCTGCGTTAAGAGGTGGACATCTTTGGAGGTGGGGAGTTTTATTTTGCTTATTACAATGGCTGACATTTCTTGATCATTTACTAGGGGCCAGGTACAGTTCCAAGCATGTGACTTAATATGGTAACAATGAATTTAAAGCTCACTTCAACTCTATGAGGCAGGTCACCATGTTATCGATGAGGAAACTGAAATCCAGAGAACTTGGTAACTTGTTCAAGATCACACAGGAAGAGGCAAGGCTGAACTACAGATCCAGGAGTCTGACTGCAGAGCCCATTCTTTTAGCCACCTTTTCCATCATTAGAGGATGGCTGTACAGCTGGAAGTCTAAACAATTTAATCCTCCTTTGGTGATCCAGAGCCCCTTCAGGATATGACAGTGCTGTTGACCCATCAATAGTGACTGCCACTTACTGCCAGTAAGATAACTTGGGGCAGGCTGACCAGATTTCCAGGGCCTGGATGTGTGATGAGCCTCTATTGGGAGTCTCTCAGAGTGGACAATAGTGGTTGTAACTCCTCTCTCTGGTATCTGACCTAAGCTGCTTCTCTTTCTCTCTATTCCAGCTTGGCTAGCTTCACAAACATTTCTCCAAAAAGTCAGGTCAATTTCTATGACAAAGCCTTTCCCCCACGTGGCATCGCTCACCAATCTACACAGATGTCAACCATCATTTCAAACAGGCCTCTGACCAAGGATCTCCTCTTTAAAAAGGAAACAAGCAGAATTTTACACCCGCCTTGATGGGAGATCTCTCCTTTCCTCTTTAACATTTTGGTAGGAAGAAAGCATTCAAATTTCTTTCTTTTCCTGAATTCCCTGCCTCTACCCCGTGTTGCTTGAAAAAAAAAAAAAAAAAAAAGAACAAATCAAGGGAACTGCATTTTCTGGTAGGGAATTACCTTAAACCTCCCCTTGATTCTGATATATGCAAAGAGCCTCGAGCAAAAGCAGAAGAAAGAAATTAGGGACTAGCTCCTTAGTCCCCAGGTCTTTAAGTGAAAGAAGAAAACTGACTTGTGGAGAACTTAATGAGCATTCAATCTTCATGCCCTTGGATGGAAGCACTAGTCATATGTCCATTTTATAGACTAGAACACCAAAGATCCTGGATTTTAAGAGACTGACCCCAGGCACACCCTGGTGGAGTAGCGGTAAGTCAATCCCCTCTGAAGGACACGGGCCACATCCCCCTGTGTCTGAGTCCTAGGCAGAGCCACCAGTGTGAGCAATTAAATAAAAATAAAAAAAGTGTTTCTTCCTCCTCTCTCTTCCTGCCTGTTTGCCTACTACTGCCTTCATTCCTGCCTGCACCTTTCCCTTAACAATAAAAGGAAAGAAAGAAACACAGGAAGACAGAAAAAAAAAAAGAAAAGGAGAGGCTGAGCAGGACTTGAATGCAAGTCAGTCTGAATGAAAGAGCAAATTCACTGGTTGTCACCCAATGATCCTCCTTTAGGAAGAAAAGAGGGAGTGGGATGGAGTTGGGCAATACTGAAGGGGCTGAATAATTACTCACATGTAGATAATGAGAGAAAGAAATGAAGACTCATGCTTCTATCCCCAGGAGATATTTACATAAATATATTCAATGGTCTCAACACCATTTGTTGAAAAGATTATCTTGTCTCTCGCTGAGATGCCCGCGTAGCTTTGTCAAAAATCAATTGCCTATATATGTATGGATCTATTTCTGAACTCTCTATTGCATTCCATGAATCTATTTGTCTATCTCGATGTCAATGCTATGCTGTTTTAATACTGTAGCTTTATAACGAGGTTTGATATTGAGATGTGAGGACTACGAATTTGTTCTTTTTTAAAGTTATTTTGACTCCTGTAGGTTCTTTGAATTCCCCTATTTTATGATTTTATCATCTATTGTCAGCTAGAAAAAAAACTACCTGGAAATGTAATTACATTAAATCTATAGGAGGGAACTAATATCTTAACAATAACAACATCATGTTTTCAGATCCATGAATATGGTATATCTCTTTGTTTATGCAGGTGCTATTTAGTTTTTCTCAGCTGGGTTTTATAGTTTTCATTGAACGGGTTTTGCATATTTTGTCAGATTTATCCCTAAAGAGTTTATGTTTTGATGCAAATTTAGGTGGTATTGTAAAATTCATTTTCCAGCTGCTCATTTCTAGTATATAAAAGTACAGTTTAGGTGTGCCCTGGTGGCCTAGGGGTATAGTCCACATACATCGCAAGTTCCCTGGTTCAAGACCCAGGGCCAGGGGGAGCAATCGATGATGAACAATTGAATAAAAAAAATTAAAAATTAAATAAAATAATTAAATAAATAAATAAAATGTTTAGAAGTGCTTCTTCCACCTCTCTCTTCCTGCCTGCCTACTTGCCTTCATTCCTGCCTCTACCTTTCCTTTAAAAAACAAAGAAAGAAAAAGCACAGTTTATTTTTATATATCGACCTTAGTTCTTAAAACCAAGCTGCACTCACATCAGTTCTGTTAGCTTTTGTTGCTTGTAGATTTCATGGACTTTCCTACACGGAAATGAAGACAGTTTTGGGATAGGCTATGTTTAAGAAGGTCGCGTTCTAATCAACTCCTCTCTGAGGGTATATTGGAGGAAATTAGAGGACAATTCAGCATGAGGGTGGGTGGTTGAGGACGGCCAGTGTGGACTTCCTCAGCACAGATCACTTAACATCTATACGCACCATGGTTATGAGCCCAGGGCTCAGTGAAGGCAAAAATAGTCAGTCTTGGGTTAGAAAAATCTCCAGAACCCCTTTCGCAAAGCACCTTCTCTCACATGGACCTCCATGAAACCTTCCTGGTTTCTGGGCCTTCCCTCTCACTCCCTTCAGTCCCATCCCCACAGAGCCAGACTGTGAACATGTAAATGAGCACGTGGGAGGCCCTGCACTTAGAGTAGAATCCAAGTCCTGGCCCAGGCCTGAGCAGCCCTCCTGACACCACCTCCTCCGCCCATCTCCACTAGTCCAGCTCATTCCAAGCCTTCTCTGCCGGGGCCCTCTCTCCACTGCCCTGCTCCGCCTCTGCTTCTACACCTGCTTGTCACTTCTTCAGATTCTGACACCCACATTCTAAGCACTCCATTTTTCTACCTTGCACTCATCATGTTTGTCATTTAATTTTACACTAAAGCAGTACAGTGAGGGTCAGGACCTCTGCTGTTTTATCTCCCCTAATGTCTTAACAAGGTCCTAGAAGTGCAGGCTCTCTATTTGAGTAACCACTGGAAGCTCTTTCGCTACGTACACACCCATCCACTCACCCTTAGTCTTTATAAATGATCTACAGAGAGATCTCTAAGCCCTTAGAAAGGTGGCTGAAAACCATGGCTGTGTGTTAAATCTCCCTGGTGACTCTGAAACGTACAAACGCTGGGCTCTCCCCGACCCCACCAAAAGCCAAGCCTGGAGGGATGGGCCAGTTATGGGTAAAGCCATAAAGCTCCTGTGGTGATTTCAGGATGCATCCGGAGTTGAGAACCCTGGAAGAAGAGCCTGCTGCCACTCAGCTGGTGGATAAAAAGCCACGGATGGTTTCACCTGGTGAGTCCGGTAGGTGAGATGTGTAAGAAACCGCATTGGGACACCCCTCCAGCACAACCTCCTGTGACTTGTTCCTCGGTTCCATGGGCTCTCTCTCTCGGTTCCAATGGATTGGGAAGAAAGCAGGAAACCAGGCCAGAGTGGAAAGCATTTTCAAACTTTATTTACAACTGTCACAGTGACAAAAAGTAGTTTGGAAAAAAAAAAAATGCTAGTTTCTCCCTGAGCCTCAAAAAAGAACAGATAGAAGTTACAGGAGGTTCATCTTACAACAGGCATTTTTACTGAAATACTAGGGTTTTGTTTTCTTTTTTAATACGATCAGTTAGAAATACACACAAGTTACTTAAGAAAAAAAAAAAAAAAAAAAAAGGAGGCCAGACAGGGCTCAGCCACTGGTACAAGAGCAGCTGGGTTTCCCCAACAGACTGCCTGCTGAGGGTCCTGACTTTAGCTGTCAGCCCCCGGCCTCAGACTCCAAACCGTCATACCAAGGGGTCTAGCGACCAGCGAAAACAATAAACCACCCCCATAAACACACGTATACACAAAGTAGGTCGTTATGCAGTTTACAAGCATGATCCCACGACGTGGCAAGACCAGGACAGATGGCGGGGGAGCAGATGAGAGGGGCACACAGAAACACGGGGTTTTCAAAGACAAGACCCCACCCACACGGGAGGCGCGGGATGAGAGAGTAAGGAGGAAAGGGTCTCTGCAGCCGAAACAGAAAGAAAGAGCAACAGAAAGAAACGCCCTCATGGTGCAGGCTGCAGGCCTCTCGCACTTCTGGGAGGAGCTGGAAGAAGTTATTGCCATCGGTGTGTAACACATGCAGACGACACGGGGTGGGGGGCGGGCAGGGGGAAGGGTGAACGTCGGCTTCCCAGAGCCCAATCCTGCTAATGAGCCCACAGCACAGCCTCATGCCCCTGCCCAGGATTCCCAGAGCCCTGCCAACCTTGAGGTATTCAACACAACGCTACACGCAAGTTCAAAACCAGGGTCGCAGGCTGCCTGTGCACTGAGGGGACACAGAGGGCACCTCGGTGGCTGAGGTTAGCCCCAGGAGGGCTGGCAGTCCTGCACGGAGATGGAGATGGTCTGAAGAGTTTGCCCCCCAACCTGCAGTTCCAGAGTCTTCATTGTGCCAAGAAGCCCTAAGTCCAAGGTGAACTCTCTCCTGGAATGTGTGTGTCCCTGTGGGGACAGGCGGGAGGTGGGGAGGAGGAGGCCCACTCCTCAAGGCGCCCTCACCACTCAGCCCCCACCTGCATCCAGGAGCTCCACAAGGAAAAGCCGGGGACCTCGTGACGCCCCTGCCTTCCAGCTCAGGCTCCATCCTCCCATCCAGTCAGTCCTGGGCTCTGCCAACTCTTGGAGCTGCATTCAATGTATCTCCCCAACAAGAAACAGAAAAAGCCTCCTCTGCCCTCCACTCGGCTCCCACCAGTAGACAGGCCAGAACCCAATGGGTGTGGATGCCAGCACTGGGCAGGCAAGTGGAAGGCAGCAGGGCCGGGGAGCACCTTCATCCAACTGGAGCGGCCAGGGGCTGGGGAGGGCGGTGGGAGTGGGGAGGGCCAGCTTCGGGGAGCCCACTGGTCGGTCACTCCACTCAGACTCTGAGAGCAAGTCTGGAGGGAGCCCTTGGAGAGGGACCTTTGCACCCAAGCATCTTCCTGGGTCCCCCAACAAGGCCGGAAGTGTTCTCACTACTCCCCAAAGGGCCGGGGGTCAGAAAGGATAAGTCAGGTGAGAGAAGTTCAAAAGCACTACCTTTTTAAAAGCCTCCAGATGGCCAGGGGTCTGTGAGCCTGCCACAGCTGGAAGCGGCGGGGCCGGGAGAAGGAACAGGGGGAGACCTTTTCCTCTCCCAGGCTGGCTTTGCAGTCCGCCAGCGTCTACTCATTTCCTTTACCCGCCTCCCGGGAACAGACCAACACATGAAATAAAGCGAAGGTGGTGGGCGAAACTGGAGACAGATGAAGACTTTGTTGTCTGAAGCTTCGGCAGCCAGAGCAAATGCGCTCTAAGCATGCTTCCTGGCTGCATTTTCTACTCAATGTTTTTGTGTTTGTTTTCTTCCCCCTAAAATGTGTGTTTTTTTCTTGCAGCTCCTGTGTGTTTTCTTGCCCCGAGAGTTCCTTGCTCGCTTCGCACATGCCCCGCCCCGCCCCCCAGCCCACTGGAATCCCACCAGGGCCTCCAGCCTGCAGCGCAGATAGCGATCTCCAAGCCGCAGGCTCCCTGCACCCTGCCCAGCTCTCAGCAGCTTCCTTTCTCAGAAGGCCTTGCCCAGGGTCGCAGAGGGCTCCGCCACCGACAGACATTTCAAAAAACAGAGAAAGAAAAGGAAAGAAAACCAACTTAGTGATTTGCAGGTGCAAAACGGAAGCCATCGTTTGACATTTTCAGAGCTACTGTGGTTCGCACTCTTGCATCGTCCTGGGAACACAGTTCAGGCACAGACGCCGTCTGCGACGCCCCTGGGGACCCACAGGGTCTCTACTGATCCTTGTTTTCTTTCGCTGTCTCTTTACAGTCGTCCTGCTCATCCTCCTGCACCAAGAACTCCTCCGGGGGCCACCGGAGCTCCCCACTCTCCACCTCCCCCTCTGTGGGCTCCACCACGATGGAGGGCAGGCGGTCCTTCAGTTTGCAGCAGCGGTCGAAGTCGGACGGGTCAGGGAAGATCTGAAAGCAAAGCAGAATGAGCGCTCAGTCACGGACGGATGTGAAACGAGGAATGCCACCCTCTCCTTCCCTCTGCACGGGCAGTATGGAGCCCCCACCGCAGGCCAGGGACCCTGCTGCACCCCCAGGGTTCTGGGGGGGGGCACGTGAGGCAAGAGCCAGGGGCCAAATTCTGGGGCAACATAGGAAACCGACCCTTGGCGTGAAGCTGAAGCTTTCAGAGCAGTGCCACCGAGTCTAAGGAGGCGTAGTTCTGTTTGCACTTTTCAGTGTATTTTCAGATGAAGAATCGGCATCCCGCCTTCCACGGGACGTCGCGTCTCTCTGTGCAGCCAGCATGTGACTCCAGCAGTCCAAAGACACACAGGGGCCGCCATATTCCATTACTGGCACCTCGTACGTGTCCGTTACCAGCTGCTTTACAGACACAAGTTTGAATCGACGCAGTCACTGAGTAATGGATGTTGGTAGTTCTATCTTAAGGAAGCCCAGGCTTGGAAAAAGAAGTTGCCAAAAGCAGCCTGGACGTGAGTGACGGTGGAATGACTTCCATGCTCCAATACCACCCTGTCCCTTAAGTGCAAGGTCCGATCTTGGCTGCAACTGTAAAGTCAAGGCCAGGTCAAGGATGACTGTGACCCCCACCACCCCATCTCAGGGAAATGGAATACAATTCAAGATTTCTTTACCTCTGAACAGTTCTGGCCCCTGATAGTTCTACACCCCAGAGCCTATTTCTCTTTCCAGAGTCCTGTAAACAAGGCATCTTTTTTTAATGCCTATTGTGTGTCCTGGCCAGAATTGGAAGAAACCCCAAAACCAGACTATAAAATCAAGAGCCATGAGCATCTCTGCAGAGTCCCTTTGTACACATTTTTCTGCGCCGACAGCTGACCCAGTTCTTTGCCTAGCAGATTAAGTACTTAAGCCACTGGGCGGCCCTGGTCCTTTGCCATTCATGGCCCTTGGTGACAGAGCCGAGCCAGCAAGGAGCCTCTCTCTGGGACCCAGGGGCTCACAGAACATCCAGAGTCTCATGGCATCTTCAAGGCCATCTTTACCAATCTCTGATTGATGAGGAAACTGAGGCCCAGAGGGGGCAAGAGACTTGCTCAAAGTCACACAGCTGGTTGATGACCACAGAAAGGAAAGGAAAGCCCAGAGTGGGTGGAGACACACACTTTAAGAGATGCTGGGGGTTGCCTGCTCCTGGCTCCAAAAAGGCAGCAGACAGGCACCCTCTGTTCCCAGGAAGGAGAATTGCCCTCCTACAAACTCGGACCCTCTGAATGTCATGATGCCCAAGCTTACTGCAGTCCAAGCCCAAGCAGTGTCATCCCAAGCAAGTGACTGACCACAACACAGTCACGTGGGGCTTCCGGGAATCATAGGTCTCCATGAAACTTCCCCAATCCCTGCAGACAAGTGATTATTAACCATTTATCCAATAAAGCCCGATTGCAGGGGATTAAGCCTTAAGCCAGCTGCACAACCGGGCATCATTAAAGACTTAACGAGGCTCATAAAAAGTGTCATAACAGCAGTCAGTAGGAAAACAAGGCAGAGGAGGGGCTCGGCCTGTGTCGGTCAAAGAGGCATGGGGAAAGTTGACCCCACCGCAGCTTTCTCTTCCCGACACGGCCAGGCCTGCAGTTCTGTCCTTGGACTGTGCTGTCTACACAGATCTACACAGGGCCTATTTGGGTCCCTTCTCATCCTCCTCACATGGAGCTTGGGCCCCTCCCTGTAGGTGAGGACCCCAGTGTCAAGGGTCTAGTGGAAAGCACGCGATGGTTCCAGAGCTCTGTTGGACAGCCCCTCCTTGAAGCCTCAGCATCCATCTGAGACCAGCAGGACACTGGGGCCCAGAGGGTCACGTGCGAGAGCCAGCGTTCAAACCCAGATCTGCTGTTTTCAGTGTCGGTGCCTTTTGAGAAACTAATGGACACTACTGGGTGGACATGTCCATTTTACTGAATGAAACCCAACAAGGGATAGTGGGCAAGACTCTAGGGTTTAACTGCCCATTTGGCTACTGGAGGCCCAGCTCAGGCATAAAGACAACCCTCTGGGCAGCGAGGTCCAAGGGATGAGCTTTCTAGTCCAGACTCTTGTTCTCCATCTTCAGGACCCAAGCAGCATTGTGAAATCGCAAGAGGAGAGGGACACCTGGCCCCGGGTAGACCCGGGCCCTGACCTCCAGCCCGGACCGGAGCCCAATCTTATAGCAGCCCAATCCCAAGTCCACCCTGTGACTTTCCAGGAAGGAGAGTCCTAATTATGGCCACTCAAGTCAAGGAAGAGTGAAAGGGACAAAAGCAGGGCAAAACAGCAGGAGGAGGAAGAGAGAACATGAAGGATTGAGAGCATGTGGTTTCATTTCAGGCGAAGAATAGGTCTCTAACCAAAATGAATGGGGAAAATGTTAAGATGATGATGATGATGATGATGGAAGATATGCCAGGCACATTTTCAGAGCAGAATATCAAACTTCACAGTAATCCTTGCGATAGGCAGTATTCATAGATGAGGAGGCCTAAAAAGCACAAGTGACAAGCTTGAGGCCACATAGCTGGACGTTGGCTGAGTGGGGACCAGACATGGAGAACTTCACAAGAGGCGGTCATTACACACTGCCATGCCACAGAACTCAGACGCTCTCTCTGCCCTTGACATCATTTGTGTAACCCCCATGGTGTCCTCTGAGTTTCCCGAGCCTCAGTTTCTCCTTCTGAGAAGCACAGTGACCTCCTTGTCTCACTAGATGGGTGTATATTCTTGGCAAATATAAAGATGATAAATTGCTCTGAGGGCAGATGCTAAATTCAAATCGGAATGTCCTCTTTGGAGCAGTTTCAGCAAGACTGCCGTAAGTATTCGCTATCCAAGCAAGAGGCAGCAATACTAACGCAGTAATTAAAATGACTTCAAACAATGCTTTTCATACCAGGAGCTGCACAATTAAGTCTTTTAAGTCCTTGGGGGAAGTCTGAGCATTGAACTTCTGATACTGCTTAGTTGCCAGAGAACTTTGCTCCCTAAATTGCTCAGAGTAGGTACTATCAAAAGTCTTTGTTGTTTGCTTTTTTTTTTTTAACAAAGTCTGCTAATTGCATTTTTAAAAATCACTATAATAGTCTCACCCTTCCATCAGAGATTTTATTTCATGATCAGATCATACAAATGTATGCCTCTGAACATTAAACTCTCCCAAAACAAAATGCACCCAGAAACAAACAGCTCCTCATTTCCTTACATACTGACAGAAAGCCTTGCAAAGTTGGCTGAGTATTTTGCCAGCACAATCTTATCTCCGACAGCTGCTTAAGAGACTGACCCCAAGGAGGTCAAGATTTTTCCACTAAGTCATGCTTTTTAATCAACTAGGCAGCAGAAAAATGAGAGGTTGCAACTGCAATTTGAAGGGGTGGGGAAGGCAGTGGAAAAAAGGACTCAAGTCAGACTTGCCAAGCACATGACAGGTAGTGTTGAGGCGGCAGGCCAGCCTGCAGGAGCTGGCAGGGAATCATGAAATGCCCCTGATCCAAAAGGAGACGGCTTCTGGTTAAACCTCTTACCCCGAGAGTCCCTTCCCTCTGGACTGGGGAAGGCAAACAAATAAATTCATTAATTAAAATCCTGTTCTCTTATCCCTGCAGCAAGGCCTATCTCCAAAAGGCCCGGAAAGGAAGAGGGGAGGCTCTGAGAGGCATTTCCCACCCTCATCCCCAGAACAGGGCAGACCCAGAAGCATTCATCACCAGCTGTGACTCTGTCAGCCCTGCCTCTGTCCCCCTGCCAACACTGAACTCCGCGCCCAGCTGTCACGCTCAACTGCCAGGACTGCAGATTTGGATGAAACTAAGAGACACCAAGTGGCCTACTCTGCAAGGAGAGTGAAGTCTTGAAGCTCACACACTCAGGAAGATGATGGTGCTCGCGAGCCCCACTGTGGAGGAAGAGCAGGCAAACTGTAGGGGACACTTCGTGACCTGAGATACACCCTTTACCAGGTGGCCCCCCAATCCCAGCAGACGCTGACATTTTGGAAACACCACTGGGCTCATGTGAAAGGTCATGAGAGCTTTAGGACCCTCTAAGAGAAGGAAACAGTCTGTGAGATATCATTCGGATGCCAATATACTAGAATTTCTGGCGGTATAAATTAGAACTGCCCAGAAAAACCTTCTGTGATCATGGAAATGAGCACTATCTGTGCTGTCCAAGAATAATCCTGTGTCCTACTAGCCATCTGTGGCCACAGAGCAGTTGAACTGATGCTAGAATTTTATATTTTCCTTATTTTTTAGTATAAAATTTTATGAGATATATAAATATAAATATAGCTACATGTAACTAGCGGCTACCTCACTGGACACTGCATATATGAATGGTTAAGTATGAGAGCAATGAAAGCAGGACTGTCCAGGAAAAGTCAGGTGTTGGATGGTGACCCAGCATGGCCAGCCACAGAGCAGAGAAGTCTGGGTGGAGAGTGGGCTCTTGGGGATGAGGGATTAGTTAGCAGCCTTTTTGCTGAAGTATAAAGATTGCCAGTCAGTCAGCTCCCATTTCAGCCAAGCAGAAGCACCGAAAGGCAATACTGGGGCTCCAAAGGCCCGAAATTTGGGAGCCTAGCTATCAACTGTCTGCCTCTAAGCCAGGTGACCTAAACCTGGCTGCCTCCGGGGTGGGGAGAGGAGAGAGATGTTTGGCACCCAGGATGGAAAATGTGAGTGATTCTGGTTGGAGCGGCCCTCCCCGGGTGCACGCACCCCTCAGTCATCAGCCCCGACAAACAATCCGTGCGGCCACAAAGAGGGCGCAGGGCTGGGCAGAGAGCTGAGATGCTAATAGGGAAAGCGGACACCAGCAGGTGGAGGAGATGAAAGGTGGTTAACTGGACACAAAGAGCTAATTACCAGCTCTGCAAGCTGAAACCTTGGGAGTCTGAACAGCCTGCTCCTCTGAGCTGGGGTGGAACCGAGGAAAGAGACCTGCAGGGGTGGGGTGCAGTAGAGAATAGGGCAAAGGGCCTGAGAACGAGGTTGCTCCCTCAGGCACTGAGAGGGAGCTGTCTCACTGTACAAGACGACACGGAAAGCCTCTCCCTTTTCTGGTTCCAGAGGGAAAGAAATCAACCCCAGATCTGCCACTCTCACAGGCAGACCAGGAGTCTCAAAGATCTAGCCTTGCCCCAGTGTTCTGTTGTTCCCACGACTTTGGGCAATCATTTGAACTTCTCCTGAGTAAAACAAGGAAGGCATTTCCACTTGACAGTCCTGTGGAAGGGTTACATGGAGCCAGCAGGCTCAAAGATATGGAGGCCCATCCCCACCCCTCCTCATCTATAAAATGAGATTCATGCTTGTTCCCATCTTGAGGACTTTGGAGAAGAGACTCAAAGGACGTAGGTGTGATCATGTTCTGCAAACTTTAAATCCCCAACTGGTTCTTACTAGGTAAAATCTGGGGGCCCCACGAGGCATTAGACGATAGACTGAAGAGTCAATGGCTGTGGTGACAGGAGCAAATTAGCAGTGCTCTTTGACTTTGCTCACTAATTCAAAGCCAGGATCCATGGAGAAATGGTCGTGACTTCATCGCTTCCCTCCCAGTGCCTGTTTTCCCAGGGCCTGGGTTAGGCCAGCTGGACTGGAAGCCACTGCCTGTCCAGAGCCTGCTCTTGCAATGGACGCCCTACAGCCAGAGCCCTTCCCACGACACATCCCAACTCGGCTGACTCCAGGGTCTGCCCTTGGGTAAGCCAGACCCCTCCGGCCCCTCAGCTTCTTTGCAAAGTTTGGGTTCCTTATTTTTCCTGGAGAACAACAATGAATTGGCCTTGCATGTTTATTCCTTCCTAGGAGGGGCTGGTTTATAACAATGGGCAGACCAGCATCCTGCTCTGCCAACAGCTGACTGAATGAGAAGCAGCTAATTCAAATGTAAAGTACACCCGTGCTTTGCCCTCTAACAACATATGAAGGCAAGAAGTAAGCTCTTTGAAATAATTGTTACCTGTTGTTTTATCATCATCTTTATCATCATCATTGTGATCATCACCATCATCATCTGCATTTTATTAACTTCCCAAAATGAAATGTGGCTGGTACGAACAGAAAGAATTATGGCAAAGGGGCAAAACAACTACTGACTGGATTCCAAGAGGGAAGAAGATGCTCCTGTCTCCACCTGGCTGTTGGTCACCTCATTCCCTGTCCCTGACTCTCACCTCCATCAAATCTCCCTGGATTGAGGTCAGAGGGACCCACTTCATCCTCTCTGCCCCTTCTCTGCTGTCTCTCACCCTCAAGGAGACTTGAGGGGAGACCTCAGCTTTGTAACAACTGTTCAGTCTCCTTCCTTTGGATTAAAGATGCTTAATCTTCCAGCCTTGAAACTTAAAAGAAAAGGAAATCCTCTGGATAAACACCATCTTTCATAAACATCTCCCCAACACACACCCATCCTGCAAGTCAAGAGTTCCAAATTCCAATTAATTAGCACTAATTACCACTGTAACTTAGGGCCCAGTGAGGGGATGGGGTTTTGGAAATGTTAAAGAATGTTTCTCAGCAATTATCTGACATTGATGAAATCAAATACCCCCGGCTATCGACCATTTCTTCTTGTCCTTTGGAAAGAAGACAGGCCTCCCTCCCAGTCACTTCTGTGTCTCTGGGGATGACAGCTCTTTCTCACGATCTTCCTCCATTGGTACTCCCTAAATGCCTTACAGCTACACATCCTTATTCTCAGAAAGCCATGACTGACACACAGCTGCCTTTTCCAACCTCTCTGTCCTTCAGAAATCTTGAGTATGTGGCCTGGTCCCAGAGTTTTCCCAACTTTGTCTGGACTTCTCTTTCCAATTCTTGTCAGGTGGCTCCCAACCTATCTCCTACAGAAAGAATTGCTCCCTGTCTCTAAGAACTTCTTACAGTAGTTCTGGCCCTTGCTAGGTCTTGAGTTACCATTATGTCTGCAGCTCACACCCAGGCCTGGCAGCCTGCTTTGGGCTTTATACTCGCCTGGTTCCTGTGACCTTGCTCGGGTACTCTTGATCCATCTAACCGCATCTTCTCTGTGCTCTTTCTGGCCTCAGTGCCATCCTGGGCTCTGCTGCAGACCCAGGCAGCCTCCTCACTTCACCTGTCCATTCTAGGTGAAAGATTTCCAATCTGCAGGTGTATGTCACCTTCCTACCACGTCTGAACCATCTCCACTTGGACGACACCCATCACATCCAGCTCACCTTGCAAGTTACCCACCTTTACGTTTATCACTGCCCCACTCATGCATGAAGCCTTGCTTGGTGGTAGATCTGGTCAAAGTTTTGGAAGTCTTTGTTGATCAGAACTACGCGACTGATGCTAAAACAGGAGGCAACAGGTCTGCTCCCCAAGGTCTACTCATCTTTTCGAGGCCATCTGAATGAAGAAGGAGGCGAAGGTTCTACTGACCTCTGATCAGACATCTTCCATTTGGTCATAAGCAGTGGTTCTCAAAGCTCAAATCCTAAGGTCCTTTCGGGGAAATGGAATTGTCCCTTTAGGGAAATGTCCATGGAACTGAAATATTTTCTTAATGATACTGAGATAGTATTGCCTTTTCCCCACTGTTGACACTAGTACTAAGGGTATAAAAAGCACTGGTGGGTGGAGTTGCTGGCACCTTAGCAAGAATTAATTGACTGCAGAGGCAGCTAACTGTAGTGAGAGTCATCATATTCTTTACCACCTCACGCAATTAAGAAAAAACATAATGTCCTTGATGAAGCAGTAAAAGTTATTTTTTTATTAAATACCAGCTCTAAAGTACATGTTGTTTTGATCTTCTATGTAATGAGATGGAAAGTCAGCATGACGTTCTTCAGCTGCCTGACAAAGCATAATGGTTGTCTCAAGAAAAGCAGTTGAGTAACTGAGTTGCAAGCTGAGCTAGCCACCTTTTCCATGGAAGACCATTTTTATTAGGAAAAAAAAAAAAAAAAAAAACCAACAAACTACCATTATTTCAACTTGGATATTTGGTGGACTTGTTCTCAAAGCCTAATGAGTCTGTCACTTCAAGAAAAATGACTGCTAATTTTAGTTACCAATGATAAAAACCCAGTTTTCAAGCAAAAATTAGAATGTAGGAAAATCAGTATCAGCCACCATTTGCTGGACAGTTTGCTGCTACTTGAAGACTTTCTGATGAGCCAGATGGAGATATTAACAAATATGATTCTTTAATGTGATAAAGTTAAATGTGTCAACATTTGGAAGATCTGTATAACTCAATGAACTTATATTTTCCAAATTATCAATGCTCTGCATTACAAAACCAAGTATAGGTGAAAGATTCATTCCAAGTGCCAAAGACAATATGGAATTGTAATATCAGGGTACAAGGTCATTCAGATTCCACGTTACCACTAGCCTTTAAGAAACTATCATTGTCAAGTTTTATTGAAATATCAAAAAATATTTATCTGAAAAGACTATTAAAATTTCTCTTTCTTTTCTGCCTTATATATCTGCACAGGCCAGCTATTCTTTATTTACTTCCATCAACACATAGCACAGCAAATTGAATACAGAAACAGATATGAAAATTCAGTTATCTCCTATAAAGTCAAATATTAAATAGATTTGCAAAAATAAAAAACAATGCCTTTCTTCTCACTCATCTTTCTTGTTTTGGAAAATATATCTTTTTGAAAAAAATTAAAAATGCTTATTTACATGGACATGCCACAGCTCCATTATTTTTAAGGAACTAATAAATGTCTTTAAAAGGTTTCAATATCAAAAGATAAAATTGACATAATACAAATGTATCCCTGGGGTTCTAAATAATTTTTAAGAATGTAAAAGGAATGGAGAGCAAGAAGTTTGAAAATCACTGTCCCAGAGAGAAATGACCCTCATGAAGATGACCACAAAAAGTGTCCTCCATCAAGGCAGAAGGACAATAGAGTATGAAACGGTCAAAGATTAAAAGGAAATATAAGCGGTGCCTTCAAACATGTGAAAGAGTGTCGTGAGTAAGAGAGAGCAGATGTTCAAT
The DNA here is from genome assembly GCA_004363575.1 of Solenodon paradoxus. NCBI lineage: Eukaryota > Metazoa > Chordata > Mammalia > Eulipotyphla > Solenodontidae > Solenodon > Solenodon paradoxus. Next base: position 334,857 of record RJWH01001351.1, on the reverse strand, counting down.
GCCACTGGGCGACCCTGCATCAGGGTGGAGGGTTTCAATTTGTTACACACCATTCTAACAAAAACCAACAGACTCGACTCTCTCCCGTAGAGACGGGGAAATCAAGGCCCAAAGAAAAATTGTGAGCTCCCCGAGAGGACACAGATTGTGGTGAAGCCAAGATCAGAACAAGTTTTCCAGATTTGTAGTCTTTACTCCTTTGCTGAAAGGTTCTGAGCTCCGTGTCACTGGCCATGTCCAAAAATACCCGGCACCCCGGTGCATGGCAGGGTCCAGTGAAGTCCCACAACTGATGGATCTGCCCAGTCCAGAGGTGCTGCCCCAGTCTGAGAGCTAGGGTGCCAGTGCTGATTCCAAACAGCGTATAACCCTGGTCTCCAAACATTTCATGGATTTCCTAAAAATGTTTGTAAAGGCGTGCCCTGTTAGAGCAGCGGTTAGGTCATTCACCTCCAAAGGAATGCAAGCCCCTGGTGTGGGGGGAAACAATCAGTGGGAACAACTAAGTATAAATAAAATAAAATGCTTCTTCCTCCTCTCTTCCTGCCTGCCCTGCTACTCACCTTCATTCCTGCCTGCAATGACGTTTAAAAAAAGTTTTTTTAAGTATACCTCCTTTCATACACTTTTATGCTGACATCTACAATTTCTAATAAATTCTATATGTTAGCATAAATTATAATAACAGACTATTTTATTTTAAAGTAAAACTTCCATACTACTACTCTCAGCATATTCAATGGCTTATAATATAGAAATTTGGTATCAACTCTCACCTATTTAAAAAAAATACCTCATAAACCAGCTCTTACATCAAACGTAATTCCTTTCTCTACTTGAAACTGTATTCCAGTGTACTTATGCATGGACTTTCATCTTAAACCTATTTTTTATATTTGAAATTTTATCACCTTTCTTTTTTTCATACTTCTCCACAATAAGGTGTATTTTTGTATATAAATTGACATTCAGTGATTATATGCTGTGTTCCTAGGGCTGATTAAATAAATTTGGGGGCTGACTTAGTGTAGTTATTCATACATAACTGATGAATATACATGTCACGATTGATCATTAAACACAAAGTAATCTTCTTTTGAATGCATTCTGGCCGTGAAAGATGGGCGGCGTTGAGGGGAATTCCTAGAGTAAGACTGTGCTGGCCCAGGTGTTTGATGGCCAACAGCGGCTCTGTCCTGGGGAAAGGTGACCTGAAAGCCTCAGGACGGCGAGAAGCAGGTTCTTCTCTTATAAAGCAGTCAGAGGACAATGGTAACAGGAAAGGTAGGAGAAGAAAACCGATGAGGCCTGTCTTCAGGAAGTACAAATTTAGAAAAGCAGCAGAAGGAAACTAAAGATGTGGAAATTGATTTCCCGAAAATGCTCTCTGCTGTCACATCCCTTGGAAAGTTTCTGTGAACCCCCGGGGCAGCTGTTCTCCGGTTTTAACACTTTGTTAAAATGTGAAGTAGTGGGTATGTACGTACAAGCATTAGAAAGAAGTAATTGGATGTGAAAAATCTCCAGTATTCCAGTGCTAAGGAAAATGGCCAGGAAGCATCCTGATGCTTCAATGGCCAGATCTGAGGAAGTCAGTGCCTGGAGGAATCCAGAAATCACCATTCAGCGTTGGCTGATCTTTAGGTATGCTTCGCTGTAAGAGAACACATTCAACTCTTGAAGAAAACAAGTTTCTTCACGGCAGCAAGAGTGACACCAGCCATGGGGAGTCAGACACTCCTCACTGAATAGCATCCATGTTCACATGGCCACATGACGGTTCAATTATATTTTTTCTTTACGCACTTGTTTAAAACATATTTTTAAATGAAATTCTGTCACTACACAAATGGAAAACTAGTATTACATGTCCTAGGGAGTAACCATAAAAACACACTAGCATTTTGAAGCCTTGTCTGGGAGACACCTGAATTAACTTTTAAGCTACAACCAGCTGTCTGTGGACCCTGCTGGAACACTGGCCTAGGCTGCTTATCTTTTGCAAAACACCTGGAGCCTTGCAGAGTGGTTGGGTAAAAGGCCCTTGAGAACTGGGTCTGAGATTTCTTCTATGATCACAATCCAGTTCATCTTTGACTCCAGGGAAGAAAAATGTCTAAACCCTAACCATTCCACAAGCCAGACCTGGGACCCGGTCTAAACTAAGATGGCTCAGGGGATTAAATGTATACCTGCATAATCTACATGGGCTTCTAGGCTGAGGTGACTTCACTGGTCTTCCTCAAGGTCATACCCTGCTCCAGTGTCTTTAATATAATAAAGGAGATGACCTATATACACTCATAATCCAGAGTCCACGTTACTATACCCACAATGGGGCAAGACAACGATCACCAGCTATTTTGCAATACTGACTAAATGCTGCCGAATATTATCAATTGTTATGATCTCTGCTCCCAATAAGCAATTAAGCTAGAGGAAGATGTATGACATTTCCTAATGCTTTAAAATAACCAAACACCTTTCAGACTCTCCACAAAGCTTCACCATTATCCCAACTCTCTAGATTTTACACCCCTGAGATACTATTTGCTGGAGAGTTCAATGCTAGGAGCTCACATTTTGATTATGTTTTCTGTTTTTAAGGTAATATATAATCAGGAAGCTTAATGATGTTAAATCTCTTTGATTCAGTAATTCTACTTCCAGGAATCTTTTCCCATGAACGAATCACACGTGTGCATAGATTTATGTAAAATAATGTTCAGAGCAGTGCTTTTGTGTGAGAACTGAATATTCAGCAATAAGAAGTGGTACATAACAAAATAAAGTGCTACTTTACAAAGAAAACCAAATAATACATACTTCCAATATTATTAAGTGAAATACTAGTGAAAAGTTACACTATTAAATGAAGAAAAGGGTTTGCTGAAGTCTATGGAGTATCATCTATATTTTATTTTTAAAAAATAAGTGCATAAAACTACTGCAAGTAAACATACTAAGGTGTTTTGAGGATAGAACTATAGAATACAGATGGAGTTCTTTATCTTTGTACTTCTTGATTTTTCCTAAAATTTTGCAGAGAATAAATTTACCTTTAAAATTACAACACACTGTCACACATACTTATATCATTTGACACAGAAATTATACTAAGACACTACTGTAAGGAAATAATATAAACTATACAGAAAGATTTGCATATAAAATTATATGAAAATGATCACATTGTTTATAAGAGAAAAACCTTTATGCAATTAAAAATGTTTCAGCAATTGGAAAATGGTGAAATATATCATGCTTTGACATTAAGATAAAATACTGTGCAGTTATTAAAATGCTGGCGTTAACACTTTTAAGAAGTTTGCGTGATATGATGCTGACAAGTTGCATACAGTGAAGTAAACACAGACTACAACTTTGTCATCTACATAAAACCACAGTGCACTGGAAAAGAAGGCAAGAAATGTCAATAGCTTTGATTATGCATGGTAAGATCATGGCGTAAAGTTTACAGAAGAAATAAAAATTCCAGAATGGGCATAATTTTTAAATTTGAAAAGTAAGCACAAGAAGAATAAAACATATACATGATGAAAGAAAATATGAAATTACTGAAAGGGGGGGAGTGTGTACAAGAAAATTTTCCTGTAATTACTTCACTTGAATCTAAAACAACCACTACGAACATCCCACCACCTGCCCTTCCAGGCATATCTGAACATGTGCATGAGTGTTTGGGAGTGGGTGTGCACATGAGTGGTTTTGGGTGTAGTAACCTGACAAGCCTGTGAATGTGTGTGAATGTTTGTGCAAGCAGATGTGGATGAGTGTGTGACATGTGTGTAGGAATGTATATGCGCACATGAGAACGGGTGTGGATGCGTTTGAGCGAGTGTATGAGTGTGAATGTCTAAACGTGTGAACAGGTATAGGTTGTGCGTGTGTGTGAGCCTGCATGTTTGTGGGTTTGTGAGCACAAATGTGTACACATGGCTGTGAGTGTGTACTTACATGTGAGTGGGTCTGGGTGTTCACCTATAGTGTGAGTGTGTGAGTCTATATACATAGGTGTGAGCAGGTCTGAACGTGGGCATGGTAAGTGTCGTGAGTGTGCCCACATGGGCATGGGAGGGTGTGGGAGCGGATGTGAGTGTGTGCACATAGGAGTGAGTGTGTGGATGTGAGTGAGCCTCAGCAGGCACCGGGACCTCTGTCCACAGGGATCATGGGGCCCACACAACTTGGACTAATAACGGTCACCTGCTAAGTTAGATCCTTATGCAAGGTTGTGTCTGGAGAATCATTTGGGAAAATCAAAGATGGCTCTCACATCCAGGGTGATAAGGTTTCCAGCTCTCCAAAGTAAGGCAGACGGTGAGTTTAACATGCATTCTTAATTCTTTCTGGGAACCACATATCAAGTTAGGAGAATGGCAGGCCAAACACTCTGACCGAGGTCTGAGAATGCCCCCCTTCCTCGGGCCAAATCTACTTTGGGTGAGAGATCCAGAATTTCCTGCCCACTGGGCTCCCATAAAATTCCTGGGAAGGAAGGAGAATCAACTGCTGCTTCATTTAGCTGCTTCAGCTAAATGCTGGCCTGCCTTTTCCAGAGTTCCCCTACATGGGGCTTCTGATGACAAACCAAGTCCTGCAGGGAGGGGGCTGAGGGAGCTCCCCAACTTCCCCTAAGGTCAAAGTGCCCGTTGGACACAGTCTAGAGAAACTTCTGTCAAGTTTCAGCCTTTTCAACATAGCTGTCTGCCATAAGGGGCCCTCCGGCTGGGAGAGGAGCAGCAGACACAGGGTCTGAGTCACTGATAACGAACGCACCTGAAGTGGGCTCAGGGGCGGGGCAGGCAGGTGACAAGGTCAGAAGCAGCAGAAGTGGCATGGGGACTATGAGACGGGAAAGGAGTGAAGTCCCCATAACTGAGCCCTGTGCAAATAGGGGCTATCTTCGTATCCTCTGAGGATAACTTCCGGACTCGGGCCAGAAAGATCATTTCAGGACAGCCACCAGACACCCAGGAACAGCTCTTGGCTACAGTCACACGATTCGCCACCCAAACTCATCCCTTCCCCTGATGGTACAAGCCTCCTTTCTCTCCAACTCGGGAGACAGGGTCAACGTAGAGAAAATGCTGATCCTATAAAACACAGCGGGATGGTGGAGGTGGAACGTTACTTCCTGGGGCAGGAGAGGGAGGAGAGGGGGGCCCCATCAACCCCTGGGTACTCATTAAACAACTCTGTAGGACACTGTGCCCGCCATTGTAGGAACAAAGAGCAGTCTAAGACCTTGCACTGGGGAGTGAAGAAACGCCACCCCACCTGAGAGGCGTCAGGCTTAACACAGGCCCTTTGAGAGGAGGCCAGGCTGTGTGGTTCCAGGGCAACACGTCGGCCAGGAAAGTGGAGAAAGCTTGTTCTGCCCCTGGCCATGGTACAGACGCACTGTTGTGACCGCGGTGTGTGTGTGTTGGGGGGGAATCCCCCATGGGAATAATTCCAGCTCTCTGCAGGCCCTAACCCAAGGGCATTCGGAAACCGCGAACGCCACGCTTGTGTCCAGACTTTGGGCACAGGCGGGAAGGAGCTGGATCCCTCGTACAAAGTAGAATTGATGGAACAAAGTGGGCACTGACTCAAAAAGAGGCAGGATGTGCAGACGCAGGTCCCACGCCACTCAGAGAAATGGACTCGTTGTCTTTCCCGCCCTGGGGCCCGAGCTGCCTGCTTTGCACCACATGATTACGATTTTTAACCAAGAAGGAAAGACGGTGCAGGGGACAGGGAAAGAAGAGAAAAAACTTGCCGTGATTCCAGTAACATGCCGTGTTTATAGCTGGGCATCGACTGTCGAAGGCTTTGGAATTTAGCTTTCTGTCTCTCCAGGGACAACTCAGGCTTTTCAAGTCTGATGTGAAAGACGATTTCCCAGTGACCAAGGGACTTTCATGTGGTCGTTCAGCAGGACCCCCAAAATTATTGAGAACGTGTGGGGTTCCACAGCTGGGGGTCACCAGTGAGAGGCTGCAAGGAGGAGGGATGAACCTTGTTGCTAAGTCATGTCCAGAATGGCTTGGTGGGCGGGGCTTGTGTAGGAGGAGGCAGGGACAGCGCCTGCCTGGGCCCTGGGGAGGGAGCACAGCCTCCACTGAGTTCAGCACGTCACTTACACAGGTGCATCGGCCCAGAAAGTCAGGAGACCAGCCCATATGGGAGTGAAGAGACACTGGAATTGCTCCCTGGATCCAATGATGAAAGCAAGCCTGTTCTCTGAGAGAGGAGCTGCTGCTTCTGATAAAGTGTGAGGAGGGGGAGAGAAAGGAGTCGGCTACTGGGAGCATTGGAAAAAGGCTGGGAGTCCGGTCCAGGGAAAGGCCAGCTCCTGGCCAGCACAGTGCTTCAGACCAAGGAGCAGAGGCCAGGTCTGTGGCAGGAGGTCTCACCCACATTCTCCCTCCTCCTTGCCATATCAAATGCCAGGTGACTCCTCCCTCCTGTCTTGGGAAATGAAAGGCAAGAGCAGGAAAGATCTTAGCTCTGTGGATGGGAGGGTAATCACCATGGCGTAGGCATGGAAAACTCCTTTAGCTGGTAATGCACCCTCCCTGATCCCCCTCCAGATGGAGAGCCCAACACCCGATGCCCAGATGCCCATCTGACTGGAGAATGGGTATCAAGTGGCAGGAGTACAGGACCAAGAAGAGCAGAAGGAATACAAAGGGTGACCAGTAAGGGGCCACGGGCTGCAGAGAGAGGAATTTAAAGAGCCCAAGGAGGGATAAAGTTAGCAGATCTTGGTTCAGATTCTTGAGAAGTGCCAGTTTAAATGAAAACCTGGGCCATATCTCTCTAGAACTTAGCCAAGATGCAAAATTAGAGAAGCCTCAGCATGCTGTGCTGAGCTGTGCTGGGGAACAGTGAGGCAGGAAGGTCAGAATGCTGATGGCCTTAGCTCAGGACCCTTCCCCAGACAAGACCAAGGTCAGTTCAGGCTGGCTTGCAGCCCTAAGACAGCCAGGCAGATTGGCATTCCAAACACTGCATTCTTCTACCGCCTGGGGCCAAGGATGGGCCCTGCCAGGTAGTCACTGACTTGCTTCTTCGAATTAAGGAAAGGAAGAAGCTTAGGTGGCAGATAGATATTCCTGCCCCAGAGGCTGGCAGACAGGAGGCCCAGAGAGGCAGTGTGGGGAGGGAGCTGGAGGACCCCCAGACAGAAAAGTCCCCATGGAGACCCAACCCCTCTGCGTGAGACCTGGCCACCACCACAGCCTGCCTGCCTGTGCTCAGACTTCTTAAAACCATTTACTCACCCACCCGGTGGGTGTCATAATCCATGCCGAGTGAGTGGGAGACACAGATCTCACGTATTGAACCAACTCTCTAAATAACTGTTGAGACCAAATGAGGTACCAGCTCTGTTGATCTTTATGTGCATGCTCAAAAACAGCACTAACTTTTTAAGCGCAATAGGTAGGGCTTGACTGCATCTCTCAGGGAATAAAAAGCCATCTATTGACCTGCAGAATTGATAGGCCAGAGTCTGAGGAGGTCCTTGAAAATGGTGGCCAGTTTTAGGATTAGGAAGCTCAATGTCACTGAAAGCATCATCCACTTAGCAACCTGGAGGGTGCCAGAGGGGTGATGGCTGATGGGAACAGAGTAATCATCCTTCTCCCTGGGCAAGGAGAAGGTCAGGTTAGAACCACACCCTCAGAGACCAGGACAGTAACATTTCGAAGCACAAAATGCCACAGGTATTGAAAGAAGAAAGTGGTCACATCTGGGGCAGAGAAATCAGGAAAGCTTCATTCTCGGTTAGTCTGGAAGGTGGACTGACAAAATCCAAGATGCCTATTTACTTTACAACCCTGTTTCAAGGTCAAATCACAAGCCTGAGATTCCATTTCATCTGCCAAGTTGGGATGGATCTCCTTCCCTCTTTCAGTTCCTTAGAAAAGCAGGTCTCAGTAAAAGCCACGTCCTATTATTACCCTCAGAAGGAGTGCCAAGAAGCGAGCTCTGAGGGCTCCAACCCCCTAGCTGAGCTGAGCCCAGCTGAGCCTGAGTACAGAAATGGGCTCCCTCCTGCCCAGTGCAGTCCCTGGCCTGTCTGAGCTCTGGCAGGAATGTAGTCAATTGGATGGCACTAGCCTTGCATGAACATCAGTCGTGTGACAATTGCCAGAGCAGCTCACTGACATAACCAGGGTGCGCCTTAAGGTGTAACAAAATGAGAATGAGATGGATTGCTCTCTCAAAGTCTCAATTTTTTCAAGGCTCAGACCCAGTTTGGACCCCTTCTTCCAAACCTCCTCAGAGTCCATCAGTCAGGTTGCACTGCTGCTGCCCATGCCCGACCACATCTTTTAATGGCTCCACCAGGCTACCTGTATCCAGCTGTTAAGTACAGGCTGGCTGCACACACAAGCCCTGGCCCCTCAGTGCAGTGCCCAGAACAGTATGCTGCATACAGCAAGTGCCTAATAAATGCTGCTTGGTTAACGACTACAACCTCAACCTTTTCTCTTCATCAGGCAACCAGAAGTCCTTTCTGAAATCTTGTGACAAGAAGGCTTTGAAGGAACACCCTGGTTGAGTAGTGGTTGCGTCAGCCACCCCTGGCTGGGCGTAGTCCACATATATCCCAAGGAAAAGAAGTCCTGTCCTGGGGTCAGGGGAGGAACACCCAGGGTGAACAATACAATACAATACTTCTTCCTCCTCTCTCTTTCTGCCTGCCTGTTTACCTTCATTCCTGCCTGCACCTTTCCTTTAAATACATTTTTTTTTTAATAAAGAATGCTTTGAAGTTCCAGATAAGATATTTTGGAACTGGGTAGTAACCCCCACCCAGGTAGCTGGAACCGATTTCCTGAAGGTCTGTGAAAACTGGGCCTCAGTCCAGCACCATGAGGGGAGATCTGAGGCTTAGCAACATCTCAGGAGCCCAGAGGCAATTTTATTTTCCTCTTGCCACTGCAGGCCCATCTCAGCCTTCCTCACCAAGAGAGTGGCCTGGAGGACCCGCGGCTTGAGAAAACTGCCCTATCAGCCTTGGCCCCTTGTCTTAGGACATGCTTAAAAGGAGACTCTAAAAAGCACACAGAAGATATACTGGAGACCATGTTCGGAAATTTCTGTGAAAGAAATCTAAAACCCAGAACTGAAAGAAAATCTTACCTGTAACCACAAAGAGAGTCTCAGTCTGATTCAGAGGCTTGGAAACAGATCCAAAAACACCCCAGCAGGTGGGCCAGAAAACATATACCCTTCCCCAGGCTGTGGGGCCTTCAGTCTTTCTCAGACACTCCTGGTGGGGGAGGCTAGAAAGAGTGCTGCCCCTTTCCCACCACACCCCCTCAGGCCTCCTGAATATTTCTTCGCCATCAGCAAAAGGGGCTTGACCATAGTGACACAAAACAAAGGGGACTTCTTGAACCTCCCAAGCATGTCTGAGAGCGACTCTGCCTTTACCTGCCAAGTTACCTAACCCACCCTTAGCTTCCCTCTCTGTGACCACCCTCCCTCCATATCCACTCCGGCTTTCTATTGGTTTCTCCCTTGACGAAATAAACACCCCTGACAAGGTTCTAAGGAGTGACTAACCAGAGGAAGTTTAGATTTTAGCTAAGAACAAACCCAAGGTACAGACACATGACACATTAGAAGAGCAAAGCTTCGAAGCTAGAGACCCAAGTCACCGACTCAGTCTGAGCCTGACGCTTCACCTGGGAAACAGCGAGAATTCCTACCAGAGCTACAGTCACAAGTGCACATGTGGCCACAAGGAACATTTGGTCAAGGTGTCTGGAATGGGCCCATCACATCCCCATCCGCCTTACCCAGGTCCACACAACTTCCCTAGCCCCAAGATCTCCCCTTAAAATCGGACTCCTTCCTCCTCCATATGTAATAACCTAGGTACTCTAAAACAGTTCCCTTCCTCAGAGGCAGCCAAAGGTGATCTGCAGCAAGTCAAGAGCAATGGAAAAGCTCATGGCAGATCAGGAACAGCAAATGGGCTAAGACTTTCAAATGTCACCTCATTCACTTTTTGGGAATTCACCATACAGGATGATCTCTAAGCAAGATTCCAGCAATCACAGCGCTGAAATAACTTCCTTTTGGGGGAATGATCTCATCTCCAAGTAGTGTGAACATTAACTCTGTTGAGATCAGTTGGTCAACCATCAACCCAAGCAGAAAGCAGCATTTGACAACTGTTCCTCCCCCAGACCACCCTTTCCCATAAGCCACCCTCACAACAGTGTTTCTACTGACTAAGACATAGTGGAAAGGGAAGCTCTGATCTGAGGTGAGTCCATAATCACTGTTCCCTTTACCACCATGAATGGGAGAGTCCACAGCAGCTGGAATGATAAATTTATACTATCAGTTCATGTTCGTTGAACCCTTACTGTGTCCCCGGCACTGTGACTGCCTTATACACAAGCTGTCATCATGTTGAACCTGCACCACGACTCAGGAGGTAAAGACTTGCGTTGCCCCATTTTACAGATGAAGAAAATAAGGTTTATGGGCATCAGGGGACTTTTGTGAGGACACAGAGTTCTCACAAGTGGTACTGGAACATAGACCTTAGTAAGCCTCCAATCCCAGCAAAAGCCACCAGGCTCTAAATCCCCAGTATCGAACTCACCTGATAGGAAAGGCCATCCTTCCGGGGGCTGAGGCCAATCTCTTCCATGGATGGGGCATTCATCATCACCTCGGTCATCTCGGCTGATCTCAGATAGTCAGAGCTGCCAAGAAACCCAGACCAAAAGTCAACAAATACACATACGCTCACATTCCTACTCTCAGTGTGCTCTGCTGTTAGATCAGGGACTGTCTGGAGGCAGGATGAGAGGTACTGAAAACAACTTGCAGAAAAACAAGTTCACACCTAGAGGAAGTGCCTTACAGGCCCAGAGCATCAAGGCTCTCAAACTCAACCAACAAAACCCATTGTCTGAAAACCTCTCAGGCAAACCTCCTCTTCCCTCCTCTGCTGCACTAGTCCGGACTGGCAGAGAGCAAAGACTGAATTTCCTTTTAAATAACAGAACTAGGGGAGGGGGGACCCAACAATAGGTAGCTAAGTGCATCTGTCTATATTAAAACCAATTCAACCCTCTTCCTGTATAGTATTACTACATGATCACAACAGGTCAATCGCATGGAAATGAGTTCCGAAATTTCTTAGTCTCACTGGCATTTCTTCTTGCAAAATGTCCCACTTAAAGCCCCAAGAGGTCAGCTTTCTGCAAGTTTCACATTTGCATCCAACCCACTTCTTTAGCCCCCGTCACAGCAGCTGCAAGCTCGAAGCTTGAAAAACATCCTTTGGATTAAAAGCCTTAAGGATGCTGGACTCTGACTGCAAAGGAAATTTCCAGAGGGGCCAAGCTGACCCACCAATGGCAGACATGTGAAAGTGCTTTGTACTCCGTAAGCAGGATACAAATGTTCCATTATCCTCACACAAGCCATGGGCCCATACTGGGTCCTGAATGTCTGCTGCCAAAATGCACAGACCAAAGTCAATGTGCTGGCTCCGCCACACCTGAGATTTTTGCCAGCATGTCTTTACACATTTATGTAAGGCGCTGGGGAGACTAGCTCTAAGGGAAGGGGGTACCGAACTCGTCTTCATTTTGTGGTTACACAGAGGGTAGAAAAGCATCGTGTGTGGAAACAATTGCAACAGAGTCTGGTCTAAGCCCTGCCACTGGAGAGCTGTGTGACAGTCAAGAGCCATCACATCTCCCAGCCACAGGCGGCCAGTTATCGGACCCTAATAATGCATGTCTCCCAGTTATGCTGATCTCTGGGGAAAGCATTGCAATTATGAAGTGCTAATCAACTAGAAAAGAATCCCAAACCTGAATTTCTCCAGGGCTAATAACTGATGGGTCCTAGCCAGCAGCTTGGCAAGTGTCGACAATCCAGGGACACGAAGCTCCAAGAGCCTTCACAGTCTCACCCGTGTGGCATCTGGCTGCTCGTACACCAGGAGGGAAGAGCACCCCGAAGGAGCTGGGTACATACATCTCAGGGGTGGGGACGTTTTACTTTGTTTTGAGAATTCGGTCTCCTTTCTCAACAGAGCGAGGCTGCGGTGTAGGCGGGGACGCTAAGAGAAGATGCTGGGCTTCCGGGCAAGCTTAGGGGCAAGAGCCAGGGCTCCAAAGGAAGTCTCCTCTCTTGTCACGCAAAGACTGTCGCCTACCCGCAAAGCAAATGCTCCAGAAGCGCATCCACAGGGCTCTCGCTAGACTTATGGCTTGGTGGAGGGGCGCCCTCTCCTTGCCCGGGGCTGAGACGCGGGCCCGAAAAGTTGAAGCGAAAAGCAGGAACTTTCGGGTTCCAGAGCTGAGCAACCCCGCGCCGAGCCGGAGCCTGTGGGGCCCAACTCTGCGCGCGGCACCTGAGAGCGCGCTCCGGCGCTCCCAGCGCTCGCTACCCCGCGCCCCGGCCGCTCCTCCTTCCCCAGCGCTGGAAGGAAGAAGCAGCGGCCGGGGCCCAGGCTCCGCTACCAGCGCATTTCCTACCGCGCACCCCTCCGGGCCCCGAATGCAAACCTCAGGCGCCCTCCGTCCGCCTGGGCTCTGGCAGCCCGACCGGCGACGGTGGGGCCTCCCTAGCCCAGACCCTTACAAAGGCGCATCCGTTTGTAAGGGCCACGGAGGGGGAAGGGATGGAGAGGGCGCAGCGTGCGTGTGTGCTGCTGCTTGTGGTTCCAGTAGGGTTACGTGTGGGGAGAACGTTTTCCCCTGGCCCCCCGAGCTCTGCAAACACCACGGTTGCACCAGCTCTGCCCCGCGGCCGCCGGCCTCGACGCCGAGACGGACAGGCAAACAAAAAGACAAAGGGGAGGGGCCCGGAGAGAGCGGAGCCCCCTGCGCAGGCAGGGCGCGCGCCTCCTGAAACCCTCCGCAGACCGGGTTTCTCAGTGGGGTTCAGACGTGACCCCCGGATCTCCCCCTCACTTCCCCCAACACATACACACCCTCCTAGACGTCACTTTGGTGAGGGCTTCGAGTTCACTTCCTTTGTCTGGATGCTTTCTGCACCACCTCCCCCACCCCCGCCTTTGCAACCTTGACGTTGACTCCGGCACGGGCTCGGGCGTCCGCGTAGTGCCAGGAGCTCGCACCGCCAGCTGCTCTAGCACCTGAGCCCGCAGGAGGAGGCGCCCGGGCGCCGCGGCCACGGCCACAAGACCGGTACCCGCCGAGGGCGCAGGATACTCACCAATGAATGGGGAAATAAACAGACATGAAGTCCTAGGGGAGGCTGACCCACGCCCTTGTGATTTAAAAAGGGTCACTGCGTCCCGTATCGCGGGCGCACACAGGCGCGGCAGGCGGAGAAGCGGGCGGCCGAGCGCGGACACTGGGCGTTCGCCGGTCCGCCTTCCGGAGCAGCCCACTGCCAGCTGCGTCGGCAGAGCAGACGGAGCTCAAGGTTCTCCGAGCTCACCGCCCCACAAAGAGCCCGGGAAGCAGTATTTATAGGGGCGGGGGGCGGGGCTCCGACCCGGGAGGCCCCGCCCTCCTTCGTCCACTCCTGGAATAACGTCACCAAAATCATGAATGGCTTTAGCGCTCGCAGCTCCCGCGGGCGGCGGCTCGGGGGCGCGCGCGGCTCTGCTCCCCGAGGGCCGTGGTTTGCTGCAGCTTCTGGCCCGGCCCCCTCCCGAGGACTCGCACACGCAGACACGCGCGTGGACAAGCGCGCGGGCACACACGCACAGCCCCGGGCTGGAGTTCAATGTCAGCGCGGCTTGCGCGTACAAACCCGCGTGCGTCGGCGCTCGCATCCCCGCACACATTCTGGGCGACTCGCGCGCAGGTCCGCGGCCGGGAGGTGGTCCCAGGATCCCGCTCGCTACCGAACGAGTACTCGGTGGTCGCGCGGCACCGGAGGAGGTCTTCTGGCACCAGTGCCCTCCTTTGCACCCACTCGTCGTCCCCGGTGCACAGCCCGCAGCCTGGGACCCCTGTGAGCATTCGGCGCCCTAGCTAGGCTTCCCCCTGGCGTCCTCTGCCGCGGCACTCGATCTCAGCGCCGAGAAGCGTCTCTTCTACCCCGGGGTAGGTCGGTGGAAACGAGAGCACTTGAAAAACCAGGCGGTGGGAAGGTAGGAGAGACGCAGAGCTGAGGGGTCGTGGGGGATGCGGTTCGCATTAGCTTATGAGGGGTGATCTGCAGCCCGTGATCCCTGGAGGGTTGTGAGAAACGATGTAGTGTCGTCTTAGGGTTTTTCCATTGGACGCATGCACGCAGATCCGCGGTGCCGGGCAGAGTGAGATGGGCGCTTCACTAGCACAGCCCACTAGCCTTGGCTCCCAGATCTGCTCCAAGGAGAAGAAACAAAGCGCCTCAGCCGACCCCCAGGAATCTCCACTGTAGGGTCCGTCCTGGCGGCCAGGCTGAGAAGCCGGCAGAGCCTGGAAGGAGTCCGCCTGAGCACACAGCGCCGCCGCCCTGTGGCTGGAGCGCGTTGCTTCACACCTCGGCTTCAAATGATCGGGTAGAAGAGCTTTATAATCCTGACCTATGTGTGTACTGGACAGAGAGGAAGTACTTGCGTGTGGGGGCTGGGGGAAGCTAGCAAATCTAGGCAAAATTAAATGTGCTTTCAAGTCAGTCTGTGCTGAAAGTAGTGTGTGTTTTGAAGCCATGTATGTGCCCTGTAAAGTGAAAATACATAAACTGATCTTAGGTGATGGTGAGAGGACTGATGGTAAGGGTTTAACAGTGGCGAGGCCCTGGACAGGTCTTCCAAGTAAAAAGAATGTCCTTCCTGTGAAAATACAGCTTCAGGACAACACCCTCCCCCTTACTCCTTCCAAATGAGGAAATTTTCACCCCCACTTCACACCAAGGCGCCTCCATGCAGCTCCTCTGGAGGCCTTGGTGTCCTGCTAGAGGGAGATGCTTCTGGGCAGGAAATACTCCAAGTGTGGGCTAAGGGGTGGGGAAGGGGCTTCTGCAGAGCATCAGAAAACTCGAAGTTGCTGATTGGGTGTGACTTGTTGTCATTTATGTGATGGAAGAAGTCAAAACTAGGAGAGCTGGAATCCAGGTTGGGACATTTGGAGGGCACTTAGAGGACAGTGCTCTCATAGGCCCTGGGCAAGCAGGACATGTCTTCTGCCAGTTCCTCCCACAATAATCCTGGGGAAGGGCCGGGATGAAAGGCCATCTCCCCGCTCCATACCAGTGCCCCCACTTTGCAGTGTAATTATTGCTGTGTGAAACTCACACCTCAGAAAGACCCAAGACACATGTCAGTGTCAGAATGACCTCAGTCTGTTGTGGCTCTTTTTTTTTTTTTTTTTTTTTTTTCTCCAGAAGGTGGTAGAAGCAAGGCCCCCACCAGCAGATATCTGGTCTCCAGAAAAGTTCTCTACATTGGAGAACTTTGAGGTAACTCTTGGGAAAACTTTGCATTAACGCTTATTTTAACTAAATTTCACCTTAGTAAGTTGGAGTGGAAAACAAGTGTTGGTTTAGGACCCCAAATCTGCACTTTCTGTTTCCACTCTGGTTCTACAGTGACACCTTTGTCTGGAAGTATGGGAAGCATGAGGCTAAACTCTGTGACAACTATAACAAGTACGCTTTTTCTAAATAATAACACCTGATATCTGCCTGACAGCTTTTCAAGGCATTTTCATGATCTTGGCTTTCAAAGGAATGTAATAAAATTAATATAGAATAACTTACAAATATACAAACTGAGAATGAATGTATTAGGGGACTTGACAACAAAGACATCAAGACTCTCCTACATTGCTCTAGGTCACTGCATATCCTTCATATCTTTAAAGACACTGGGTGTTTAAACACGCGAACTGACCAGTCCTCCTCACCGCCCTGTAGGTAGCTTTCATTCCCTACCGCCTTTGAATAAATGAAGAAACAGAAACACAAGCGAATGAAGTTACTTAGCGCCCCGGCACCTTAGAGCGGAAAGAGACCTTCCAAATCACCTAGTCCGGTCTCCTCATTTTACAGGTGAAAAGACACCTAAGAGATTAAATGGCATGTCCAAGTTGCCAGGCTATTAAGTGGTGCAGATGGAACCTAGATGTGTAGGCCTTCAGACCACTGGTCAAATGTTCTTTCCACTACAACCCTACATCTGCACTGCGCCGGCCAAGAACCAGCCAGCAGCAGAAGTCAAACACGAGAGCTGGACTCCAGACCCCTCCTCGGGCCATCACCAGGATTTCTTGAGCCCTTTCTATGTGCAGGTCAGTGAACAAAACAGCCAGTTGGAACCCTCAATACTCCTCCCAACTTTGTCCCTGGAAACTAAAGGGGTGAACTGCAATTAGGCTTCAGTAAAAATCCAGGTATCATCAGCACGAACTTGCTCTCCAACTATTCATTAATCCAGTTTTCCAGTTTCTTCTCTCCCTTATCTAAAGTAAGAATTAGAAAAAAGAGTGACTGCCAACAACTCAAGCACCACTGTGCCCTGTATGTAGGACAGGTAGCTAATTATTCATCAGGTAAAAATATGTCGCCATCAAGTCAATTATCAGCATAGCCCTACCCTCTATCTCCCTCTGGCTGGCATAAAAGCTGTATTGCCTTTAATTTCCAAAAAAATGGGGAAACGAGTCCTTTAGTTAGCTCCAAGGGACTTCGTGAAGTAGCTGTTTGCTAGGGACACTTAAGTCTGTTAGTATATTCATGTCTCATAACAACTTTAAGACAAAGTCACGATTGTCCCATTTTAGTGAAGAAGAGAGAGGTTCTAAGAGGTTAAGGAACTTGGTTACAGAATCACGGTTTTCACATTAGCTGAAGCAAAATTTGACTCTGGGCTTTCTGGTTCCTAAACCTATGTTTTCCCCACTACAGTGCACTTACCCAGGCCTCTGTGGTTCTGTCTGTTTGTTTTAATAGCTAAACTATCCACTAATACAAAAGTGCTGGTTCTAATAGCAAAAGCCAGGACTGCTGGCTTCCATCCAGTGGGGTAGGGCTGGTAAAATAAACAAGCTCCCATCCCAGGAATCTGGGAGCTTCTTAAAGGTATCAGTCAAAAGCTTGGGGCTTAAAAAAAAAAAAAAAAGTGAGTAGGAGAAGGGGAGTTTCTAGCCAAATTTTGGTGAAACTCATTTGAGTACATAAGAAATCTGAAAGGCAAGAATGTGTGTGGGTTGGTGTGAGAATAAAATGAGATAATGTTATGAAAACACTTGGTAAGTCGGAAAGCACTGAGCAGACTCGTGACTTGTTTTTAAGGTGTTTGGGGGAAAAAGAAAGGGCTCAGCAAAGTTGATTGCATCTGCTTCAGTTTTTCACTCATTTAGCCACAGATTGTCCCCGTTTCCCCTGGAGCCCCTTAACTGAAGTTTCCAGCTTGGGGTTTGGGGGTGGGGCAGGGGCAGAGGTCAAAGGCCAATGGTGAAGCTCTGTCTGCTGGACATAGGTATGGCGTGAGTCCTCGCATTACCCCTCTTCACTCCCAAGTCCCTTCAGGCTTCAGGGCCCCTGCAAGTGCCCAGCTGTGTGGGGTGCACATGATGAATGAGAAAGGACCAAGTGTGTAGCATGCTTTCTCACAGCGGTCACTGGGGAACTAGCTGTCCTAGCACAAAATGACACCAGAGCCACCAGACAGAATCCTCTACCTCTGAGTTCTCAGACAAGTTACTTGATCTCTCTGTGTCTCTGACTCCTATGCCAGTTCATAGAAGCCTCTTTCAGCTCCCAGGGCACTTACAGGGCTGAGAGATATCGCTTCTCTACATGTTCAAGAGGAAGTGCTTTGTGTCCTGTCATGGGGGCTCTGCACCCCCCTATAAAGCCCATGGCGGGTGGGTCTTCATGCCCTGTGCACCTCAGGGGGAGACTCTCCTTCTGTCCAGGACCCTCTCGGCTCCAAAAGAAACCTAGGATCTGGCAGCCCGTGAACTCTTGCCTTCCCAACTATCAAAGCAGTTTCAGCCCTGGCTTTTTCTTGATTTCTATCAAGGGGCCTTTGAACCAAAGGGATTTTTCAGAGAAAGAAAATTCTGTGGAATCTTTAGGGTCCAGGCTCTTAAAAGAAAACACTCAAACTGGAACCAGTTCAAGGCTCTTGTGTCCAATTAAGGAAATACTCACATTCCTCTCCTAGCTCTGGCTGGCGTGTGCTTTCACTCTTTCTGCGTCTACACAGGAATGCACTTTCGCAGCCAGAAAAAAAGTGGTTACTATCAGCAGGACACATATCATATAGCCCAGGGCTCCTCGGGTGGGTTCCAGCAGACTGATAGCTTCCCCCACAGAGACACAGAGCAGGGACACAGAACCATCCAGAGTCCCTCCATACCCGCCCCAGCCCCCACCTCCCCTATTCCAGCCATCACTCTGGACCAGACACTTGGTACCTGTGGGGTTCTGAAAAAAGAGGAAAACACTTACAGTTGATTCTTATGAAGAAAAGTACTTTCGGTTTTCTTTTCAAGTGTACAGGATGTCTGCTAGCTTCCTCCAGGGCAGCTGGGTCCCTGCTGATTTCACACCCACCGCTCCTCCTGGACGAGCCAGCAGTGAATTATGCGCAGTGAGCGGCTCCTGGGACAGCCTCTGCCAGCTTGGAAACCTGACCTGACAGCAGCCCGCTGGAGCCCCTGGCATACTTCACACCTGCATGGTGCCCAGCCTGGGGATCAGATAGCTGGGTCTGTGTTACACCGACCTGCCCTTTCGACCACAATTCTCCCAACAGGGATTAAGCACCTACTGTGTGCCAAACGGAGCTGGTTCCAAGGAGTCACTTTAAGAGAACTTTAGTTCTTTCCCATTCCCACCTCGCTGCATGCATACACCCCCAAAGCCACTCCAAATAAACCCACACTTTAAATGTGAACAGTGTGTCTGCCAGGCTGACCCCGCTTTCAGATGAAGCCCCTAAGTTGCTTTAGTGAGCCCTGTCCCCCTAAATAATGAAAAGCCAAGTGAAAATAGCACTCACACGATGAAAATAGTTTGCGACCCTCTACCCTCTGCCCCTCCTCCCAGGTGCCCTGCCTCTGAGTTCCTTTTACAAAGAAGCCAGGGGCTGCCTCTGCTGCTTGGCGTGGAGTCCGTCATGGGCAGACTGGGAGCACCAGATGCCTGTCCCCTCTAAAGCCATATGATAACAGTTGCAACAGAGACATGTGACCATGAGAAGGGCCAGGAGGGGTGCTGACCGTATGGAAGCGTGCCTGGCATATAGATAGTAAGCACTCAAGAAATAGTTGGTGCATGAACGAATGAATGGTATCAGGAAAGGCTGAAGGGAAGGAATGCACTGTGCCGGCCTGTGGGTGGGTAGAAGTTAGATAGGTGTGCTCCTAGGTAAGAACCGCACTCTCACAGGCTCTGGAAAGGTGGGAAAGTGCCAGGAGTATGCGGGGAACCAGGAGTGCGCAGAAGATTCTAGATAGTGGGAGAGGACACAGGAACCCCCTCACTGAGTCTGCGTGCTCAGTTCTTCTTGTTAGGGAGGCACTATGCTCGGCAGGCCGGACTGTGCACAGAATTTCTGTTAGAGAAAAAGTCTCACTTCTGCTAACCAAATTCCATTTCCCTCACCTTTTCTTTATTTGGGCTAATATCAGAATTTCTCTTCCAATTAGGCAGGGCCTAAGAAGCAGTGTTAAGCAGGTCAAATTGAGTTTATGTGAAATGTGTCTTCTGAGACTTCCCCTTTCCATTCCCTTTGGTTTCAGAACTCTCTTCTCGCCCAGGCACCCCTGATCTCAAAACAAAATAAAACAAAAAAACCAATGCTACTTTCATAACAGCCTCCCAAGCTCCAAAATCATCTTTTCCATTTCCATGGAAACGTCCATCCTTCAGCTCCCTAGTCTCGGGCGGATGCCAGGAAAGTGAGCGCGAGCTGACCAACAAAGTCACTACTGAGAGAGGATGGCAGCATCGCCATCCGGTGCACCAAGAGAGGCATCGTCTCTCATCTCTCAGTCAGGAAGGCGAGGCTGGCTGGTGACAGAAGTCTGAGGGGACCCAGACAGGGAAGGATGCCAACAGCCTTGAAGGGTTGTGGGCGGGGTGGGGGGCGGGGCACAGGAGTCAATGCCTTTCTTCATCCTCCCCAGTCCTGGGGGGATCTGACTGGAACCCTTGACCCCACAGCCCTTTAACCCATTCACTCCAGTTTTCAGTGGGGGAATAGGGTGGTTTGAACAAAGTCTTCCCTTCATTTTTACTAAGGAGGGACAGCTTCAAACCAAGAGGACTCCTCCCAGCGGCACCCAGCATGCACGTGGGGAGGTGGCCCCTAACTCACTACCAAATGCCTTCCCCTGGTAGGCAGGCCCTGGGGTGGCACAGGCTTCCACGATGGTGCCTGAGGCCAGTGGGCGGGTGGCGTGGCACATTCTGAGCTCGGTGAGCCAGCGACGCTGCTGCTCGCCAGCCACTGTGGACTGAGGGCAACTGGCCGCCCACCCTCCACTCTGACGTTTAAAGCCCGCTCGGCGGCAGGAACCTTGTCTGGCACACCCACCCCCGTCTAAGGAGTGTCTGGCTTCATCCTGGAGCCCCTTAGGAAAGGAATCCTAGGAAGATGGAAGGTGGTTCTCCCCAGGCTGTTTTTGAACTTCCTTCTCAAATACTCCTGATGCCCTGGATGAAAGATGCTGGGACATTATCTGTGTTGGAGTCTTGTGGTGGCCGGGGAGGTGTTTCCCCTCCTAGCCAAGGCTCCTTTTATGTAAGAGAACTCTGACTCCCTTTGTTTCCATTTCCCTCTAGAGAGGGTCCCCTTCACATGTACTCCTCGGGGTTATTCCCCGTGTTGGTCTTTATCTCTGGAACCATAATCTTCCACAATGCTGACTTGTTTCTCCATTTGAAAAGAAGAAAATATAAAGGTGAATGAGTTATGTAGCAGTACGATGTTGTCTGACCTGTTAATAAGAGAATAAACATGTCTCCTTAGGTGTCTGACCTCAGTATACTCATCTGAAAAATGGTCCTGTTATTCCCTGACTTCAGCTCACCACACATTAAAGCTGTAATAATGTGAGCACTTGGATTCCTCGGCAGAGAGATACAAATAGCAGATTATCCTCTCAGACTATCCTCTGCTTGAAGACGAACAGTAGACAGAAGGGAACAGGAGCCCATCTCCATGAATTCATTTTGTTGCTTGTTAACAGGAAAAAAACATAAGCAAGGCAGCAGCGACCCTTTTTTTGGCTTCTAATGATGTCACATAGAAGGGTTGGTGTCCCATCTCTCCCTCTTTGTAGCACCCTTCTTGCACTAGTTGCACTGAGTCTCACACTTGCTAACACCTGCTCAGCTAGAAGCACACAGGTGTGTGAGCTGCTAAGTCGTGCGGCCATTCGGGAAGGTACAGCCTCGTTGGCAGGGCCACGGTCAGGCTCCTTCACAGCCTGCCATTCTGCATGGGGGGAACTGGGCATCTTAAAGCTATTTGTTCAACAAGGAACATTAGGAAATCCCCTGCTGCCAAGTGACAGCAGTGACCTTGCTCGGCTTTTGTTCCTGGACCTCCGCATGTCCACACAGGCACCGCGTTACATGCCAGGGGCGTCTCGGCACTGGAACAAGTGCTCTGTGTTCTGGATCTGAACTAGGGAAATAAAGCAACCTCAGTCCAAATAGAAACAGAAGCTTCCCCTCCAATTCGCATTGTCTTGCCACCTTTGTTTGTGTTGGTGTTCTTGTCACAAGCAGCAACGAACACCTCCCAGTGACTTCAGGGAAAACAGGTGTGAGGCACTGGTACGATTCCAAGCTCTGAGTCCCTTCCTTTTGAGAGCAGCGACAGGGGCAGCGGGGCATGACCGTGACAGGACAGGGATGACCACCTGATAGTCAGAAAGGAGGGGGCCGCCTGGAGAGGGAGGTCTGCCAGGGGCTGCGGTGATAGCCCAGGAGGCAGGCAGTGTTTGTGCGGATGACGGAGGAGATTCACGCAGACGTGGGGGCTTGGGAAGGTGCAGCCTTTTGTGGAGACAGGAGCCGAGGGGAGAGGAAACTGGAAAGGGCTTGGAGAGTTTGGTCTTGGGTGACTGGAAAACTGGCACCATTGCTGGAAAAGCCAAGTCCAGATGGGGCTGGTTTGGGAAGAGGAGGGTGAGGCTTCCATGTGCTGACTGCCCCGTGGAGTCGCAGCTGTGGTTCCCACTGCTGTCACCCACCCCTGCGAGCTGTTTCTCTAGCTCTTGCGTTCATGGCGACTAAGGCTTCTGTTTTGAGGGTCACGTGCCTGGGAAGCCTGTGGCCGTGGTGTTTGGCCCTGTGCGGACTGGGCTCCTCAGAGGCAGCCGCAGAAGCAGGGTTCGGGACCAACACCGACGAAAGGAAGAGGAAGAAGTCTAATAACCTTATTCCTCCGAGAGGCATGATTGGTGGCAAATGTTACCTGACAGAGTGCCCTGCCTGGGGACAAAATGCCTGAACCTTTATCCTGCTGCCTGGTTCAGTGTGAGTGTCCTGGGAAGGACATGGAGGGCCGCTCATCATAGCCGGGCAGCAGGTCCTCCCCCGAGTGGGGTTCTGGGAAGCACGTTGCCATTTCTCTCGCAGACTCCAGAGTTTGCAACTGTGCGCCACTGCCTGGCGTTAACTTGCCGTGCATCGCACGGACGCGGGGCGAGCCCTCAGGGAAGGGGCAGATTAGATGCTAGTCCACCTTCTCCATTTTGCAGGCCCAGAGAGTGCAGTCACCTTTCCTAAATTCCAACTCTCAGTGAGAGGGGACTCAGGGTGGCACTTGGTCTTCTGGCTCCTCTCCTGTGCTTGCCCTGAGAGAGGAAACTGCTCTGTGGCCAGCAGGCAGGCCACTGCTCCCGTTGAGTGGCTTGGCTATGCTGTGGCCCCTGACTTACCTGTCCTTGTCTGCAGCTCTGCTGGGAGCGCCAGGGCCTCACTCCCAAAGCATTGGATGAAGTGGTCACAGGAGCCACAAAGAAGATTCCCAGATTCCCAGGGAGGCAAGGCTTAGGGGCTCTAGAACTCAGTCCATCAGACCCCCAAAGCTCCTTGCTGCTGATTTGTAGCCCAGGATTAAGCCAACTCAGCAGGGATCATTCTGGAGACTTCTATAACTGCTATCGATAGACTGGGCATTGGCAGGGCCTCAGGCTGCGTGGGTGTCACAGGGGACATCCCCATGAGGCAATCTGTAGGGTCCCGTGGAGCTGCTGTTGAGCGCGCTCTGCAGGAACCCACGGGGATTTCTGAGTCTCCCCTAAGAGGCCCCCGGGACTCGGAGTGTCCATGCGCTTCTCTGAAACGATTGCCTTGTTGGAAGCAGTGAGTACTGGACCTGCTTTTCTTGCACGTTTGCTTTTTTAGATTTGGAAGTCAGAGCCTGATGTGAAGATTCCTAAATGCAAGTGCCTAGGACCTTTCGGCATTTGATCAGTTATCAGCCACAACAGGCCCTGTGTTCTTAATGTTTTATTTTCCCTTGCCCTCACATTTTCTTTAAAACTAATGTTAAGCTTTGTTCTGTTGTATGTAATGCCTGTAAACTGTCTCACAAACTTTTCTAGAATGATAAAATATGTAAACAACATGAAATATGACTTCTCTGGAGGACTACAATTCAGCTGGGGACTTGAGCATTTTCTCCTGGGTAACAGCTTCCCAGTTGTTGGGTGGAGTGGCCCTGGGCCCTCCAGCAGAGCCAAAATCCAGCCTCCCCAGCTGACCTTCCCCACCCCACGGTACAAATCCTAGTCACACCCTGGAGTAGCTATGAACGAGACTCAAGTTCTAATGAGTCCTACAGCTGCCAGACTCGTTGAGTGGCCACCAAAATTCAGGCCTTCCAAGGGTCTGGAGGGAGAGGCTCATGTTCCCATGCCCTGAATGTAGCGTGTGGCCAGAGACAGCCTGTTGGGTCACCTTGCTCGTTGAGATCCAGACGTGATGCAATTCATACCTGGAAGCTGCCTGGCTTTTGCAAGGGCACAGCACAGTTCTTCGAGGTATTTAAATAGCTCCAGCTGGGTCAGTCCTTCCACAGTAAGGGCATGCATATATATATGTATATATATATGTATATATATATATATACATATATATATACACACACACACATATATATATACTTTTTTTTTTTTAATCCTGTCATCCTGAAGGGCCCTTAAGAGGCATTCTTTCCTAGCTGACACATCAAAACATCTGCTCCTAATATTAAGACTGCATATCCCAGGGGTGAACTCACCAGTGCCAGAGGGATTAGAAAACCAGATTTGTCCACCTTTCTGAGCCACTGTCTTCATGGAGGTGAAGGCTTATGGGTCAAACATTGATTCCAGGATCCCTAAATTCCTGTGCATGATCCTGATGCTCATTCTCTGTGTGAGGAAGACCAAGCATCACCTAGAGACCAGCCCCATCGTGGGTTATTTATGACCCTTTGTGGGTTATTTCACCTCATAGGGAAAGGGAGGAAAGGGAGCAATGAAATCTCTTGGAAGTGATGTGTAGACAGCCCAAATTAGCCTCTCTGAGTCTCCGTTTCCTCGCCTGCCGCAGGAGGAGGTAGGAACAATAAGCACCTCCCCCACTCCCACACTGGTATGAAGAGCACTAGAGCCGAGATGACAGGAAATAGTTGGGACCTGGAACAGAGAGGGACAGAACCCTCCAGGGCTCACCACTGCAATGAGTAAAATGTGCATTAAGACTGCCAGCTCACAACGTGGTCCCTGGACCAGAGGACCACCCCTCAGCAGCTCCTTAGAAGTGCAATTTCTCGGCCCTGTCCCAACCTGCTGAATTAGAATCTCCACTTGAGCCAGGTTCCCAGGTGACCGCGCATGCACATTACAATCGGAGAAACAATGAATTCAAGGACATAAATTTTACCTTCGTGTCTGATAGATTCCATGGCATTTGTCTTGGCAACCAATAGTCAGTAAATGAATCTGTCAATCAAATGTTAGACATACTGACCTAGCACAGCCTGTCCCGGAGGCCAGGCTGGTTCCGCTGCAGCCCTAGTGAGCCCCAGCCTCGCCCTGTTCACCTGCCTCCGCTGTCACCTGCTCAGGGGCGCAGGCTCCAGGGAGATGAGGGCTCCTTGTTGACTGGGGAGCAGAGATAAGGTTTCTCACAGCCCCACCTGAGCTCCGGTGCCAAGATAAACTTGCTCTCCTGACTTGCTCCCTGACTGGAAAATGTGTCAGTCTATTTATTTCTCACTCCCATTGGAAAAAAAGTGTGGGGGGAGGAGTGGTTGGTCATGATGTCATTCTTTCCACGGAACTTCTCAAAGACATCGCATTTCACGGTGACTTCCAGGCACTACTTGTGTTTCTGCACAGCACAGAACAGAACTGCCGAAGAGCAGAGTTTCTCTTCCTTCTTCCAGCTCTCTGCCCCTCCCTCGCCCTCATTTTCTGTGGCTTCTAATCCCTGAGGGATTTGCAGGATGTCCAGGAAAGGAACCTGGACACCAAGAGGTGTGGAAAAGTTTTCTTAGCATTTCTCACAGAGGTGATCCACCTCTGGAGACCCAGGGGCCAGTTGGTGGGGACAGAGGGAAGATGTTGAGGCAGGAAAGTGACTGCCTGGAGGTGAGGCTACTTACTGCCTTAAGACCCGTAAGAGAAGTGGGAACAAAGCATGAGACTTTTCTTTTTTTTTTTTTAAAGCGGAGAGTCAGTAGCAGTTAGGGCCTTCATCACAATTTTTGTTTACACTTCCCTAGAGAAGAGCTCAGACTTTGTAATTGGATTTCTGGCTCCCACTCATTGATGAGAGATGCCATCGGACAGCAGACAGCACTGGAGGAAATCTGGACTCATGCTGAGAAGGTGAGTCCATCATTCATTCCCCCTATCAAGACCCGTAGTTCAACATTGCTTCCATCCTCAGTCTGAGGCACTTATTCAGAAAACAAGAGTTAATAAGAGAAGGGTTTTGCACAGACCACTGTAGATAATGTGCCATGAATTTAGAAACAGGACGAACCCAGTCCAATGTAAACTTCACATTTGTAATATTTCAACATGTAGATAAAAATCAGAGACTAAAACAATAAATCCATGTAGACACTCTTCATTATTATCAGTCAGGACAGACTTAGTTTGCTGTGGTAACAAACATCCCCACACCTCAGAGGCTGCAAGCAACAAAGGTTCATTTCTCATTCATCCACCTACCTGTTCTCCACTGGCTGCACGGGGATATCAAATCATACCTGCTCAGAGACTGGATAGGAAAGAAGTTTTCTCTCTGAGCTGCCATGTTATCCAAAGCTTCTGAGCATGGGACTCAGGAAGCCAGAAACGTCAGTCACTTCCTCTCCAATTCGTTGGCCAGATTAAGTCTCTAGGCCACCCTTGCCCTCAGAGTGAATGAGAAATGTCATCCTACCATGGACCTGAAAGGGAAAGAGCCAGAAATATCTGGTGGGCAGCATTCGTGATGACCACCTCAGTCTTAGTAAATATTAGCATATTGCATTATTAGCTTCAGGTCTTTTTAGTTCAAAGAAAATAAACATCAGAGACAGAACTGAGTTCTCCTTTGTACTCCTCCCCATCCCATTCTCCTCTGTTATTCCCCAGAGTTAATTTGGAATTCAGCTTTAATATCCTCATGCATGTTTTTATATGTTTTGCTATTTTATTGCATTCTTATGTATTCATTATAAAGTGTGATTATGTCTTACAAGTTTTGAAATATATATATACATATATGTATGGTATCACAATCTTCTACAATGTGCATTCCCCCTTAGGATTACAGCTATGAGATTTTCCCCTGTGCTGATGCATCCTGGCTGCTCTGTATTCCGTTATATAACTGCAGTATGATGGAGTCGTCCATCCTCCTGCTGATGGACATTTGGGTTGTTTCCGTGCTGTGGCAAACATCATAATACATGTCTCCTTGTGCACACGTACAAGACCACATGCCTGGGAGTGGAATTTCAGACATGATCACCTTCCACTTTACTAGCTATTGCCCAACTGCTCTCAAAGCACTTGCATCAACTTACAATCTTACCAGCAGCGAACGAAGATCCATGACTTGACAGCTTCTTGCCAGCCCTTGGCATTGGCTCACATACATTTTTGCTGCTCTGGTAAGTGTGAATGATACTCAATGCTGTTTTGATTTGTATCTCTTTGCTTAATAGTGAGAACAAGCATCTTTTTGTATTTCTGTTGACTTTCTGGAATTCTTCTTCCACAAGTTGCTAATTTATATATTTTTTGCCATCCCCCTCCATGTGGTATTTGTCTGTCTCTGATTAATTAGAGGGATTTCCTTTACATGTTATATCAGTTGCAAACATCTTCCCCCAGGCAATGGCTTTGACTCTCCTTGCCCCCTCCTAAGGAAGAAGAATTAGATCAAGGATTCCACATTCCACGAGGGACCTCCCTGCTGAACTCACACTCCAGGTTGGAGGTTCTTGGGTGCACTGTGGTTTGTCCAGGGTGTAACAGCACCTCAAGAGTGCAGTTCTTCATTCTTGCAAGACACACAAACATGTCCTGTGTCGCTCCTTACACCCCTAGGACCTGGAAGGGCGACGTCATTGTCCCCAAGTCGTGGAAGAGAAAACTGAGGGTCAAAGAGAAAGACAACAGGCCACAGGTCCCACAGCTGGACAGGAAGGAGTGAGATTAGCCTTGTGCCAGGATCCCCACAGCTGTCTGAACACAGTTGGGGGTCAAATGGAGAGCCCATTGAGGTCACCGCAGGCACTTACCTCGGGTTATTATCTCAGAGCATGACTGGGCTGGGCTGGCTGCCCAGGAGCTCACTCCCACAGGGAGGGGGCTGCTCAAAGTGCTGCCATTCACCGGAGGTCACACACCTGGGTGTGGGCATGAAGCACCATCACGCAGCTTGCTTGCCGCCCTGCCCCCGCAGCACATCAGCACATCCTGCTCCAGCCCTGTGGTCACCCCGCACCTCCATTCTCTTAGTTTACTTATCCAGCACAAGATGAGCACGGATGTGCGGGGAACGCAGGGACCCTCCGCTGCCTCTCACGCTGTGGCGGAGGGAGGCAGTCTCTAAACAGACAGCAAGAACGTGTCGTGTGGTCCTTCGGAGTCAGAATGGGCGAGTGAATTATGGAGAGAAGGTGAAAAGATGGAGAGTTTCTCAGAAATACAGAGTGAGCAGCAAATGAGAGACAGACAGAGACAGAGAGAGAGACTTGACTTCACTAATATGAAGACACCCTAAAAAGTCTTGGTAAAGGAAGGTGATATTGCTACAGGAACAAAACACAGAATAGAGAAAAATAATAACTCATAAAGAGACCAATTTTTGTATACAAAAAGCTGATCTATTCTAGAGGTGGCACCACAGAGCAGCAAGAAAAAGAATTTGACTATGGGGAGAAATCTAGCTAACTCACTCTATATTCATTTTCAAAGGTAAACTCTGGATAAAAATGAGGGGTATTTTGTGATCTTAGGATGGGAAAGCACCAAACCTATGATAGGAATATGATAGATTTAATCACATCAAAACTCTATGATTCATGACATTTACAGAGTTAAGAGACCACGTGGAAGAATATATCTCAGTCAACCAGGATTAGGGATCTCTTGCAATTCAACAAAAGCAAGATTGAGAATCTATTAAGTTAATTAAATGAATAAGCAAAAGAGAACCCAGTAACTAATCAGTATATGAAGAAATGCTCAATCCCATTAACGGTTAGAAAAATAAGGTTCCGCTTTATGCCCATCCAGTTGTCAACATAGGAAGTCAGATCATCTGCAATGCTGGCCAGCTCGTGGGAAAGCAGGAGCCCAGCAGACACTACTGCTGGGAGTGGAGAGGGGTCATGTCATTTCGGAGAGCCTGCTGGTAGACTTTGTGGAAACTTCTTATACTTGCACCCTAGAACCCAGCAGTCCCATTCTTGGGCCTGTGTCACAAAGAAATGAGTGCACAGGACTAAAGGGGTGGATACTATAAACTTAATCTCAGCAATGGTTATGTGTATATGGCGGTATTGTTGACTATGTGTGCACAGCTGTGCACAGGTCTTACCTCTTCATCCACATGCCTGGAATGTTATTCCCGTTGAACAAGTCTTTGGTGTCCCTTCCCCATAAGGTGTTAGGTTGTATGTTATGTATTTTTTTTATCACTATAAAAACAATAACAAAGTACTTGAGAGAGAAAACAAGAGACTGGAAATCTGTAGCAATACCACTGGTGTAATTATAGAACACATATCCACGCAGATTTATTGTCTATATTTCAAGGATGCATGCATATTGCAAAGACATCAGACATTTTGGAGGAGGTGCCTGTTTGGAGGGCAAGAAGGAGTATGGAGGAGTGGGAATAAAAATTGGAATGATGAGAAAATAAAAATAAACTGAGATCAACAAAACAAGGGAAGAGCTTGTGAAAGGCCCCTCTCTTACACCACACACACAATCAGCTTAAAATGGATTAAAGACTTGAGCATAAAACCAGCAAAATCCCGGGCAGTAAACTTCTTGACATTAGTTGCAGCAATAAATATTTTTTGATACTGATAACAAAGACAACTAAAGGAAAAATAAAGAAGTACACTACATCATACTAAAAGATCTTTGTGCAGCAAAGAAAGCCACCAATAAAATGAAAAGGTACCCTATGGAATGGGAGAATATATTTATAAATCACATATCTGATAAAAAAAAAACTCAATAGATAAAAAAAATTATCTAATTGAACTGAATATGCAATTTGCTAAAGAAAACATACTTATGGTCAACAGGTTCATGAAAAGGTGATTAACATCACTCACCATCAGGGAAATACAAATAAAAATTACAATGAAATATCACCTTACACCTATTTGCACGGCTATCATGAAAAAGACGAGATCACGAGGATTGGCAAGGACGGGGGAGAAGGGAATGCTTTTTCACCGTTGGAATATAACAGTGGAATATAACATGCTGTGGCCACTCTGGAAAACAGCATGACAGTGCCTCAAACTTTTTCGTGTAGAAACAGAACTACTACACGACCCTGCAGTTACGCTTTTAGGCACATGTCACAGGGCAATGTAAACAGAATCTTGAAGAGATGATCTGCTCTCCCATGTGCATTGTAGCTTTAGTTGTAATAAGCGAGATGTGGACAAAATCTTAGTGCCCGTCACCGGATGAATGCAGGAGAGGTACAGAGCAGACCATGATTCATCAGGAGAAAGAAGGGCAACTTGCCATTTGTCACAACATGGATGGAACTTGAGAGCATTATGCCAAGTGAACAAGTCAGACAGAGAAAGGCAAATCTTGGCTGATGCCAATTCTATGCGGAATTAAACAAAAACTTACAGAAACAGAGACTGGAATGGTAGCTTCCAGGTGCCGGGGGTGAGATAAACGGGACACGTCAGTCGAAGACTACAGATTTGCAGCTGTGCCGTGATTAAGTTCTGGGTCTTGTATACATCACGATGATTATCACTGATAGTGCTGTTTTATAAGCTGGAAAGGTGCTAAGAGAACAGAACTTAACTATTCTCACCACAAAAAATGAAAAGAAATGGTAATTACATGACCTCATGGAGTTGTTACCGAGCTGTTACTGAACACAACAGTGGTAATCGTTTCACAATATACAAGCGAATCAAATTAGTACCTCGTGCGCTTGAATCTCATACAATGTTCTGTGTCAACCGTAGCTCAACAAAGCTAAGGGGATACTTGAGTGTGCACAGAAATGACCAGGGGTGTTGTCACATGCAGTTGACATTCTGCCTGTCTAATGAGTAGCCAGGTGAGGACAAGGCTGCTCATCTGGATGCCACATTTTGGGTGGCAATGGGACAGATATGATCTGTTCTATCTGATAGGCCGCCATTAGCCATATGAAGTTATTTGAATTTAAATTAAAATTTTACCTCCTCGGTCACGTAAGTCACAGTGCAACTGTTTCACCCCCATGTGTCACTAGTGGCCACCATATTGGACAAGACAAAATGATAGGACAAGTCCATTACTGTGGAAAGTCTTACCATTCACAGCTCTATCATTCAACTGTTAAAGAAACTGCGACAGTTACAAGAGGATGAAGATCAAAGATTGCTCCAAGTTTTGCTGTCAGCCGGTCGGGAGTTTACTTGGACTTTGAGGTGATGGCTGGGAACGGACCTAAAGTGATTGATTCTGGACATCTCTGTAATCTACTTGGATGAAGGATTCAAAACCACATGCAATAAACAAGCAAATACTGCAAAACGAGCAAGGAAACATCCTCAAGGTGAGAATTAAAGTCCAGAATAAAATAAAACAAATCAGAAGCCAGTAAGAATAAAACAAATGAAACAGGTACGGGTAGTAGATAATGCACTTAGGGTGGGCAGGAACGAGGGCAGGTAATGCATATAAACATCAGATGAGAAATGACTAGGAATATAGCAGGGAAGGGTCTGTGAGCTGTGAACAACAAAAAGTATCATTAAAATCATCATAAATACAGTGTTGATCAGAACTTTGCCTGGTCACGACTCAGATGAAATTGGGGGACAAGACAGGTGGTGCAGTGGGTGGGAATACAAACTAGGGTTGAATGGAAAAACAAAATGAAACATAACAAGCAATGGTCTTTGTACAACATGGCAATGATAATGCAGCGTAAGTCGGGAATGATGACCTTTTATTTCTCTATCAAGTTTAAAGAGTGATGGCAGGTGCACCTGACGGCTCAGGGGCTCAGGTGCAGGTCATGTAGAACCTGGGGCTGGGGTTGCCGAGTCCCCTGGCCGAGCCTCAGGTCTCAGCTGCTGCGCAGGGAGATTCAGGTATGTTCTGAGGACATAGGACTCTGGGGGACAGACAGCCCAGGTGAAGCATGCCACGCTGGATGGAGTGTCGCAAGGACAGGTTGACCACAACCAGAATGGTGGCAGTGACCCTCTCCTCTCCCTCTGCCTGCAACCTTGGTGCCAGTCCCATGTCCCATCCCCTGGCCTCCCAGCACAGGCACCAGCCTGACCCCCTTATCACCAGCTTACATACCACTGAGAGGTGCTAGAGAGGCCGCCTGCCAACTCACTTCAATGCTGCACACCCTGTGAGCACACTTCGCAGTCTGCAAAGACTTTTACCTTGATGAAGCCAATACTCAGGCAAAGTGGTTATTGTTTTTGTTTCATGGATGCAGAAGTGGGCACAGCGAGAGGGAAAGTGAGGACCCGAAGTTTGAATGATTTGCATTCAAATCCTCTGCAGTTCCCAGCGTCTTGTGCTGCCTTTCTAGACGTGCCCTCCTGCCCAACAGGTGCAGCCTACAGAAGGCAGGTCTTGATTTCTACAGCCCCAGCCTTCCGTCTGAAACCAGACTCCACAGCAGTCCACCGCGGTGTTGCTGTTCCTTCCTTGGGGTTGTTCTCAGTGACAAGGCCTTGCCACACTTGCTCCCAGACATACCCAGACACTAAAGGATGTGCTGATCTAGAGTGGCAGGCTTTTGCCCCCTCCTGGCGACTCGTGGGCATTGCTCGACAGCCAGCCCAGCCATGGAATTCTACCAAATCCATGTCTCCTTCTTTGAGATGCTTTTCTTTCTAGAAGATAAATATTCTGTGGACTTTTTTTTGCCAGTTCTTAGTGTGTCTGCAAAGAATATAAATCATATATTATGAGCATCAGATTAAAAGTAAGGGAACCGGGGCTCATGCCACTTGTCTTTTGTGGGACACGGGGCAGATCATTGCATTTCTTGGTGCTCCTGTTTCCTTGTTTGTCAGCTGGGCATGACATCTGTCTCAGTGATCATGAGGGTTGAGCACCATGAAGACTGAGTGTCACAGAGTGAGGCTGAAGGCGAGTGCCAGTTCACAGCTGGTCAGACCCTTCGTTCTGTAAGATGGTCACTGCTTTTTGAAGAATCACAGAAGATGAAGGTAGACAAAGGCAGGCCACAGAATGGTTTATAGAAGGTCTCTGTAAGTCACAGTAAAAGTGGCTAACACCCACCATTGTTCAGAGTCCTCCCCCAATCCTCCCTCCAGATCTTCACAAGAGGTGTCCTCTCTGAGAGCTCCGCCTGGTGCAAGCTCCCTCTCTGTGGGAGAGCACCCCGTTTGACCTCATGTGGTAGGTCCAGAAATGAGGTCAAAGGGAAAATTGGTGCATAAACTATCATCTACCCAAATCCATGCACTTTTCGTGGAGTCATTGACGTCGGGGCTGCCTGACCTTGCACTTGTCAGAATGCCCCACTCATGAGCCCCCACCGTGGAGCGACTTGGACTGACAGGCTCTTATCTCACACGGCAAGTGTTCTGGGTGGGGCTCGGCCATGAAGTGCATCTTCCCGCACAGGCGTCAGAACTGATTGGTGACAGGCCACTAAGGTGGCTTAGATGGGGCAAGGGCCATAGAGCAGTGAAGGGAGCCCCCAAGGGTCTCTGGAAAGAGGGCAGGTTGAAAGCGCAGGTTGAAGACATGTTCGGAAGAGGAGGCTGGAGGGGCAAGAAGGCAGCTTTGGTTACTTGGCAGTTTGCCCAGAGCGGGCTGTCGGAAGTCATCTGGTACTCAGCCGATGCCTCCTGCAGGCAGGCTTTGTACTCCTGCTCTAAGAAATCACCCCAGGATGCACCCTGGCGGAGTAGCGGTTGGGTCAACTGCCTCCAGTGGGGCTCAGTCCACGTATATCCCGAGGACCTGGGTTCACATCTTTGTGCAGGGGGAACAAGCAACATGAACAGCTAAATAACAATAAAATGAAATGCTTCCTCCTCTGTCTTCCTGCCTGCCTGCCTACTTGCCTTCATTACTGCCTGTATCTTTCAGAAATGAAGGAAGGAAAGGAGTTAGGAAGGGAGAGAGGGATGGAGGGACTGAGTGGGGGGAGGGAGGGAAGGGAAGGGAAGGGAAGGGAAGGAAGGGAGGGAGGAAGGAAGGAAGGAAGGAAGGAAGAAAGGAAGGAAGGAAGGGAGGAAGGTAAGGAAGGGAGGGAGGAAGGAAGGAAGGGAGGAAGGAGGGAAGGAAGGGAGGAAGGAAGGAAATCATCTGTCTGAATGACTACAAACCTCAGCTTTCCACAGTCCTGCCCATTTTCCCCAGAACTCAAATCCAAGAGTTAAGCATCTGCCCTGTGGCTCAGTATGTCCCTGTGGGAGGAGGGGAAAGTAAAGGTGGAGGGTATTCTCCGTTTCCCCATGCCTACCCCTCCCGCTATTTGTACCTTACAGGTAACCTCTCCTGTTTCACTATCTGCGAGGCTTCCCAATTCTGCATGTTTTATCTCCCCTGCTAGATGGTAGGTGCCTTGTGGATGGAAACCAGGACCCATTTACTCCCTTCTATGGAGCCTCAAGGAATGCCTGGCAGGCAAGTGTGCAAGGGAATTTAAATAAGAAGCAAGTCATCCAAGTACTTTAAATTGGAACGTGACACCACTTAGTTCAGTAGTTCTCAAAACTGGATGCACATTTGAATCATCTTGGAATCTTAAAAAAAGAAAGGGCATTCAAGTCTTCTTCAGACAAGTTAAATCTTAATCTCTAAGAACAAGATTTTGATCATTATTCATGGCAGTATGTTTGTGCTCTCAGACTGTGCATGTTCTGAAAGCTGAGCCCATGTGCATACGACATATAGGACTTGAATTTTTTGAAAAGTAACTAGACATATAGAAGGAAAAAGATAATTCTCACCATATGTTCATTCAGACACTTGTTCTCATAGGGAGGCTAAAGATTCAGCAAGGTAGCATAATGGCTGAACTGAATTTGATTTAAAAAAAAAAAAGACAAATCAAAGGAACAGAGTGAAGTGAGAGAAGGACCCCCCCACACACACCACCATCATGAGTCATCATCATGTGACCTGTTGAGATGGATTCTGGTCCAAAGACACCGCTTTGGAAATCTGGGTTTTTCTGAAGGTCCTGCTGTTGCTACAGAGCAGGGGTGATAAACACCTGAGTGGGTTTGAGCGGCACGAAAGCATCTGCGAAGAGAAGCTCGCACGGGCAGCATCTGGCCTGTACCAGCCCGGCTGCATGAAGAGGAGGACGAGGACTGACAGGCCACAGCCCTGCAGGACGAGCGCAGGTAGACAGAAGAGCCTCGCCAGGTGTGCCTCTGAGGGTCGTCCTGAATCAGCAGCGGGCAGGCATCTGAAGCTTGTTAGCCCTACACAATCTGAATCTGCACAGTAACAAGACCACCGGACCACTTACAAACGTCAAAGAAAGTTAAGACACAGGGCCTGGCCTTCACGGCTCCCCACGGGACCCCTGTCCAGTGACAGGCACAGCCTCACCCAGGAAGGAGGGCTGGAGCCTTTCTTTCCCACACCTGTAGCCAGTATGTAATCACTCTTCATCATTTTAACAACCTTCTGGAGCCCTCCTGATTTTTTCTCTCAATGGGGAAGGAAAAAAATTTTTAACTGAAATGAAATAGCTGTCACCACTGATTTGAGGCCCAGAAGGTAAGAGGAAATGATCAAAAATCAACCTCCGTGATTCTGCAAATAGAAAATGAAAGGTTTCCTAGGAGGGCTGGTGAGCAGCTCTGGGGTGTCTGACTGGTTCTCCACGGTCCCCCTCGAGTAGGTGCTCAATCCAGAGCCCTTAAAGTGAACCCAGGGGCTGACCCTCCTGAGCGGTGGGAATGCTCTGCCGAGCTCCCCGTGGAAGAGTGGGGCACAAGGACCTGCTCCCTGGAAACCTGTAAGCAGAAGCAGGATGGAACAGCATCTGGACACAGGACACTTTGGACAGGTGAGTGCCGGTCACCCCCTCCCCGCCCAGCTCTGAGCCCACACCTTGTCCAACGTCTCCCTAGAGACCAGGTCTGCCTGGAAGCAGGAAAGTGACGTAGAGATCTGCTCCTTCCTTCTGGTGCTCCTGTCAAGCTGCTTTTCTAGAAAAGTCAGAGCAGCCATCACACTGGACTGGGGACCAAGGGTGGGGGTCACCGGTGGGAGGGAGGGAGGGGATCAGTTCCAGAGACTGGGCCCTGTGAGCTGTGCCTGGATGGGCTTCCAGAAGGATGGATGTCATAAGTAGCAATCATCAGCGCCCTGTGGGCCACCCATAGCGCCAGGACCTTTGTGGGCATTGCTCCTGTTACTCTGAAAGAGCCACCCACCTGCCCACCACTACATTTGACAGAAAAGGAAAGCTGAGCTCAGAAGTTCAAAGAATCCCTAAGAGGAAGAGCTTGGCGTGGAACTCAAGGTCGGTGATCGTTTTCCTGCTGCACCTGCCTCTGCACCCTGAGATTGAAAGGCACCCAATTCTAGTCCCAGCGCTTTGCCTAATTGGCCCCTTCAGCAAGGCCTTTTGTTTCTCTTGGCCTTGGTGTGCTCTTCTGGAAAAATGGAAATATTAATCAGCCTCCTTGGCAAAGTAGCAGGCCAAAACAAATCGCCAAGGGCCAGGGGTGTGTTCCTTCTTCCTTTCAATGAATGGCCTGGGGAGGTTTTGCACCGTATGACTGGCTGCCCATTCGAGCAGCCACCCTGCCCCACGACTGCCCTCGTGGATTGCCGGCTCCTCTGGCGCAGCCCAGGAGTTGATCATCGAGCTGTGCCCACCTTCTGCCCTGCAGACCCCGTGCGATGCCCCACCCGCACACCTGCCTCACAGCTCCGGGCGCCTTTCTCCGCCAGGCAGCCCAGGGGCCTCCGGCGACACAGACTCACCTTGGCCCAGATTAGGTTTCCTTTTTGCTGCTCTGAACGCTGGCCAAGAGCAAGATGCACCGGCCTGAGGAACATTGATTCCTCAGCCCCCTGGCAGCACTCCTAGTCTGGAGGGCTCCTGTGCGGAAGGTGCTGGGGATCCAGTTCTGGAACTGTCCCTGAGCTCTGTCGTGCCCGGTCCTCTGCGCCCTGTGTCTCCAGGGCTGGGACCGCAAGCTTCGCGGCAACTCCGTGCTGAGTGCCTCCCATCTCCGGAGCCCCTGGCGTCCTGAGCTGGGTGCCCATCCTAGATGTTCCGGTTGTGATTTCTTCGGGGGATAAAACGTTACTTGTTGGTGCTCTTTAACCCGGTAACGCTACCTTCCTGGGAACACATTCAAGAACATGAACAGAGACACACACGTGCTCACCATAATGCCACTTAAGACGGTGAGAAAAACAAAAAAGAAAAGAAAAATGTTCAGCAACAGGGAAATGGTTAAATAGTGATGTATCTTTATGATGGACATGATGCTCACTGAAAGTGATATTTCTCAAGAATTTCAATGAATGGAAATACACAAGAATCATGTTAAGAGAAAAAGTGGGATCAGAACTGTATAATCAAATGAATTGCAATTGTAAAACTATTTATATGTCTATAATAACATATATTTTCCTATCACACAGAATGGGAAAATGTGTAAAGCAAAAATATTTAAATGTTATGTCAGCTCTGTGGATTTTTTATTGTAGTCTTGGTTTCTTATTGCCTTATCCAATCAGTACCTATCACACAGTCTCTTGCCTCCGGACTCACCTCGCTGAGTACTGAGTCCCCCGCCCTCTGGCTCCCACCCGGTTTGCTTCTGCTTCTAAAATTCCTGGGCCAGCTGTGTGCACAGCTCTGAGGGGCCCCAACCAATCCTGCAGGTCACCAGTATCAGCGAAAGGATTATTCATTACCTACATTGCATGGGACAAATGCAACTTCCACATTATCCTCCAGGGCTCTGTTTGTCCTTGTGAGTTCTAACTTTTCCTTTTCCCCTCCACTTCACATCTGTCTTTCTTTCCCACCTGCTGGCCCTGAGGACTTGAGGCCCAGCATTGGGCACAGAAATGGCTGCCTGTGTAAACTGCACAGCCAGCCCCGCCAATTGCTTTATTTTCTATTACTCAGCCACTCTGTCTCTCTGAACAAGCTCTACTGGATAGAGTGAGGGGCCCAGAGACCACGGATAAACACAGGAGCCATGCATTCTTCCAGGGCAGCCTACGAAGCCCAGTCTTCTTCCATGATACCATGTCCCCCTATTAATCTTTGACACCCAAAGTAATCTGGTCCATGGGGCAAGTGACCCAAGTTGCTTTACTCTGGCAACCAGTCAACAACAGGGAGAAAAATTAGGAGTAAAGAAAGAGGGAGGGTGGGGTGCTAGATTAGAAGAGAATTAAGAGACAGATATCTAAATGTAACCTATGGACCGTGTTGAGCTCCTGCTTAGAACACACGTCTCTAGAGGGAATTTGGATGCATTGGGCAATGCTGATTAGAGATTAGGTGTTGGATAATCAGGGACTTGCAGATCATTTTTGTAGGTGTGACAAGGACACTGGGGTTCTGTGGAAAAGTGACTCATTTGGAGACGCCTGCCAAAATGGCAGCATGTCAGAGATTAACACTGAAATATTTCAGCATGGAAAAAAAAGAGAAGGGATCGATAAAGCAAGTGAGACATGTTGATCGTTGTGGAAACTGGATGAAGGATAACGGCCTTGTTGACCGCTTGCTCTTTTTGGTGTAACGACCTCAGGTTGTTCTCACATCCTGGTTCTCTCCGCCACGGGGCTGGGGTCTAAGTCTTTAGTGTGTCCAGCCCATTCCCAGCCTGAGAACAAAGTGGAAATGCTAAACTCGTGGGTTCAGGTGGTGTTTCCCCAGAGGCACATTCCTTTACGTGTGTCCTTTCTTTTCCCAGATGCCCCGAGACTCGGCTCACGCTCATGTGCGTGTGGTTATGGTGTATCCCTGGCCCTGCCTCTGATGTGGACGCTCTTCGGAGAGGTGCTGGTCTCCTGCCAGGACCGGAGGCCCAAGCCCTGGACCTGTGATGTCCAAAGGCTTGACTCCAGGCCCGGCGCCTGTCCTCAGGCCTGGTTCCCTCAGCCTCAGTGTCTGCCTGAGGCAAAGGGCAGCTGACTGGGGGAGGAGAGGGCAGCGGGAAGCCCTACTTGGTTAGGACCAGTGCATCGGAGGCTCACACGGACCCTGCACTGGGGCAGCAGTGGCCGCCTCCAGACATACAGCCGGGAGTTGCCAACTCAAGGTGGGCCCAGACTTCACGAAGATGACACATGATGGATCTGAAAACCTGAGGCATGCCCACCTCACACCTGAAGCCCTCCCTTTGCAAGGGAGTCTGAAGGGGCTGTGATGCCTTTGTTCTAAGGAATCGAGTGTACAGACTTCCACGATCCAGTTCAGTCCAATCCACGTTGATCAAGTGCTTGGCATATGCTGAACACAGGGGTGGAAACCAAGGCACATACCACAGACAGTCTTATCCTTCACAGACTCACACCCTCAGTGGGGAACAAGCCCCCTCCAGCAGAATCTCAGGTTGGAAGGCGGAGCTGGAGGGACCCTTCAGAGTCTACTGGCCCTGCCCTCCTGTGGGCATTCACTTTGAAAAGGTACAAGGCAAAAAGAGAGCTAAAGGGTCTTTCATATGTTGTGAATGAACTGGAGGTGATTTCACAGTAGTGATATCTTTTATTGAAATCTTGAGGCCAGAACCTGCTTTAGCAGTGAAAAGATGATGTAGGGTTTCCTCCTGGAAAAGCCTGTCCTGGACCATCCTTCCTGCCGTCTTCAGCTGCAGAAACTTCCAGTCTTTCTCAGCACAGTCATAGATCTCATGAGCTTACACTTTGTCTTCCACACCAGACTGTAGGCCCTTGAGAACGGCGAATGGAGTATCATTCATCTTCATGTCCTCAGCTCCTAGTAATGGTTCAAAAACACATTTGATGGATACATGTGGGAAAAAGGGAATTTGTTCCTTTACTCTAGAAGCTGAATCCAAATTTCCAGCAACATCTTTAGCTAAGTCAGTGTGCATTTTATTAACTCTGATTCATTATTCCAAGGGCTTTTTAAAAACTCAACCATTTTTATTAAGGCCTTGTGAGGCAGAAAGTGATGTTGTTTTTCTCCCAGAGACGCAAATTCCAAGGTCACAGAGCAAGTCCCCAAGCCAGGAATTTGAGTATTTGTCTCACTCCAAGCCCTTCCCACATCATCCTGAGCCCAGTCTTCTGAGCAGGGCTCTCCAGACAGCCAGGTGCATTGTTCCTGACATCCGGGCAGGACAAACTTCAGCCAGGAGCATTATCTGTCCACTACATGCCCGTCACTATTGTAGGTTCATCGCACCAAGAAAGATGAAGGACTCACCAGCCTGGCTGCACACAGCATTGTGAGGGGAAGAAAGAAGAGGAACGAAGTCTGTTTCTTCCCCGGCCCAGCTCTGTCCAGTCCCTGTCCAGAGCACAGGCAAGGGGTTAGGAGCTAATGTTCTACCTGAGACATCTGGCTTATCCTCACAGCAGCTGAGGCGCTATTATTCTTTTTACAGATAACAAATCCAAGGATTAAAGAAACTTGCAGAGTGGCTCAAGCTCATCTATCTTCTAAATAACAAAAACATTGACCCCAGATCTGAACTCTAAGGCATGTGTTTGAGTTTCCCTGGCTGCCATACCAAGTCTCACAAGCTAGGAGGCTTGTGATAACCATAGAAATTAAAACCATAGAAATGTATTCTCTCATAGTTCTGGAGGTTAGAAGTCAGAGGTCAAGGGTCTGCAAGGTCATGTTCCTCCAAAACTCTGGGGAAGAATCTTTTCTTTTCCAGCGTCTAGTGGTTGCTAGCAACCCTTGCTACTCCTTGGCTTGTAGAAGCGTTACTCCAGTCTCTTCAGGTGACTTTCTCTCCTGCGTGCCTGTGCCCAGAGTCCACTCTTTTTATAAGAACACCCCTCATATTGAGTTTGGGGTAAGCTGACCGTATTTCAAAATGGGACAAAATGGACAGGACTTTTTGGGATCCCTCAACAGAC
Source organism: Solenodon paradoxus (assembly GCA_004363575.1). Taxonomy (NCBI): domain Eukaryota; kingdom Metazoa; phylum Chordata; class Mammalia; order Eulipotyphla; family Solenodontidae; genus Solenodon; species Solenodon paradoxus. The sequence goes on along the minus strand of RJWH01001351.1, from coordinate 294,112 downwards.
TGGGCCTGGGCAACTCAGTCACCCCTGTCGCCCCACATTACCGATGGTCCTGTTTTATTAAAATAGGCACAAAATGGACAGTCGGGAAACATGAAAACAAACGGCACTGTCTCGTTTAAAATGGGACACACAGTCAGCCTAGTTTGGGGGTCGCCCTAATTCTGTATGACCCTGTCTTAGCTGACTAAAGACCCTACTTCCAATTAAAAAAAAAAAAAAAAAAAAAAAAAAAAAAGGTGACATTCACTGGTCCCAGAGATTAAGACTTGGATCTATCTTTTGAGGGGAGGGGACACAATTCATCTCATAGCACTGTTTTCTCCATTGTGTCAACGGTCTTCATAAGAAATAATACAGTCAAATGCCTCCCGCTCCAGCATCATTGCTTCTCAGTTCTGCTGGAAGTCTTCATAGCGATGTAGAAAGAAACAAGACTGGTTCTTGACCTGTGGGTGGTGCTCTCGTCGCTGCTGCTGACGGGAAGTGACTCCTCTCATTTCCTCTCCCCCGTGTCCACAGTGTGCACTATGGAAGCTAGACTAGATGGGTAAGTCCTGCAGCAAATCCCACTAGAGCTTGATCTGATGGGCTACAAGATCTTACGGAGCGCCTTTCTGCCCAAATTAGAGCTATTTTAACCCAATTCAGATGATATGCACTGACACCTCTCTGGATCCCTCTGTGATGACATAGCACTGCCCGCTGCTAGATAACATTCCTTGTTCCTTAGGGCAGTGACTGTGCCCGGCCCTAGTGTGGGCTCAGGGAGAGAGTATCACATGCGCAATGTAATAGAGGGGTAAGAGCACAGGAGGCAGAACGCTGCGTTTTGTGGATTTGCTCACCAAGTGCTGTACGGGCATGCTTAGCTTCTTTAAAAGGAGTGCTTCTGGCGGACAGAGATGTCCTCTGCTCTTTACCATGGGGACAGGAGTAGAGACAGTAGACATGCAACCTGGAGTTTCATTGCCTGCCTCCTTATTCATATTTTTTTTAAAGGAAAGGTGCAGAATGGAATGAAGGTGAGCAGGCAAGCAGGCAGGAAGAGAGAGGAGGAAGAAACGTTTTATTTTATGTGGTTGTTCATCTTGGTTGCTGCTCCTGGCTCTGGGTACTGAACCCAGGTCCTTGGGATGGATGTGGACTGCACCAGTTGAGACTTCACACCTAATTGCCAAGTCACTAGGGAGCACTCTCCTTATTAGTTGTTGTTTTAAAGGAAAGGTACAGGCAGAAGTGAAGGCAAGTAGGTCAACAGGCAGGAAGAGAGAGGAGGAGGAAGCACTTTATTTATTTTATTCTGTCGTGCATCATTGGTTGTTTCCCTGGCCCTTGGTCTTGAAGTAGGGACTTGGGATAAATGTGGACCGCATCTGGTTTAAACTGCTAGGCCGCCAGGGTGTGCCTCCTTATTTGCTTTTATATCAACCTATAAATATGACCACAGCCTACTTGTTGTCTTTTTGTTATTTTTCTCTTTTGGTTTGTTCCCATTTTTTCCTGTACTCCATCCTTCCCAGCACCCACTACCACCCAAAGTCTTGCTGGGGGGAACTGAGTTAACAGTGTGGCTTGTTTCTTTCCTGTTTTTCTCCATACCTGTAAACTTTTACACAGGTTCCTATACATGTACATCAGCACTCATGCACAGAAGTAAGAAGGTGGCATCAGTTTAGGACCATATTTTAGTTGCTTTAAAAGCTGATGTACCTTGTTTTCCTCGCTCTGTAACACCTGATGGAAATTCATCCAAGTTCATTGGTGTAACTCCAATTGACACTTTCAAATGGAAACCCACTATGTCATGTGGGTGTACTGGAATGTATTCAGCCATTCTCTGGCAGCAGGTAGTATTTGATTGATTGGTCACCTGTTCTTGAGAATGGACTTGCTGAGAATTCTCTGATCTTACTGCCAAATTATACTCTCCTCATTTTCCCTCCACTCCAGCCCCACCCCGCAGCTGTCCACACCCGCCTGCTGGAACTCAGAGTTCTGACTTTCCCATCAGAATCCACGTGGTTCTCAATATTTCATCTTAATGGGATCTGAGGCTTTTAAAGATGGAACCCAGATATTCTGGGATTCTTCCAAAGAAGACTTTTACCTAATGGCTTCAACCCCACTAATCCTGTCTGAAATCTCATCAACACATTTGACAAGGGAAGAACATGCTGATTCTTGAGCAAAATGGAACTAGATTTCTACAATAAGATGAATTTCTCTTGACGAGAGTCCTAAAATAAGCAGGACAGGGAGGGACCATTTCCAGGGACCCTCACAGATCAAAGAGCAAGTGACATTGGTGGTCCTTCCAGGGAGGGCCATAAAAGCCTGTTCTAGGAGTTGGCCCTCTGCCTGCAGGGCCTTCCCTGGTCTCCAATCTTTAGCAGCATCAAGAGAACAACAGCAAAGTCGATTGTTTGACTGCTGAAAGTTTTTCTTTTATTGTAAAACACAGGCTGAGTCTCTAGCCTGCTGCCCTGCTGAGTTCTCTCCAAGACCACCACGTGGACTCTTCCCCCAATTCCCAGCCTGTTGGCCTGTCTTATGCACTTCAGTCGTGCCACCCCATAACCACAGGGGCCAATTCCCGCACATCGCTCCTTTCAGCGCCCCTGGTGGAGCAGAGGTCAGGTCAATGGCCACGAAAGACTGGAGCCATGTACTCCTGAGTTCAAGTCCCAGGTTCAGGGGGAAAACAACCAGTGTGAGCAGCGAAAATGGAAATAAAATGCTTCTTACTGCTCTGTCTTCCTGGCTGTCTACCTCCGCTCACCTTCATTCCTGCCTGTACCTTTTCCTTAAAACAAAAAGATCTCTCCCTTCTCTGAAGGACCCAGACTAATCTATTCACCTCATCTTTCAAGCTTAGTTGGCTCATCTGTAAAATAAGAAATAATGAAATCAATCTTGCAAAATTGTGGTGAGGAGCAGTTACCATGAGTTAAAGTTCCTAACACAGATGCTCATTAATGAGTATTTAATAAATGACTATTTAAATCTAATGCAGGCTAAGCAGGTAGAAAAAATATTTGCCCAGGTTGAAGAAAAATTCAGTAGAATCAAAGGATAATGAATGAAAAATAGTCTCTCCATCCATAGAAATATACTGTTATTGAATGCTTCTATTTCTTCTAGAAATGTTCTATGCAAACATACACAAATGGAAACCCGTGATAACAACAGCGCTGAGCCTTAGTATCAGCTGAAAATATGCAACATCTTCATTCTGGTGAAGAAAAGGGAAAATGTGGTGCCAGCAGCTTTCCATGTGTCATAATCCATGAAACATAAGGTCTTTGGTGGTTGTGAAACAGGTTTACAATTCTTTGACATTCCTCTCTCCAAAAAATTGAGTTTCATCCTCCCTTTAAATATGAGTTGGACTTGGCAACTCACTTCTTTTTTTTAAATATTTTTATTATCATTTCTTTTGTCTGCAAAGTTATACTCATTTTAAGATTCTGAGATCACTTCTCAGTCTATGGGTATTCCACACCAAACCCACCACCAGAGTTCCGGTTTCCTCTCTCCTTCCCTCCCACTCTTACCATCTGACAGCCATCATCTTGCATCCTGTGAACTTTGTTAGAGGTCTGTTTATTAGTTTCATTTCATTATATTTCACATGTGAGTGAAACCATCCTTTATTTCTCTTTTTCTTTCTGACTTACTTTGCTTAACATGATCCCCCCGCCGGCCCCAGTTCCATCCAGAATGTTGCAAAGAGCACGATTTCATAGACTTCCATTGAATATATCGATCACATCTTCTTTATCCAGTCATCTGCTGATGGGCATCTAGGTTGTTTCCAGGACTGCAGATATTTTCCTTATCAGAGATTTTGTATTCTCTGGGTATATGCCTAGGAGTGGGATTGCTGGGTGAAATGGCAGTTCCATCTTTATTTATTTATTTTTGAGGACTCTCCATACTCTTTTCCAGAGAGGTTGCACTAATTTACATTCCCACCAAGAGTCTAAGAGGGTTCCCTTTTTTCCACACCTTCTTCAACACTTGATTCTAGTCTTTTCGATCTAGGTCATTCTCACTGATGTGAGGTGGTATCTCATTTTGGTTTTTATTTGCATTTTTCTGATGATGAGTCATGTAGAGCATTTCTTCATGTGTTGGTGACTCATTTCTAACAAATACATTGTGTCCTAAGGTTAGAGCATAAAAGGATGCAGCTTCTGCCTGGCTCTCTCTCTTAGCATCTTGTCCACGGAACCCAGCCATCCCATTCTGAGGAAGCCTAGGCCATGTGCAAAGGCATCATGTCAATTTTCTGGCCAATAGCCCAGCTATTCTTTAGCCTATAGTCAGCATCAACAGTCAGACTTGTGGGTAAATGAACCTTCAGATTATTCCATCCCTAGCCTTTGTGTCTTCCAGCTAGGTCCTTTGACATGGTGGGACAGGCAAGTCATCTCCACTGTCCTCTGTCTGAACTTCTGAGCCACTGAAGTCACGAGAGATAATACATCATGATTGTCCTAAGCTACTAAGGGTCGGGCTAATCTGCAGGCAGTGGCAGACAACTAATTCGGAGCATCTCCAAGCCCTCAGTGGATACCTTGTTCCACTCACTCTGTGGACCATCAGGGGAAGAGCCGGAGATGTGCGTTCTCACTGACGGACAGTTCTACCAGATGGAAAGCAAATTAGAGACTCCTGCCCAATGCGTGAGAGCCCTGCATCTGGAAACCTGCTTTTCTACACCCCCTGAGACCTGAAATGCCTGGGAAGATCAGAGAGCTGCCCTCCCAGGAGGAGCCACACTGACCTTGGCTTTGAGAGAGTGCTGCCGGAACAGCTCAGCTCTGCGCTCCCTCTGCTAGTCGGGCTTCCTGGGGCTAATGGAGCAGCTTCTCTTCCATGCTGGCTTACCAGCACACAGGTCAGATGGCACCTCGGAGTGACAGTGGGGGCCAGTGCTCTGTGGTTTACGAATTTGGGGCTGCGTGTCTTTGCAGCAGGAACTCAGTGAGGACATGTATGGCCCCCCAAGACTTGTTCTTTGGGTCCCCGGTCGAAAGCACGCCTCAATCATGTGGAAAGATCTCAGCACTCCCCAAGTCCCTGCTGTAAGGTCATAAATTTGATGTATCCATCCCACTTGCTCTCTACTCTGCCACATGCATGCTCACATAGGAGCAGCAAGGCTGCCCCCCTAGTAATGACCTCCTGCCAACCTCCTGTGGGTGGGGACCTTAGTGATTCTCCTGATTCTGGTGCCTCTTCCTCCTTGTGCTGTTTCCGCAGCACATTCTAACTCCTTCCCAAGTCTTTTCTCTGTTCCCCAGCACAGGCTCCCCTGCAAGGCTTTCTTGTTTCCAGGAGAAAGTCATCTGTTCTGTTTTCCTTCCAGATGTTCCATCCCCAAGGCAGCAGCCCTGGGCCAGCAGGTAGCTGACCCTGAGCCAACCTGCTGGATGCCGCAGGGAGTCTCTGAGACTTCCTCAGGTTAGGGGGACCCTCTTCCTTCTGAGCTTGGAGCACCCACTTCTGAGCTGCACCGTCTCCCGGAAACTAGACCTGCAGCCTCAGCCCTATCTCTACGCTGCCCCTCTGGCTTGCCAGTGGTGTTTCCGAAAAGGCTTCAAGCTGGGCCCCTCTTTTTCTCCCTTTCAGGTAGACAAGATGAAAAGGCATCTCGACTTACATCCAGAGGTCTGATTCTGATTCCAGATGCAACTGGGTACTGTGAGCGGCCACCTCCACATTGTGACAGGCACGAGGCGCCCGCCAGGCGCTTGCGAGTGGTGTCATGATGAGTAAAATATAGTGTATGTTCTATTTCATTTCATTTAATGGCTGCAGCATGTACCATGGATGTCACATGATTTGTTCAACTAATCCCCCATTGAAGCACATTAAAGTAATTATTATTGGTATTAGATGAACAGCTGAACCTTAGAAACACACTCTGAAATGCCTGCCCTCAGAAGGAAATGAAGACGCTCTTTCGTATCAAGCTAGCCATTTCCTCGAAGATGATTATATCCCAGCCTGAGACGCCCCCAGCGTCCTCAGAGTTGTGACCCCTGACAGTGAGTCCCTCAAAGGTGCTGGGGTGGGGAGAGGCTAACCTAGTACAAACTTCCAGGAATGAATTTTCAAATCCAGGCCAGTGAAGGATAAACCTCAAAAACACCCACGGATGAAAAAAAAATCACCAAACTTCCCATGTTTTCGTCGGAGTAGAATCTTCCAGCCCCTCTGAATCCAGTGAGGGGGTCTCTTCCTGGATCTGCTCTGGTCTGCGGTTACCTCCTCGGAGATGTGCAAAAAGGCCTGCTTATGGGAAATGAGAGACGTCAAGAGACTCGGGGTTTCCACAAGGACAGTCAGCTCAGTAAAGGGGAGTCTCACCTGCCATGCGTCTCGGTGTCTCGTGACAGAGTTTCTTGGCCCAGGTCACCAGTCTAGGCAGACAAGAGGGGAGCCAGAGGCCTGTGGGATGGGAAACACCACACTGGACAGCGGCAAAGAGACCTGCTCAGCGTCTAGCCTGATGGTGCAGCGGTGACAAGAATCACGAGTCCAAAGTTGATAAAAGGAACATGCAAATCAGAGTCAGGGACAGGTGCTTAAGCATGCCCTCCACACCCGGCTGCTTGGTACCTGGGTGGACGGTGCAAACATCGCCCCAGAAAAGCAGTGTTCTGGCACCTGGCATGGGGGCGTTGGGAGAAACAGCACCAGATTCGCACAAGAACACATTGCACAACTGGACGCCAGCTTCAGAGAGGATAATCCACCCATCACTCATATGCAGGCATACCTTCCTGGGCATGTTTTCCTCTCCCCTTTTAAAGAAACTGACTGGTCTACCAGGAGGAGATGGTGCTGAAGGTAGAGACTCTGTATTTTTTCCCTGCATCTGAGCACTCACATGGCTGCCGGAGCTGGTGTCTCCCAGATTACGATTCTTCTATACACCCCAAGTACAGCGCATTTTCCCTGGCAGATAAAGCACAGGTTTGGTATTGAATTGTCGTTAACAATGGGGAGACCACAGAGTAGATGGCGTGGAAGCAGGACGGTGGTATGCCAGGCCCACTTCGAAAGCCCTTACAGGGCTCCTAACCATATGGGGACAGCATAGCTTAAAATCTGTTGGGCAGCATGCAGATGTGTGAGCGGAAAATTAACTGGCAAACCTGAGACTTCTAAGAGCAAGGACCCCACCTTAGCAACTCGGGTCTGGGACACGCCCCTAGATACCAGGACACACCCATGAAGGAAGATATATTCACACCTACATACATATATATATATATGCAAACACACACACACATCTCAGATATATTCAAGAATCCATCTTGCCTGTGAGAGGCAGGCAGCACAGGTTATACACATGTGGTCATTCCCTTGACGTAACTTTCCTGGCCCGCAGGGAGCTTAAACGCGCTGTTACTGCTTTTAATAAACTTGCTGTGTGATCCTGACCAAACGGCTCTGTCCACAAATTCTTTCTGGACCTGGATGGGACCAGCGTCTCATCAGTGTGTCTCCGCTGGCCCTCACCCGCAGCACTGCAGCCCTGCGGGGTAGGCGCGATCACTCCATCTACAGGCGACGAGATGGAGGCACAGAATATTACACAACCAGCAGGAAGCACCAGGCAGCACTGAGACCTGAACCCCAGAATCCACTCAGACCCCTTCTTCGCACATAGTTGAAGCAGAGGTGGTCACAGTTGGCAGGGGGAGGAGGGGGGCACAGTCAAGAGTTATAAACAGAGAGCTTTGTGACAGTCACAGGGATGAGAATCTGGAAATAAGGACACCCGATTCTGAGGGGGAAAGGTGACCAGCTCACCAAGACAGCTTGGTCACTGAAGGACAAAGAGCCCTTGTTCCCAGACTGGGGAGCGGGGGAGGGCATTGCTGTCACGTCTTCCCAGGCTAACCCACCAGCCGGAATTAGACCTCAGGTATCAGGAGCCATTCTTTGTTTCCCAGGACCTGAGAGGCTAGCTTGCTTTCTCATGTTAATTGTGTAGATAATCACTGTAACTAAAGGGTCACAGACAAGAAAAAAAAATTTTCAGGTAAATAATCCTGAAGTTCTAAGGCCTTCTGAATAGCAGATCAAAACACAAAGGGGTTGTGTGGCCCGGGACCTTAAAATCAGACAAAGCCATCTCAGTAAAGGCTGTAGTCTGCTTATCCACACCACCGTCAATTGAATTTCCATTGTGTTCCAGTCTCAGTCATTTTTCATGTTCTCTATTTATTTCATAGTCATTGGATGAGGCATGACTCTCTCCACCTTACAGTGAAGAAACCAGTCACCCTGCTCTTCCCCAAAAAGAACAAATCACACCAGACAGGAACATTCTACTTCTGGATACCAGGGGAAGCCTGTAGCTTGAAACTGATCAGGGTGGGAGTATTTACGCCAGGGAGGTCAGGAAACACTGCATCTCAGGGCTCCCCTACTCCCCCTGACACCCAGAGCTGGTTATTAAACAGTTACCAGCACACCACTGAGAATATCCCAATAATCTCTCAAATTGGAGCTAAAGAAATGTTACATTCTTGGAGATCACACACTGAATGCATAAGAACTGATGTAGGAAAGGGCCGTCTTCTCAAACCCTTCACACCCGCCACACCTGCTTTGTGCCAGCAGAAATCATAAGAGCTGATGAATGCCAGGCTCTGGCTGTGTGTACTTTCTGCACTACCTGATATACTCCTCGTCACAAATGTTTTCTACAGGTGAGGACATTTGAGAAGCAACTTACTCAAGGTCACACAACCAGTGAGCAGCTAGGGTTCACATCTAAGTTTGTCTGAACTTTCTAATCATGACATCATCTTCTTAGCCACCATTATTATTTCATATGTAGAACAGACTTCTCAACCCTTCGTACCCCTCCTTTTCCTATCTTGTAAACACATAATGGAATTACAACTGAAATCAATCAAGACAACTAATTTCTAACACACAATGAATATTTTAAGAGCCATCTCAAAGCTCAATAAAACTCTAAAACCTATTAGACCATTTAAACAATTTATAATCATGGGCTATAGAGAATGTCAGAATTAATATTCTGCACTCTTATTATTTCAGCCATCAGAGATATCTTACATGATAATTGGCTCTTAGCAGCTGCAATCTAATTTAATTTATTTATGAATACCTTGTATTTATATTTCATAGATATTGTTTTAATTATTAAATCACTACATCTTGGGAAGAAATGTAATTTTGTTATAGAGCAAATGTTCTTCATGTCGACATCTGTAAATGTCCTTTTCGAAGCGCATAAGGATCGAGAGATTGCCTACGTTTCAGAGACAGTATTTGCTATATTTTGCTGGAAAACATTTGCTAGAAAAGCAACAGTACACATACAGAACTATTTAGGAACCGAAAGTAATTATTATCTTGATGATTCAAGAAGAAACCCACCTGCTAACGCCTGTCTACCTGGAGAGTCCAGAAGGAATATCCCAATGCGGAGAGATGGGCGGAGTGGAGATACATGGCTAAGTCTCAGGGGGAATCACTGAGTGGCAGAGCAGGGACTTGGAGGTGAGGACAGAAACCTGGTTTCCCATCCCAGATCTATCCTGCTCCATCTTCAGGACACTGGGATTGTTACTGAGCCACTCTGAGCACGTACCCCGTTTGAAAAATGGCATTGACAGTTCCTGCCAGATGACCGAGCTCTGTGAAGCTAGGACTGCCTGTCTCATTTCTGGGCCAGAGCGCCAAGTGAGGATGCAGGGCCTTCTGCTCAAAAGTGCTTGGGGCCGTGAACTGCAGGGGTTATACGCTCATGAAGCTGGTGGGGAGGGGGGCGGGGTGGTGATCAGGATTATATTAAATGCCACAAGTAGTCATGTGCCATTGAGAAGGTACTTGAAGAATGTCAGCTATGTGTGATATGGTTCTGTTTTCACCCTTATTTTCATGCTGCAGGAAAAAGAAATTTTAAAAAGAGCCACTTTTTGTTGTTGTTTGGAAACTGAGTGCAGGTTTCTTCAGACTAGGTTTGCAAGCTACCCAGCACTGACAAGGCCCACAGGCTCCTGAGGTGGGGCAGAGCGAGGCACAGAACCCAGGAAAAGGGGGCGACAGCAGTGACCCACCCCCAGGCTGATGTGCCTGGTTTTAGTTACCTGTCAATTTTAGGAAGAACAGAGCGCAGGATTCTGTTTCCTAGCGGAAGTCTTGAAACCATAAAGTTAATCCCTTTGGGTTTACACTCCATTGAATTAAACTAATTCCAATTTCACCAATCAGGGTTACCAAAAGGACAGGAAGTGAAGGTTGGTAACTGAGCTCCACTGGCTGGAGGGAGGAGAAAGACAGAGAGAATAGAAAACTGATTTCCTGGCTCCAGAGAAGCAGGCCAGAGCCTCTGTCTTTGTAAGCAGGCAAGCATTTCAGACTTTTCCTGTAGAGATGGGCCAGGAAGCCTTTCTAAACATTGTCTTTAGGGGATCATCTTCATCATGGGCTAATGAGCCCTTGCAGGTTTTCTTGGTTCTCACCTACTCCAGACACCCTGAGTAGACAGGGGACTGGACAGGCGACTGCTCCTAGAGTAGAGGCATCTGTCTGTCTCACCTAGAGATGTTTCAGCGAGTTCCTTTTGGATCATTTTTCTAAAAATGTTATCAGTGTCAAGTTTCTCCTCAAAGCCTACTCTTGATCCTCCTAGCTCTCCACTTTCTCCTCTGGGACCCCACGGGACCACCCCAACTTCTCAGTGGTTTCTGAGCCCTTTTCACATTGGCCCCTGCTGTGCTTTTCTACCTGAATAATAACTTAGAAGGGAACCAGCGTTATTAACCTGGGTCTCTACTTCATTCTGTATGACTTGATGGTGGCAGATGAAGATGAAAGTTGTTTTATAAAGTACTTCCACACGTGGCATCCTGAGGAGGAGATCAGCTGTTCGCTGTCTTTAGACTCCTCCACGGCCCATACACTGTGCCTCACCTGTAGAAGGTGCTAATTGTTTGTGGAATTAATTGTCCTATGATGCCGTTTCTTTTATTTAGTCTTATTACATCATTTATCCACACATTACATGGCCCTTTGGAGAAGCATTCTTTTATAATACTCTATATAAACTGCCTTCCTAGGTGACAGGAACATTCTAGAAACAAAGAAAGAAATGTGCTGATCTCTCTTAAATACTAAAACATATGCTCTTCTACAATAACAGCATAGTGCTTCTCAAGAGGGATAGCAGCCCTCTGGTCAGACAGTAGTGGGTCAGTCTGCCCAGGAGAGGCAGGGACCTAAGGGGATTGGCTGGGCTCTGAGGATCCAGCATTTCCTCTCAGCGGCAGCTTGTGCTCACGACTTGAGGGAGGAAAATGGCCTCTCCCCGACCAGCGAATGATCCAATGGCTCCCCCTGCTGTTCACGTAATAGACCACAGCGATTTGCCTGTGGAAAAGTAAGTCTCACTTGGGAGGACAGATTTTTTTTAAAGCGGTGTTAACTCTTGCTATGTAACAAAGGACTGGCTTAAGAAAACAATACAAACTTATTGTCTTTCCCTGTGTCTATGGGACAGGAATTTGGTTTGGGTGGACAGTTCTGACTCTGGGTTTCCCACAAGGTCACCATTAGGTATCGGTCAGGCCTGCAATCATCTCAAGGCTGGACTGAGACTGGGGATCCACCTCGCAGATGGCTCATTTACAGGACTGGCGATTTTGTGCTGGATGTGGGCAGGAGACCTCATTGCCTTGCCAAGGGATCTCATGGTATGGAGATTGACTTGCCCAGAGCAAATGATTCAAGATAATGAAGCGGAAGCTTCAATGGCTTTTATGACTTGGCTCTGGAAGTCATACACTGTCACTTGTGCTGTATTCGCACAAACTGACTGTGATCCATGAGGGAGGAAACTCCATGAGGGTATGAAGTCCAGCAGGCAAGGCTCCCTGGGCGCCATCTTGGAACCGGGCATAGTAAGCACCCCCAAGTGCGAGGTAGGATTCAAATTATAGGTAACAACAATCATGGCACATAATGACAAGCATTTCCCACTTATTATGTGTGCAGATGCTAAGTACTTTCCCTGAGTTATCTCATTTATTTTCACAACCACCCTATAAGCTTGGTCCTGGTATAACCCACTGAAGAAGTCAGGAAATTGGGACTTAGGACAGTTAAGATACTCAGGTTATGTGGCTGGTCAGTGGTTAAGTCAGAATTAAAGACTGTTCTGTGTTCAGTATATTGAATCTCTCCATAGGCCTTTACAGCCAACAACCAAAGAGGTGGGCGTAGATGAAGGAAGAAACTCAGAGAGGTCAGATGGCATGGTCAAAGTTAGAGAACCAACAGAAAGCAGAGCAAGGTTTTGAACTGGTTCCAAAGTTCGTACTCTGCCCACCTCTACCATGTTGCTTCAGAACAGAGGAGACACAGAAAAGAGAGAAAATACAAATACAGGGTGGCCACGTAATCAGCGCCATTGTATCTGTCAGAGTGGACACCCCCTTCTGGAAGACTAGTTCTGCAGGTGCTCCACTGCACAAGCTCAGCTCCCACTTTCCTCCAGACCAGTCACTCCAGAGCAGGATCAAATCTGAGCATGGTAGCACTGGGGCAGGAAAGGTGGACACATGGGAAAGAAGTGACTGTAAGCGTCAAAGGAAATTGCAAGGGAAAAACAAAGAGGAATGCAAAGCAAAATAAACAAAAAAGAAAACAGAGAAAAAATTAAGAGATGAGGAATGAGGATCAAAAAAAGGAAAAAGAGTCCACGTGAGTTGCGTGATTAGTGCTCTCTGGTGTGGTCACTCTACACGTGATAGGGAGCCCCAGATATCTCGGGGCAGAAGCTGACGCCCAAATGACCGAGTGCGTGACTGCAGGCCTCCTCCCACTCCAGTTCACACATGCCTCGCTTCCCTTTCCCCACATTGGTGACTAGTCTCGGGGATGGAGAAGGGAAAAGACACTCCAGCATCCTAGTTTCACTGGGTGGCAGTGGGGCGAGCATCCTTCTGAGGGACCCAGAGGTCCCAACCCAGAGGCTGACAGCAGAGCGTCAGGGAGCTGGTGGAGGGATGTATTAACTAGAAGATAAAACCTCAGCATCTGATTTTCTAACAGGACTTCCCCGAACGTTGTGCTTCTCAGAGCTAAATGCTTGATCAGCAGCTCAGCTTTGATGTGAGTGACCGTGGATGATCATGATGTCTGCTGCTTTTGTGTTTGAACTTGTCAAGTTTTCTTTTACACCAGACGTGGACTCAGAAACTATTTGGACGAGTTACTCATTTGAAGTATGAAGAGCTGTGAAACTCAGAAGCAGGAAAACTGGATTTGAGGCCTCATTTTACTAGCAGCTGCTGATGAGAAGACCCCCACCCTCCTAGCTCAAAGTGCGCCACAATCAACCTTCTCTTGGGCTCTGAAAGTTCCAGTAGCCTTCAAGAGGCCAGTCTCTAGCAGGAGGGTAAAGCAGAAACATCACCTTTTTCCTGCCTCCAACCTCTCCCTGCTCCAGTTAGATCTCACAAGTGCGCCCTGGTGGCCTAATGGTTTAGTTCACCCTGGCGCCATCCACATACATCCCAAGGTCCTTGGTTCAAGACCCAGGGCTGGAGGAAACAGCCAGGATGAACAATTAAATACAGTAAAATGCTTCGTCCTCCTCTCTCTTCTGCCTGCCTCCCTCTGCTCACCTTAATTCCTGCCTGCACCTTTCATTAAAAAAAAAAAAAATCTCATGGTTGCTTTCTAGGGTTCTTGGACACAATTCCAATGTTGGGGGGAGAGGTTTCCCGCACACACTCAGCAATTCTCAGGACACCAGCAGGGTGTCCAGGAATTCACCTGAATTCTGATCAGTTCTGACACTACCTACAAAAAAGTATCAGATCCCAGAGGTAAATGGTTCAGTCTCCCAAGACGACCCTCCCGTTCAGACACCTGACATAAGACCAGGCTGTTGCCTGTGCATCTGAGCAACTGGCTACAGATCAGAGGTTCACAAGACACCTCCCTCAGGTTCAATCAATTCATTAGAATGATTCGCAAAGCTCAGGAAATCCATTTACTCGCTAGATTGCTGATTTATACAAAGCCTATCTCAGGAACAGTCAGACACAAGAAATGCATAGGGCAAGGTATGGGGAAAAGCACAGAATTTCCATACCCCCTGTCCAGGTGCACAATTTTCCAAATCTCCCAAGGGTCACCAACCTGGAAGCTCTCCAGATACCTCCTCTGGGACTTTTATGGAGACGTCATTACATAGGCATGATTGATTGGCTATTGCCAATTGATTCCAGCTCAGCCCTGTGCCCTCTCCAGAGGTCTGAGGACAGGACTAAGTGTTTCAAAATTCTATTCATGTTGGTTTCCCTAGCAACTAGCCCCCAAACCTAGGTGCTTTCTAAGAAGTCACTTTGTTAACAGAATAAGAAATACCTTTACCTCTCAACACTGAGGAAATCCCAAGGCTTTGGGGAGCAGTAAGTCAGGAATTGTGGATGAAAAGCAAATCTATATGAGAAATAACTTTTGGTCTTCCAAAATATATTTTTCTTATAAATCACAACATTGTCATTGTCATTAGTTTTCTAAATATGTATTGGTTTATTTCACTCTTCTACTCACAATCTTTGGTTTCCAACTACCGATAACATAAAAATCAAATTCCTGAGCTGGCAAGTAAGGCCTTTCAGGGCCTGTGTGCCTTATTACCTCTGAGCTTTTGCTTATCTTGTTGGTTTTTATTAAGAACCCTTCTCCCTCTCTCTGCTTAGTATTCATCTCTTCGACCTTCAACTTGATTATCCATCCATCCAACAAACATCCATCCATCCATCCATCCATCCATCCATCCTTTCATCCATTCATCCGAACATCCAGCCGGCCAGCCAGCCATCCACCCACATCCTTCATCCTGAAATTCTTTTTCACTGCCTCTCAAACTTGTCTGCACATTTATCCATCTGGAGATAGCTGTGAAAAATACCGATGCCCATCCCACCTTCAGAGGGTGTGACTTCATTGGTGTGCAGCATGGTCTAGGCTCTGGAATTTTTAAAAGATGCTTAGTGACTCTAATGTAGACAAGTGTGGGGACCATCGCCACTGCACCAGGCACTGTAGCAACCTCAAGCACGTAGAGATAGAAGGTAGTTCCAACTAGATTTAGTACAGAAGGAGAAATAGATCAATCAATACATAATTACACAATAGTGCATGAAAGAGTGATGAAAGAGTTATTCTAAGGAATGTACAGGAGGGGCACACAACCCACAATGTTCTAAGGGGATGGAGGGATGGGGATCAGAACTGCAAGGACAAATATTCCAGGCGAAGAAAGGAGTGGGCATCCCAGTTAGAGAAAGCCTGAGATGGGAAGCGCGTGTCACATTCCGGAGTGGACAAGCACTTAGTGACTGAAACTGTGGGAGCAGCGGGCCTGCAGAGGTACATCGGGCCCTGCAGGGACCCGGGAGCAAGAGCAGGACAGGGACTGGCAAGAATGTGACCCGGTCAGACTTAGCGGCTGTCTCTGTAGGAGAGGTGGTCTTGTCAGTGAGACGGAGAGGGATGGTAAGAACCAGGAGGCCTTCCCTCTTCCAGGCAAGTGTCTCCCTCATCTTCTCTACCTGTCCACTCCCGCCCACAACAGAGAGATTCCCTGTCTGTGTGCCCCTGGCCCATAGCTCTGTGCCTGCAGAGAACTCATACTCGTGCCTCAGCTTGCATGAGAGGCAGAAAAGAGCTCAGACTTCAGAGAGACCACCTTGACTCAAGACCCACGTCCCCTCATGGTGTGAGATTGGACCAGTCGGTCACATTCTCTGACCTTGGTTCTCTCCACTATGAAATGGAGAAAATGCCAAATTCCTAAGATTATTCTGAGGATAAAAATAAATGTTTGTCAGCGGCTCTCTAAGGGCGGTCTCTGGAGCCAGCATCACCTGGGAACTTGTTAAGAAAAGCAGATTCTTAGAACTCCGCCCAGACCTTCAGAATCAGAAATGCTGAGTGGAACCAGCAGTCTGGATTTTCCTCCTTGCTGATTCTCATGCAGGCTGTAAAGCCTGAGAAACACTGCTGTATGTGAGTGCTCCCTCTCGGTGCTTCCGCCTCTGGAGGCCCATCTACTCCTGAAGACGGAAACCAACTGGCCATGTACCTCTGGCTCCTTTTCACTTTTTGTTCTCTGTCCCAAGGTGGTCACTGTAACCGAATAATTATGTCTGAGTTCCACATCAGCTGCGTGTGTGTGAGCGCACGTGCATAGATGCTGAGCCTACAGTGAACCGTGGGACCTTGACCTCTGGACCCCTGGCATGTTCCTCCTCACCTGGAAACGAGTACCAGTACTGCCATTTTTATGGGCCAGTCACTGGTTGAAGCACTTACCACATATTAATTCATTATTATCATTTTTTTAGAGGAAGGAAAGCCGGCAGGAATGAAGGTAGGCAGGCTGCAGGCGGGCAGGGAGAAGAGGAAGAAGCATCTCCCCCCAACCAGGTCCTGGCCTCTAACCCAGGTGTCAGGACCCCCACAAGAGCAAGCCTTAGGCCAGAGACCAAAGTTCGGATACCAGGGCAGTGAACTGTCCCTGGCGTCACTGGGCTGAGCAAAGCAATGCAATCATCTGGAGATAAGGAAGGCCCATGGACAAGTATGAAATGCAGGACGGGTCCCATGTGTAGTATGTGACCAGGACAGACCCTCTGCACAAAGGAACAAAGAAATGGTGATGGTTGAAAAGCCCACCAATAACTTCAAAGGATAATGTCACCTTGCCCAATAGGAAAGTGAAACCTGGCCTGGTGACCCTCTCTCCATCCTCCTTCCTCCCCATGTGGGTTTTTCCATTAAAAACCCAGGCTGCCGGCAAGGCAAAATGGGGTCTGGCCCTCCCTTGGTCGGCTTCTTCATTCCTTTACCCTCTATTTAAATCTCTGCTTGCTCACTAGCCTAACTCTGTTGTGGGTTCTTTGAGCCACCGGAATCTCACACTGGGGATTGACAGGATTAACATCTGAGCCACAAGGACACACCCATATTAACTCTTTTTATCCTCACTACAGCTGTAAGAAGTTAATACTATTCTTGTGCCCATTTTACAAATGACGGAGACTAGAACAGAAAGGTTAAGAAATCTGCTCAAGGGCACACAGCTATTACTAGTTAAAGCGGGGATTCAGGCGCAGGCCCTCTGGCTGCAGAGTTCAAACTCTTAACCAGTCTGCCTCCCAAGGTTGCTTTGAATGGTGGATAAATGTGTAAGACCTTTAGCATTCTCTGCTGTGCTCTTGGCTGTGTAGAAATGCTTCGCCCTGAACAATCTCTCTGCTGCTTACAGTGAGAAGTCCCTTTAGTCATTCACTTCTCCTGGCCTGCGTTTCCAAATGCTTAAAATGGATGGTTGGACTAGGCTGGTGTTAGCTGGAGTCCCTTAGACCAAATGAATAAGCTGGCCAGCTATTTTAAGTTGAAAAGAACAGTTTTTAAGTGGTCGATGCTATCCCTGCTCACCTGATAACCATCACTTTTGCGCTTATACCAGGCCCACTTATTTTACTGTCTGCCTTCAAAGGCATTTGAGTTTGAGATCACTGACCAGATAGATCGTGCTTAATCTGAGACCCTATGAATTTACCTTTCACTCTCACCTTTCTCCAGCCTCCCTCCCAACCCCATGTAAAGAACACTTGGGATTTTCTTGTAGGAAGGAGGTCCGAAAGCCTGGGCTCCCTGCCTTCCGTCATTATGGAAACTCTCGACTCGACATGACAGAGGTGAGCCAGTCTCCTTTCTGATGGCCACATGCTCTGGAAATGCTGACTTTAACACTTACTTCTGGAAGAGAGGGAGACAAATGAAACTTTAGAGTGTAAGGTTAATCCAAATTCAGAATCCATTGCACATGGGAAGAGAGGTTCTGTTATTTTTATTTAAGCTGGAAGACTTTCTGCTTTCAAACTCAGAAATTAAATAAACTGTTGGAAGAATGAAGGCTTTTTATTCTGTTCTATGAGCTTATGCATCTCTCTGTTGAATGCCCTTCATTTCCTGCAGCAAGAATACATTCAATATTGATGTAGTGGCTTGGAGGATTTTTACTTGACTCTGCAAAGATTCTTCATATGATTGCTGGGAAGTAGGTGCCAGGTGTTCTGAGTAACTTCTAGTATATTGCCTGACACATAACAGGCACTCAGACTGCTGACAAAAATGAGCAAATACTGTATAGTAACTAGAGCCGATGCTGGTTAAGTAATTCATTGACTCTCATACACTCACATAGTCTATTTTTAAAATACTTTATGGTTCATAACGTGTTCTCACACACATTCTTAAATTCTTTCTGTATTTTAAAGTTGAGGAAATGAGGCTTCAAGAGATTAACTAAACTTCAAAATCACACTGTCTTTCAACTTTCTGTGACCTCAGCTTATTGTCAAAATTAAATCCAATATTTAAAAAGTTGCTGGCACGCCTCATGGCTTAAGGGTGACGTCCACCAGACACAGTCCACATATATCCCAGGCACCAGGGTTCGGAGCCCGGGGCTTGGGGGAACAACCAAGATGAACAACTAAATAAAATTAATAAGGCGATTCTTCCTCCTCCCTCTTCCTGCCTGTCTCTGCTCACCTGCCTGCATCTTTCCTTTAAAAACCAAAAGCGGTTATTAAAAATTTGTATAAACTGAAACTTTAGACACCACAACATGGCCGAAGAAAGTAACATCACAGTCTGGGAACAGTATTTGCATAGACCATTAGTTTCCAAAGCATTTTCCCACATGTGATTTCATTTGACCCCAACAACTTTACCCAGTTGACGTAAAGTATCCTCATTTCAGGTTATCTAACAGCAACTGGAACAGACGAGGCAGACGTTATTCTTTTCAAAAAGACAGGTTAGACTGGCAGTTAATTACTGAGTGCCTGGCATACTCATGCTGTCTACTGGTAATTTTCTGGTAGCCTGGGTTCCAGCTGCTGTACTTAAAACATTTTTCTTCAGTGAAAACCTCTCAGCCGGACCCTTTAGTGTTTTATTCTTACTATTCTAGTTCTTAAAAACATCAGCCTTCCCAATCTTTGAAACAACTTTCTAAGGAACCTACTCTAAAACGGCACCTACAACTTAGGGAAAAGGATTTAAATACTTTTTATCCCCTGTGACCTACAGAGAGATTTTAGAAAGGCCTCAGAGTATCTTCCAGTTGGCTTAGAGCCTGGGGGAAGGAAGACAACTGGAACCCATGGAATTTGTGTTCATAGTTACGCCTGCACTTTCCCAAGATTACATGCGAGACCACAGAAGTGGGTTAGCCGTGACGGTAGTGTGGCCAGAGGCTGACGGCTCCCTCCACTCAGCACTTGATGGAGGAGGAGATTTGGAGGACAGCTGAAGCCAGCCTAATGCACAGACTTACCAGGGGGTGTTCTCAAACTGTACCTGAAAACCTTAGGTCAGTCCTCAGGAACACAAATACCACCTTTTTCAAAGTGTGGCTTTTCTTTGGATATCAGTCTTTTCGATTAGATAGAACTTGCCTTTGCAATGTGCTTTAAATCC
The DNA here is from genome assembly GCA_004363575.1 of Solenodon paradoxus. Classification (NCBI taxonomy): domain Eukaryota; kingdom Metazoa; phylum Chordata; class Mammalia; order Eulipotyphla; family Solenodontidae; genus Solenodon; species Solenodon paradoxus. The sequence goes on along the minus strand of RJWH01001351.1, from coordinate 274,537 downwards.
AGGGACAAGACAGGACTCGTTCATCTTTAGGGCCAATAGGCAGAGGAGGGTTAAAATGAGATGATTTGATACAGAAACCATTTCTTTCACAACCTTAAGGTTCTTCAAAAACTGGTCTGATGCCATTACAATAGTAGTATGAAACAGGCTGAGTCAAACACAGGGGAAAGAAAATTTGGTTTGGAAAGTGACTAGTCAACAATTGGAAACTCTTGCACGTTTCTTCTCAAGTTACCCTGTCTGACGAGGATAAAGAAAAATAAAGGAAGCTTATTCACTTTAATTTAATGATCACTGAAGTCCTACTCAATGAATCTTTTACCTTTTCTTAGAAAAAAACATAGCTTGGATGGTTTATTGGAAGCCAAGTAAAATGTTCAGTATGGCAGATTATGGAATATTTATGGCAAAAGGTCAAAATGGCATCATTTTATAAACAGGTTTTATGCCCTTAGTTTGCTTATAGGTTTAGTAAGACAAGGAAGAACTTTAAATAACTGAAAGCATGCTGGTCATTCTATCATTTAGAGCAAAATAGAATTAAAACTACATAATTATCAACAGATTTTTAGGGCACATATTTCACTATATTCTCAGAAGAATCATTTAGAACAGGGCTCATACTTGAGAAAACCAAGTTTCGGAGGTTGACTTCCCATAGCCAATAAATCTGTTTCAGCATTAGAAACAGGTCTTTTGAGTTAAGTGACTTTTCTAGAAACTAGATGCTTCTTTCCTAGACATTTCTTCTCCTTAAAATCAGCTTATGTAGCTATTTTTATCCTTTAAGATTTAAGTCTTTAAGCAGGTGGAACATAAAAACCTGTTTTTTCTTATCCGCATTTCTAAAAGGCTGAGTCTCTTGTCACAAGTACCCGCTTTTACGAGGTGGTCACACGCCTCAGTCACGCAGTTTAAATAACCCTCTGAATAGTGAGTCATAAATTAGCAGACATGTTGTCTTTACAGTTCAGTTAAAAATCTGGACTGTTTTGCGCCGTCTTAAGAGATCAAGGCAGCACCTCGTGTTGGCGTGGGCGGGGGAGGGAGATACATAATGTTTAAGTCTCCCAAATGGTCAAGTTGCCTACAATTTAAAAACCTAAATATGTAGAGTGGTGCCAAGAATCACAACCCTTCCTGGTGCTTGGGAAAGTGTATTTGATGCTTTGATAAAAAAGTTTCAACTTAGTATTCTACTATTTTGAAATAAAGCAGCCATGCAATTTCCAATTTAGGATGAGTATTCACCCTAATTTCCCCTTAGTTCTGCTTTATTTCTATAACAGATCTTCGTAATATTGCAAAGTGCTAGTCTAAGACGAGTTTTCGTTTTAACCTTGTTCTAGTCCTAAATCCCACTTTCCCTAGAAGTTCGAGTTTAGATGGCTCCCGGTGGGAAACTGGTGTGAAGAACAGACATGCGATCTACTGGCTGCTTTATAACTGTTGTAGGAAGCATCATAAACATCATGTCCCTAATTTATAACTGATAGTTCTCCAACCCTGTGGACTGACTAGGCCTAGGGTAGGGCTCGAACTTTGCATTTTAACATCCTATCACTTTTGTTAGTAGGTAAATTTAGAAGAGAAGTTATTTTTCCTCTCAAAGTCGCCACTCACACTTACAATGCAAGTCATTATAAAATTACACATTTTAAATACAGAACGTTAAATTTATGGTCTAAGTGAAAGCATTCATGTTGCTTAAGATTCAAACAACTGATTCAGTCACTTAAAAGGATTCCGAAATCTTTAGTTAAAAAAGGAAAATCTGTATACCCCTCAGTAACCTACTTATTATGCAGGCTATTCACCTGTATTTGGTTAGCTTTCCCATGACAAAGCAAAATCATCCTCATCAGTAGTTTTCCAGCTCAAGTGAACGTGTTTGCTTTTCTGTAAGCAATCCAGTCTCACTGGATCTTCCATACTGAAGTCTGGAAAAAGGAAGAGAGGAACTCAATGTCGCAGCTCCTGCGCCTTAATTACCTAAAAATGAACTTAGTGATATGACATGTTTTATTTATTCATATATACCTATAGTTGTCAGTATCTGATAAAATCATCTCAGAATATTGGCAAATTTAATCTCTCCAGATGTAAATTAGGTAGTTAAAGCCAAAATGTCACCTATCATTGCCAACTGAAACCTACAGCCTCTCGAGGCATGAAGAATTGTGTTCACAGACAAAATTTAGGGCAGCTACTAGACAGGGATCAGCAGAAAATAAGCAGCAGCAGCATTAAACCAGTGCAAGACAAAATATACTTTATTGGGACAGCAAATGCACATAGTGCTGTAGGTAAGGCATGCTACTAGGAATCTGTATATAATCAAAAGCCAGTATGAAAATGAATGGGAATAAAAGTGGTTTCTCAATGCTTCAATATTTATTTAATGGTGAATGAGAACAATGTGTTCATTTATCTCAAACACATTATACACCTACTTAATCAGAGACCTAGGCTTCTAACCAAGAGCCCAAAGGCAAATAAGAGAAACTTAATTTTAACTGGACTCAGAAGTCACTTCTAATATCGAAGACAGAAAGATTTTGCTAATTAAATTGAGGCAAATTTCCTTTCTAGACAAAGACCTAGATACTGAGTATTTATCCATTCGTTCATTTAAATAATTAGCCAATTATAATGTAATTTATTCTACCAGAATCAAATACTAGATATATTTAGATATAGTTTGGATAAAGAAACATTTATATTTTAATATTCATAATGTTGTAAATTTGGGGGCAAATCAACACCCTGAGTCAGGAAATTTGACCGCCTCCCATCTCAAGGGACCAAATACAGTTTCAGTTTCAACAGCTGCACTTCTGAGTGGTGATCTAAGAAAATAACGCTGAGACAGCTAAGCCTCTGATCAAACTTGGTCTCCACAGACTTGTCAAAATCAATGCAAAACTGGGAAGAAGAAAGACTGAAGCACTTTGTAGTTTTTCAGATATGCTGCTTCATTTCCCCCCTTCTTTGAAAACAAATGCATATTGACATTCTGTTCGACTATTTTCTAAATGCAATATTTTGGGTTTAAACAGTATAACTTAAAGTACTATCTTACACACAGTCAATTTAGCTTAAAAGGTGAAAAGAAAAACTGAAAATTACTTAATACTCTGCTCTTTTCAAGGTGTTTTTAAAAGCAACACAGGACCAAAAACATCCAACTATTACTTTATTTATATTACTATGCTTAAGTTACATGGAAAAAGACAACGAAGCAGTTCCGCCCCACTTCAGGAAGTTTCCAACCAACACCAATTATTGTTTGGTGACAAATAACTAGGAATGGTGACCTCTTTGGGTCAAGACTGACAGGGAAGAATGGGCTCTGGTGCAACGGTTCTTCTCCAACAAGAATACGCGCGACGGCCAGCACAAGCCATGCTAACACTGAACCTTTAGCGCTGGTCACAAATTCGGATCTTCTCTCAAACTAGCAAATCAAGTGAAATAACTGGGTTTTTTAAGTTTTAAAATGAAGCCCAAATAAGTTTAAAAATCACGCTCTTAATACATTTTTCTTTCAAAGCTTACATAAAACACCCCTTTTCACCCTACGAGTGCACATCTTTTTCCCTCACAGAGCCCGCCGTGTAGCTGCAGAGACTGTTCTGCCTCGAGGTGTAAACACAAGGGGAAAAATGAACGGCATACGCATAATATCCTCTCTACATACTGCTGCTGGATGGAAAATGGAAAATTAAAAAAAAACAAAAAAAAACCCACGCAAACCAAAGCCCTCCCCGCGAAAAAAGAACAAAAGAAAGGAAGGTTCCATCTCAGATTCTCACGACTTCTTGTTCCACAGTTCATGAATCCGACTCTGATGCTAAGGTGACAGTGCATGTAAGGAGATTTTTGTTTTCAGTGAAGGAGACCTGGGAAAAGACGGAGTTAGCTCTCTCTCTTCAAGAGTTATCAGACGGTACATGCTCCTCAAAGCCCTCACTCTCGCGGACCAGGGCGCGCTCCAGGATCACGCGACCTTCCTTGTAGCGCTGGCTGTCTTCCGTGGCAAACTCGTAGATCCACCCCAGTTTGCTATTGCAGTTCTTGCAGCTCACATCTCGAACCATGTGGCGGCCAGTGAGCATGACCCGGTCTTGAACTTCACTGTACTGCAGGTTAACTACCTAAGAAACATGCAGAAACAAAATAAGTTATTTGCCAAAAGCGCACAGTATTTTGCAGGGTGTGGCAGCAACCACGCAGAAGCGAACAGCAGCTGCTACTTCAATCGTCGCCAAATGCTTGCACTGGCTGCTTTCGGAAGCAATGGAGATGCTTCTACATAATCTTTACTTTCCAGATTAAGCTCTATATTCAATTCATGTAATGGTTTCCTGAGGTTCCGTCAAACATAAATTATTTCCATAGATTTTAGTTCTCATCCTGACACTTGCTGGGGTCTCCAAGCTGAGGGGTATTCTGGTATTGTATTCAATGTATGCATTGACCCTACTTAGGAAACGAAACCAGGTTTCCCACCAACCTTGTTAAAAAGAAAAGCTCTGCCAGTGGCGCCTGTGAACCGAGTGGAGATGAGTTCTGAGCGGTTGGTCAGGATTGTATCACAGTTGGCACAAGAAAACAGACGGGTACCACCAATGTGATCAAGGAAAATTCTGCCCATTTTTACAGCTGAAGTTCTAAAAACCTAAAAGTAAACAAAAGGACAAGAAATGCATTATGATTTAAAAGAAAACATGCTGGTATCTACATGGCGGGTGCTACAGAGAACCACTTATTGTAGGTGATCTCTGCCCTGTTATATCCGAATATGAAATATGCGAAACAGCTGACTCTGAACAAAAGGATCCAAAGTCCATGCACTGAGCAAACAGGCACACCCCAGCTGAGAACATTTTAGAATCAATGAACCAAGGAAGTAAATATGCTTAGGCAAGGGCAGGAATAGTATCACTTCTCTTTTGGTTGGTATGAGAAAAAAGGGAAGAAAATATGAATATCAGAAACTACATGATGAAAAGCACAGACAAAGAAGTGAGAAAAAGAGATTTAGCCTAAGTGTTAAACATCTATTCTGAGTATGTGTCATTTAAAAAATCACGTGTGGGGCTTGAGCAGGATCATTAAGACTAGGAGAAGGGACAGTCAGAAACAAAAAGAGGGTAGGCTGGTTTGAAAGCACGGGGTGAGTGCATCTCTGGTCACCACTTACATCTACGGTCACGGAGAGGTGACAGCACTAACACCAGCAACTTTGAATCTGTGGAACACTTGTGCTAACCAGGTCTTTACTTAATTTAAAATCATGGTGACAACTCCCTTAAAATGAGAGGCTATGACTCCCATTTCATAGGTGGTCCAATGTTACTATCTGGTCAAAGGTAACAGTTTTCAAGAAAATACAGAAAATCATGATTAGATTGCAATTTACCCAACTCAAGTCAAAATTCTTCCATTACCCTATACCGAAGAGGTGCATAAGGCAAGACACAAGAGAGGCAAGAGCGCTTGTTACATAACTTACATTTAACAAATCATACTGATTCAATAAATCACAGAAATGCTGTAACCTTGGGGGGGCGGCGGGGGAAACCTTTCTATCAAACTTCTGAAACAAGGATAACCACACTTGAGTAGTTCAAATGCTAAGCATTAATGCATGTAATTCCTTAAATTCACTGCAAGTAATCTTCAACAGATCTAGATACAGTAAAGAATACACTATGCCTTTCTTTTTTTTATTAATGTGCCATTCTTTTACAATATTATGTAAGTTTCAAAGCAAAATTCGTTCTTCAATGGCATTCTGACAGAGCTCACTTCCAGGGCACTAGCGCCACTCACCGTTAGCAATTTGACTTCCTCTATCCTGGGCTCCGTTCCCATCTTCTCCTTCCCCACCTCTGCAATTACAGTTTTGGTTTCAGAGTCCACAAATTTCATTTAAAAAAGGTTATTCCTGGGTGTAGTTATCAGCTCCTATGTTTTAAATATTTAATATTACATGTCTTTATGAAGACACGCAAAGCTGATAAGCTGCCACCATGAAACAAAAAATCTAGAATCTGTAATATGAACTCACTGTTATCTTTGGGGGAAATTCCTGTATTACAGATTAAAATGAGGATTTTGGTGTGCCCTGGTGGAGTGGCGGCTATATACAGCCCACATGCATCCCAAGGACCGGGGCTCACATCCCAGGGCCAGGCTGGAGCAATCAAGATGAACTAAATTAAATAAATGAATAAATGGAGTGCTTCTTCCTTTTCTCTCCTCCTGCCTGCCTACCTCTGCTTGTTTTCATTCCTGCCTGCAACTTTCCTTAAAAAAGAAAGAAAATTCCTTCTCACATCTGTGAACGTCCTCAGCCATTAGGAGTCCTGATGTCCTCAGTAATGTCATTATCAAGGTGACTGACTCACATTAAACATTATGATATGGAAGTTTAATAAGAAATGAAAAACAAGTGGTGAATATAATTACTATTTGTAAGTAGTAAAATTAAAAACAGTGCATGCATTAACAAGAGAAACCCTGGGTAAAAACAGGACATTTAGCTTTCTATTTACACTTCTACAAGATGCCATCACAAAGACTTACTGCCTACTGCTCCAGCCTTTAAGATGACAGCGTTATCTTCTAGATGCTTAAGGACACAATGTTTGTTGCAAAAGGTCCTAGAGGCTGCAAATTTGAGGCCTGCCAGTGGAATTCATTTGGTGACCTAAGGATACATCAGTGAACAAAACCAACACCCCTTTCCTCATGAAACAAATGTGGACATGTTTTCTCTAGCCCTCAGTTTTTAATTTTCAATTAAAAAGCTGAGTTGCCATTTAAAATCTGGGCGACTTCTTGAGAAGACCCTGTATTCTGGGCTCCTGGCAATGACGGGCAATGACGGGCGCTGACGTCAGGAGGCGTATGTTCTCACAGGGCCCAGCTGACTAGAGTTGAGTGGTGGCCACAACTCTCCCAACGAGGCCACCGCATTTGCCCAATCTCCGCTCTGCTTCAGTTACTTGACCTGCCTGGTTCCTGAAAGAACTGAGCTTAGAACTCTAGATGTAAGTGAAGTATTCAACAATCCTGGGAACAGCTGATCTGGGTCATTATTTCTTATGTAAGTCATTTACATAAAGGAATTCCCAGCAAAGTTTTGCCCCTTAAGATCGAGTCCTCAGTCTGTATTCCCCGAGACAGTACCTGAGCAGTCATTCAGCCTCCAGCTTCAGTGTCTGGGACTTGTTACTTTAAAGCCAACTTCCTTCAAAGTTTGAAATAAATAATAACCATAATGTAGGAATAGCTCAATGAATGTTTAACTGACCATGGCAGATATAAGGTTATTGTGGAAAATGTACTAGATTTCAAAATGAACTCTAATTCCTGCCTACAACAGCATTTATTTAATCAAAATTACAAATATCTGTGACCATTTGCTACTGGATAGAGGCAAACTCTGTTTCTAAGTGGAGTAAACAGACTTAATATGCTTTCCTTTCCCTGCTTCCAAGTCAGTCTATTTTTTACTTTCACCTTTTTTTTATCACCAGATTCAATTATATGATTCATTACCAAGACCAAAAATATCTATGCAGAATCACCACTCCTAGCTGTGGTTGCCATTTATAGATATATAGATATAGTTGCAAAATACAGCTCTTCTTGGCCAAAAGAGATAAGCTAAACTGCCATGGTATTTAGCAAAAGCAAGCAAAACAGCATTTGTTGCCAAAGTTCTTTAGGAAGTAGAAAAGCCACTTAGGGTCCCAGGGATTAAATTTCAGCTTTGCAGGGTGAGAAACAAAAACCAGTACCATCCAAAACTCTCATGAGTCCAGCACCAATCAGAATGAACTGTATTATATAAGAGGAAAGGTAATTAAACAGCTAATACCTTTAAAAAGGCTTCTCTGGACCTTGATATACTGATCTGCCTTAGCCTGAAACTTAAATTTAATATCTACACTGTATGGAACACTGCACACATGCCACACTTAATCTTGACTATTTCTAAAGTAGGTATTTATTAGCTCAATTTGGTAAAGACTCTGATTTTCTGAAATTGGCCAAACTGGAATATGAACTAAATATTGTTCCAGTTCTACTCACTCTACTCTCTAGTGACCAGGAGGTTGCCAGATTTATAATCTTTTTCCCTCAAATTTATCATGTGCCTCTCCTGCCTCCAAGCTGATCTACCTATATTCCCTATTTTGGTTGGTGACAATTCTAATCACACATGCTCATAAACTAGAAATCCTGGCAACTTCTTAAAGAGACTGCAAAATCAACCATATCTTCTAAACCACCCTTGGAGGTTTCACGTCTCCCCACTCATCAATATTTTAATTCAAATTCTTATCATTTCTAGGTAAACCTCTTGTCAAGGATATGTATTAAATACAACACACATTCAGAAGTACCACTACATCTGAGCTTAAGCAGTGCCACAAAAATAAAGTCAAAGGCATGTCCTTCAGCATCCCTAAGAGTTCAAAAATACTACCTACGAACTTTAAACTTTTTTTCAGGACAGGATAAAATATAGCTGGTTCTTTAAGAAAAGCAAAAAAATTTGCATCCCTGCCCCTCCCAGTTCAGGAGGTTAAGATACAGGACATGAAAAACAAGGACCTGGGTTAGAAAAATGTTTAAATAATTTACAAACCATAAAATACAGTCATGAAAAATGTACAACTGATTTTCACTAAATTTATAAAGTGTGCCACTATCACAAACCAACTTTAGAATATTTCCTTCACCTCTCAATTCTCACCCCACTCCATCATTGCAGTATCATTGTTTTCACTAGCCCCCAAATCCTTATTCATCCCTTCCCCCACCAACCCCTGGTCTTTTTACTATCTCCAGAGTTTCCAGAATGTCAGAGCTAGAATCATACAGTATGGTACCTTATCAGGTTGACAACATTTTATGTGGACGATCTTTTCTTATGATTTTTGCCATGTGTATGCCTTCTTTGGTGAAGCATCTGTTAAGGTCCTTGGACCATTTTTTAACTGGGTTGCTAATTTTTTTCATGAGTTTTAAAAGTTCTTTGTGTATTTTGGGTAACAATCCTCTAGCAGCTTTTTTTTTCCCCCCCAATTTTCCACAGGCTATAGCTTATGTTCGCAGAAAAATTTTGAATTTTAACAAAGTGCAGCTTATCAATTATTTCTTTCATGGAACATGCCTTTGGTGTTGCATTTACAAAGTCACTGCCATGCCCAAGGTCATCTAGGTTTTCTATGTCATCATCTAGTTTATGGCTTTTAGGTGTGACTCATTAAGTTTTGTGAACGGGGTGTAAGGTCTGTGTCTAGGTCCATTCTTTGCATGTGGATGTCCAGATGCTTCAGCACCATTTGTTCAGACTATCTTTGCTCCTTTGTCAAAATCAGTTGAGTTGATATGTGGGTCTGCTTCTGGGCTCTATTTCGTTCCACTGATCTGTCTACTCTTTCTTCGATACCCTACTGTTGTGATTACTACAGCTTCTCTTTCAATACTGTGTTTGTTGGCTAACATGGTCTTCTGCTGCTCTACGAAACCTTCAGAATCCGTTTGCGGCCAGTCACACAGCAGCGCGCTGGGACTTTGATGGGATGGCCCCCACTGCCTTCAAGACCAAGTTGGGAAGAGCTGGCACCTGGACCATACTGCACCTTCCTACCTGTGAGCATGGGATAAACATCTTCTCTTTCATTTCATTAATCAGTTTCATCGTTTTCTTCATACAGATCTTGTACAGATTTTGTTAAATTTATACCCAGGCATCATTTTTTAGATGTTAATGCAAATGATACTGCTTGTCATTTCATATTCTTTTTGCCCACTGATGGTATTGGGATACAACCTGGTTCATTTTTAAAGTTTCCTTAAAATCAGGGGTCAGCGAACTAAGGCCTGTGAGCAAAATTCAGCCTACCACCTGTTTCTGTACGGCCTATGAGCTAAGAATGGTTTCTACATTTTTAAATGGCTAGAAGAAAACATCAAAAGAACATTTTGTGGTGCATATCCTTGAGGCTCAGGTAGCTGAGGCATCTAAGGTGCAGACCATGCAAAGTCCATGACACATGAAATCTTTATAAAAATTCAGTGTTTGTTAATAAAGTTTTATTAGAAAGACACATATTTGCTTACACTTGACTGATCTCTCATCACAAAGGCAGAGTCTGAATAGCTATACTGAGACCTTATGACTTAAGAGTTCATAACCATTATCAGGTCTAGCAGGAGTATTTGATAAAATCAATTTATTCTCACTCCCATTTTATTCATGTATTTTCTAACTGAAATTCTTAACTTTCTGTAATTAGTTCAGCATGTTAAAAATCAACTCTAAAAAATGATAAAATAAATTCTCTGTATACTTGTTGCTTCTTTCTCTCCCTGTCCCAAGAATTCAAACAATGTACTTGAACTCTGGAGTCAGACTGCCAAAGTACAAATCTCAGCTCTGCTCCTTATAAGCTATATACACTTTGGCTAAATATCATCTGCTACTTCACTTATAAAATGACTATGGTAGTAACCATCTCAGTTGTGAGAATTTAAATACAGATATTCTGAGAGCAGTGCCAGGAACACAGTAAATGTTAAAGGTAAATCTAGTAAAACTAAATTATCTTCAACATTCCCCAACATACCTCCCCCCTTCATAATACAAATGAAAAAAGCAAGTCTCAGGATATGAAATAGCAATCAACTGGCTTCATCCCCTGGTTAATTACAGAACAGCTAAATAATCAGGCGACAGAAATTACAAGGAAGAAAAGTTATGAACTTTCTGAAGAATCAAATTCTTAGTATCAAAGTTCTATGTTTTAAAATAAATATTAGCCTTCCTTGTAATTAATAATCCTGTTCCCATACACTTCCCATTCTGGCAAGTGGAATTCAAAGGAAGCATCATACTTCCTAACCTTAAAAATGGGGAGAACAGGATTTTGGAACACTCAAAAGGGAAAACATCCTTGGTAAGACAATCATTCCCGCAGGGCATTTATAGACTACAGAGCACCTGTTATCCTTGGAGAGACAGATGACTGGGGCTTTTCCACCGCAGGAGAAATTGTTAAGCAAACAGAAGATAGAGATTCTTTGCTGCAGGAAACTGAGAATGTAGGGCCTACTGTAGAAACGGTTAAAGGAATTTGCTCTTCCAGGGAAGGTGGTGTTTTGCAGTTCTGCTAAAAAGGAAACATGCAAGAAGCAGGCTTGTCTACTTTTTAATTTTTTCCCTCTCCAAAATAAAGGAATAAAACCCAAAGAACTTGATTACTATAATTAACATGCAATGCTATTACAATCTCATCAACTAATTTTACACTGATTTGTGACTGAAGTCTATTGAAAACCTACAACAGAAAATTATATTTCCAACTGGAGAAAATAATTTAAGTTTCATCAATGAAACCAAGTTTTGTGCAAAATATTTACCAAACCAAGGCTTCAGTGTCACAAGAAAGTTGCTTTCCTTGTTAATTCTCTTGTAATCCCAACCTATTCACTTTGTTGTGTCATATATTTCTAATCTGCCCCATACATGCCTTTTTGTTGTTAAGACACTAAAGAAGAGACAACAGGCTCAAATGGAGTCACATAAACTTAAGTCCCAACAAGACTTAATATATGTAACCTAATTGAAAACTATAGTTTCAGCTTCTCCTGAGTGGAATTTTAATCTAATCAGTCTACTGTTTCCAGACCAATACTAGCAAGATAATATTGACTAAAATAATACTTTTTCTTTTGTTAATTCTTTGTCCCACCCAAGTTCTGCCATAAAAACCTTCCACTTTGTACAATTCAGAGTACCATTCTATTTATAAGAGGATTCCCAATTCACGAGTAACAAAGACAGATACTCAAATTTACTTGGTTGAATTTTGTTACTTACCAGCCATCACTGAAAAAGACTAGTCACGTAACTCAGTGAGTCAGCTAAACAATATGAGTTGGTTATCTTCCCAAAACACCTTTTGGCAAGATGAACTCAAGATCTCTAGCTTGCTGTGATGCAGAACCCCAGGAGTCAAAAAAAAAAACCCCAAAACAGAAACAAAGCTCTAACTGGATGACCTGAGGTATAATTTAACAGGTTGGTTTCCTGATGGGGTGTCAAGTAGCAAGTTCATGTCATAGCTAAGGTTCAGTTCCTACATTACCCAGACATTCCTACACAGTATTATCAGAAACACTGATACTGACTCATATAGCCATCTAGGCACTATGAAACCTAAAACCATTTCCTGGACACAAATATACTTAGGACTATCTTCACATCTCCAGAATGTTTTAGAAGTAGCTTCATATTTCATGATATTTTTTAGAGGGTAGTAACTAGTTTAATCTCTTTATACACTTAATTTTACCAATTATTATTTTAGAAGTCACATATATATTATCAACCTTTTTAGAAAAACAGCTGTTAAAATTTACTTCTTTCTGTACATAGTAACTTACTTGAGTACATTTCCTCATGTTCCTTTCTATAGATAAGACAGCTGCTAAAGACTAAATAATTTTTTAAAATTTGAAAAAATTCACCAGCAGGCCTGTGCTGGGTGAGGATGTAATGAAGGTAGACATCAGCCCTTTCCAAGGAGTATACATTTCACTTGGTGTTCCAGTACATACCCAGAAAGATAAATGGATGTGTGGAAAAGATTTTGCATGGCAAATTACACAGGCCCCACCTCCCCCCTATTTGTAAATGTTCCAAGTTTTTTTTCCTCTTCTTCCCAAAACGCCTTCATTTTCATCATTACCTATCGCATTCAGAATGCTTCCTACTTTGCTCGTAATTCACTTCTCACTGCCCCATTTTAAAACTCTTACATTTCATAACTTACTAATATTTAACTTTGTACTGCTACTTATTTTCATGTGTCTATAACTTTTTACTAAATTCTAAGCTCCTAGATAAGAGTTGAAGTTCCTTGCAATTTCCTTTTTGCCTAACACAGTACAAGTATACAGTAAACTTTCAGAAAGAAAATCCACCAAGTCAATTCACATCTGGCACAAATATGTACCCTGGAAACACTCCACGCATTTTGGTGGCGCGAAGCTGCAATGCCGCACACGCGGCTGTGCGAAGTTGGCTAAAGTCCTATTACCCTCAGTTAACTCATCAGCAAGTCTCATTTTCCAAACACGAGGTTAGCCTGAGGTTACTTCAGGTTTTCCATCTGTCAAGAAGACCTAGAATAAAAATCCTCAGATTACCAACACCAGGGTTCCGTAAACAGAAAGTTTAAAAATAAATGAGCTGTACACATTCCCAGACTCTCCGATGAGAAGGGATCTATCAATAGGTGTCAGGATTAAAGACATCTTCGTAGTACTTCAGTTTTACAACCACCTACTTAGTCAGAATGAAGGGGTGCTCGGGCAGCACCCGGCCCGCAGCTGCAGCCCCGCGGCCCGCAGCCCGCAGCCCCGGCCGGCTGGCCCCAGCTGATTGCAGGCACGTGACGCCGCGGGCCAATCGGGCGGGGCGGCCGAGCGCGGACGGCGGGGTTTCGGCGGACACAACAAACCCGGGCCGGAAACAGCTGAGCGGGCCGCCCGGCGGCCCGGACGCCCGGCGGCCACCCAACAGTGGCGCCACGCCCTCCGCGGGTCGGAGGGCCCCCTCCCTCGGTTCAGCGCTCAGCTAGGGAGCCGGAGGCTGCGGGGCGGGGAGGCTTGCACCCGTGGGGCAGAAAACAAAAGCCAACAGCACCCCCGCCCGCGGCAAGTGCCCAGCTTCAGGCCCGGCGCCGCCGCTCCAACTGCCCCTCTGCTTCCCTCCGGGGCGGGGACGCGGCGAGCGCCGAGGGGCCGGGCTCTGCGCGGCACGGGGCGCGCCCCCGACACTGCGGCGGGGACGCGGCCGTGGGGGCGGGGCAGCGAGGCGCTAGGGTCGGCGCCCAGTGGACCCCGCAGGGGCGCCGAAGGCCTCGGCCGCCGAGCGGGGGGCCGGCGGGGTTCTGGGCGCGGCGGGAGGGCGCTGGAGGGCGCCGGAGCCCCACGCAGGGTACCGGCTGTTGTGCGGCGGGGGCAGGCCGAGGGCGCCCTCCGCGTCCGGGCCTCACAAAGAGGAAACAGCTCAGCTCGCCGGCCCACAGCCACGGCGCCCGGGATCGTCCGCAAGGGCCCGGGCCGCCGCGCCAGGACCCCGGGGGAGCGCGGCCAGGAAGAGGCACTTCCTGCTAGGCCCCCCACCCGGGCCGTCCCCGAGCGTTAGGAAGCCGCCGACCCGGAGCGACTCCTCAACTCCCACCGGGCTCGGAGCCCAGCTCCCGCCCATCGCACTCACCCTGAGCGGCCGTGAGACCCGCGGCCGCCGGTGGCTTGTCGCTCCTCAGCTGGGATGAAGCCCCTAGGCCACCGGAGTCCCCAGGTTTAGTCAGGCCCCGGCCTTGGCCCCGCCTCTCCCTAGTTGGGCCTCAGCGTCAATCACACAGGGAAGCACCGCCCCTCGAACAGTCGGCTCTCCCGGTTGGCCCAGGACTCCCTTCATTTTAGGACCCGCCCCTTATCCGGCACCCTGCCCTTTCCGTTGGGCCCCGCCCCTTCTCTGCCTCCCCCTCCCCCACTCCCGCTCCCCTTTGCTTCCCGGCGTAACCCTCCCCGGAGCCGCCGACCCGGGGCGAGCAGACAGAGAGTAGCCCCGCCCCTGACCTAACAACTCGGACGCTTACAGCCAATCAAAGAGGCAAACTCTGCCTCCTCTCTGGAGGTGGCCAATGTGGAGAGATTTAGGATCCACCCCCTTCCCCAGCTGAGAGCACACAACACAGCATCCACGTGAGTCAGTTTCTTAAAGGAGAAGGCTCAGCCTTTCTAATTGTGGCAGCTGTGAGACCAGGCGCGTCAGCAGCGTCTCCAGGTGGTGGCTCAGGCCTAGCTTCCTGAGGCCCAGTGATGACAAATGAAAACAACACGCCCTTTTTCTAGCCACAGCAGGTGCTCGGTAGTTACAGGCGTCATGTGATTAATTTATTTGCTTTTTCTTGCCGCCCCATGTACCAGACCATCTTTTATTTGCAAACTCCTAACCCTCTTGAGTCAGCACGTATAGGAACTCCTGAAATAAAGGATTTTTCAAGTGTGTTTGACTTTGTTTACAATTCCCCGAGTTTTCTCTTGGTAGTATAGTAGAAGTGATTGTCAAAGAGAAATTTCAGTCTTTGACTTTCCTTGGACATTTTCTGCCTCAGAGTCTGTGATTTGTTTAGAGAAAAAGGTATTCTTTCCTTAACCCTCATCAATGCTTAAGATGGAAGGTTCTGGTTTCATTAGAATTCAGGTCATTCTATTAATGCTCTTTGGCTGACTTTCAGGATAAAGCATGGAATGTGTTTTCTATTTCTCAGGTAGAAAAGTAAGACGGATATTTGAGATTAATTTGCAAAGTGGTTAAGGCCATCTTTAGTAGTCGCGATGTTTTGAAACAAATCCTAGCTTTGACTTATCAACCCCAAGTTCATCAGTTTTCATTCAGTGCAGATAATCTGAACATCAAAATCAAAAGGTCTAATTATCTCTTGATAAGTGAGTTTTCTAAGAAATAATAAAATTTTAAACATTTAAAAAAAATTTTCTCTCACTGTTATTCTCTTATTTTTAATAGTTAGTAACAAAGGCAGCAGCTATTCCTCGTGGGAATGTGATAAAGCCTCATTTCATAACCGAGTCCTTTGTCCTCTGTTTACAGCTTCATGTGCGTCCTTCTTTCCTTGAGATGAATGTGCATGAAAGCATATTGCATCTCTTATTTTCAACTTAATTTTTACTCAGTTTGCTATGGCCAGTGTTTCATGTGAAATCTATCTTTTATCTACAGATTTACTTTTGGCTCCATACTTCTCCATACAATTTCATCTCTTATTACATTATTTTTTTGAGATCGCCTTCAATCTTTTGTTACCAAAATACTGCTGTAATGAACATCTGTGTTCATTGATAAAATATTTTCAAATGTTCCTGAATATAATCTTTTAAAAGGGTATATAACATCTCAACCTATAAAATGAGGTTTTTTTTCAAGATGAGCAAGTGCTAGGCAAAACAATGGGGAGGATATTTATTAATTTAACAAATATATGTAAAGTACTTACTGTACTAAATGCTTATTAACTCAATTTTCATAACAGTACTATGAGGTAGAGATTTTTCCTAATTCCTGTTTTAAAGATGAATAAAATGAGGCACTGTGATTAATTTGTCCAAGATCACCCAGTAGTTATTGAATATAATACTTGTAAACTTGGGAGAGAATGCTAAAAATAATATTTTAGAAAAATTAGTCTAGGTGATGATAATATGCAGTTTGACTCTAAACATGAGATTAAAGGGGGAAGATAGGAATGGAACTGAAGAGGCAGGTTAAACTTTAACAAGATTGGCTGCACAGGACCAAGTGACTGTTTATTTGTGAATAAGAAGAGAAACTAAATAAAAAGTTTGCCCTGGGTGATTGATGGGGTGATGATTTCCTTTTGCTAGATATAGGGTGGTTGGAAAGGTTGATTTGGAGGGAAAGACAATCAATCTGAGCTGAAAATGGCGCACTCGTTAGAAATATAGTTGACGATAATATCACAAATATGGGAAAGAAATGAAGACAGGGTGGGAGATTTGAAAATATCCGGTTAGGTTTTGGATAGAGTAGTGTTATGCCTATTAACTGGGAGTAAACTGACACTTTGAAATATTGACTTTCCCACTAAGAATGTGGCATTTTGCTTCATTTGTTAAAGTGTTCATTTCAGTCTTTCATCAAAGTTTCATGGTATAACTACCCTCCTTTAGGTTGTTCGTATATTTTCTTGAGGTTATATTTAGGTATTGCATATTTTCTGGGGTATTATATGCTGAGGATGTATATATATATATATGCATATATATACACACATACATATATATTTCATACATATATGTTGGCCTGAATTGTGCCCTCCCCCAACAAGTTCATGTTGAAATCCTAATTCCATACCTCAGAATGTAACTATACTTGGGGGAAGGGACTTTTTAATGGTGATTAAGTTAAACTGAAGTCATTAGGGTAGGCCCTAAAAAATCTGACTGGTATCCTAATGCAAAGAGACCATTAGGACGCACAAGGTGTCACCAGGGTTATGTGCACGTAGAGAAAAGACCAGGTGAGGATGACGTGGAAAGGTGGCCACCTGAAAACCAAGGAATGATGTCTCAGTGGAAACCAACCCTGCTGACACCTTGATCTTGGCTTCCAGCCCCCAGAACTGTGAGAACTGAATTTTGTGTAAGCCACCTAATCTGTGATATTTTGTTGTGGCAGTCCTAGAAAATGAATAAAAAGGATGACTGTGAATGAAAACTTCTATTGTATATCATAACTCTAATTGGCTATTACTTTGTAGAAAAGATGGTTATTTTATAGTTTACCTTCCTGGCTGGATGGAAAATTCTGATCATAATTTTACCCATGATTTTTGTTTAAATATCCTTGTGTGTGCATATATATATATATATATATATATATATATATATATTTTTTTTTTTTTAGTACATGTGAATATTTCTGTCACATTTCTAGAAATTATTGCTATTTTGCAAAATTTCTCCTTTAAAGAATGGGCTTGCAATTTTATCAAATAATTTTATGTGTCTGTTGAGATCAATATATACCCTCTTATTCTATTTCTTATGTGATATATTATAGTAGTTCAACTCCAGTATTATACTTGTTTTGCATTTCTTGGATAAAATCTCCATCCTCACTTGGGACATGCTCACTCAGTCTGTGACATGTGCACGAACACACACCACCATCCCCTGGTGCTTTGTTGTTTTTTTCTTGTGAAATTTTTTATTCATTACCTTTATTATTTCAAAATTATTTGGACCTTGATAGTGCTGCAAGATACCTCTTTCACTCTATACACTCAAACCCTTTTTACCTGTCCTCCCTAAAGAAATGCAGTATTACTACTTTGCATCTTTTCCAGTTTAGTTTTTAAAAATGTAAAATTCAAAATCAAATATTCCTCTTTCTTAGAACTCATTAGTAATTTTAAACCACAGTTCAACATACTTAATATCATTTAAATAAAAATGTTACTTCCATAACTTTGATTTGCAAAATAATAAAAGCCCTTATATGCAGGTTCACCATTCATCAAACATATGACAGTGTACCATGTCCACACCAAATTACCAGATGTCCCACCACTGTTCATTGGACCCCCCCACCATCATTTGCTCCCATCGCCATCCCTTTCCCTCTGGTAACCTCAGTTCTATTGTTGATGTCCAAGGGTTGGTTTCCATTTCGTCTATTCTTCTATTGTCTATTCCATATATGAGTAAAATCTCCTTCTGACTTATTTCACTTAGTTTAATCTCTAGTTCTATCCATGTTGTAAAAATAATAGGATTTTGTATCATTTTTAGGGCTGTGTAGTATTCCATTATGTAAATATACCAAGTCTTCTTTATCCATTCATCTGACAATGAGCACTTAGGTAGTTTCTAATTCTTGGCTACTGTAAGTAATGCCTCAGTAAAAATGTGGATGCAAATATCTTTGCAAATTTGTGGTTTTGTGGGGTATTTTGGGTTAATACCCAGAAGTGGGATGTGGGGTCGTATAGGATTTCCATTATCAATTTTTTGAGGAGTCTCTCTATGGTTTTCCATAAAGCTTACACCAACTTACACTCCCACCAACAGTGTAAAAGAGTTCCCTTTTCTCCACATCCTTACCCACAGTTGTTGTTTCCAGTCTTTTGAATTATAGACAATCTCACAGGTGTGGGGTGATATCTTGCTGCTGTTTTGATTTTCATTTCCCTAATAGCAAGTGAAGAACATCTTTTCACATGCCCATTGGCCATCTGTATCTCTTCTTTGTCTATTCAATTCTTCAGCCCTGTTTTTGATCAAGTTGTTAAGCTTTATGGGTTCTTTATATATATATATATATATATATATATATATATATATATATAAATAGTATGTGTGTATTTATGTATTATATTTGGATATTAAGACCTTGTCAAGTGTATGATGTGCAAATACCTTCCCCCAGTCAATAGGATGTCTTTGCATTTTGGTGATAGTTTCTCTTGCTGTGCAGAAGTTTTCCAGTTTAATATACTCCCATTTTTTAATTTTTGTTTTTGTTTTCTTTGCTGCTGGAATTGAGACCCCACAGACCTCTCTAAGGCTGATGTCATGGAATGTACTACCTATGTTTCCTTCAAAGAGTTTTATGGTTTCCAGTCTTACATTCAAATTTGAATCCATTTTGAATTGACTTTCATGTTTGGTGGTAGAGAGTGATCTAGCTTCATTCTTTGGCCATGTGGCTGTCCGTTTTCCCAAAACCATTTGTTAAAAAGACTTTCCTTTCCCCATTGTATGCTTTTGACTCCTTTGTCATAAATTAACCATACATTTGTGAGTTTCTTTTTGGTGATTCATTTCTATTCCATCTGTGTATATTTTTACTCCAGTACCATACAGTTTTGATCACTATCATTTTGTTTAAGGTATCAAGTTGCACAGTATGGGCCAGGGGTATTGGTCGGAACCATGAGTTTCCTTTAGTTGTGTGATCTCAGCACTCATCAGAACGGTTGAAGCTCTAGAGCCAGCTCTGTTTTAGACCCCAAGAGTTCAAACTACAGTTTTGAACTGTGGGGAATGCAGTCTTCTCCCAGAGTTGTGAGCATGAACAAGTCATGAGGAGAGAGCAAGAGTTGTGGGTCCACAGTAGGCCACAGTCCCAACGTACCTTGGAGAGTCTGAGCTGAGAACTGGTGTATCAGAGCATTCTCCTCTGTGGCAGTCAGTCAGTCTTCCAGAAGAGCAGCCATCACAGAATGGAGTGACAAGCATGCCTTGGGATCCGGGGGTGGAAGTGCTAAGAGACACCAAAAAGAGAGCAGAGCTACTTAGCAGTGGACCCACAAGGTAGAAACTGCTGTTTCAGTGGAGCAGCTCCAGTGATTTTCCATGAGAGAACCAGAGAATGAAATATTCTTTGCTGGGAATTACTCAGCTGTCTGTCATGACCAGGTAGCCGGTTGAATGGCAATGCTAATGGCAGAGGGGATGGGCATTTTCCCTGGGGCTTTCCTGCAATGGCAGCCTCCCCTGCCTATGCCTGCACCTTGAAGAAGCAGCATCTTTGTTTAGTCTATGCCTCCTTTGACCCCATGCTGAGGTTTTTGAATCACTAAATGAAAATTAGCTCCCAGGTGTGGGGGCACCTGCTGAGGGGGCCAGCACCTGTAGCTTCTGGAGAGTATCCAATCACTGTTTCCTCTCCACGGTCTTTAAACAAGGGATGGGGATGAGGGGAGCTTGATGCCAAGACAGGCTTCTCCTATAGTTTAAGAAGATGTGTGTCCTTTCTCTTGGGTTGCTGATCCCTGATTCTTTTCAAAGGTCATAGTTGCTGAGTGGATATAATTTTGTTGTGTTTGTGGGGAGGAGGTGAGCTCAGAACCTTAATAGACTGCCATCTTAAAACCAGAATCTCCATGTCATTTAGTTTTTAAAACTTGGCTTATTTTTAAAAATGAGCTTATCAGACTATTTTATGAAATAGTTTTTATGTTCTAAAAATCATTAAGGCCTTAGAATATAAATTCCCCATTTCAAAAGCAGAAGACATTCAAAAGCCCTTTTGATCCTCTGGCGTTGCTGACTATACTTTGTTTGATATGTCCCAAAAGTTGATTTAATAACTACAAGCTCTGGGTCAGACTTTAAGAACACATTTCTGTTGGTGCTTCTTTTACTTTGAAGGACTCTCACACTGGAGCTGCACCTTTATAGGTAAGACTGCCTCCCGCGTGGGTGCTTTATACACAGTCAGCTCTAAGTCTTCCATTGCCTCCTCATGCTTCCCACAGCCTAGTGAATCTTCTAGGTCTTACTTACTCCACAAGTCCTGTAGAATTGGCTTCCACCTACCCGTTGTGCTCTTTGAATGAGATTAAGATTGTTAGAAAGGAACCACCTCAAAACTTCTCTCAATAGTTCTTCCGACATCACCTCTTGGTACTTTCTCCAATGCTGAATGAAAAGCTATCTCTTCTTTTCTAAAGCCCGATGAACATCTACAGCTGGAGAATACTCTGGATCTTGAAACCTCAACAGAATCCGTATCTTCTCCCAATAGCAGCGACACACATTTTCTCAGACCTAGGATTGTCACTCCCTTCTTGTGAATGTGAATGGACCACTATCCTCTGACTTCTTCAATTGCCACAAGTTTTTTTTATCATTTCTTTCTTGTTTGGCTCCTATATATTGGTTGTCTGACTTCATATCCAACACCCTACTTTAGATGCATTTAACCTCTTAAAATAACTTTTCTGTCTTTCCCTTGCTTTATATTGATATTACCTTCACATCCCATCCCCATCCCTACCCCTCATTCTGCTGCTTGGAACATAAATGCTGTTTGGGCCACCAGGTCCCTCTAGGCCCGGTGGGGCTGTGAGAGAAAGGAACCTGCGTATTTTTTTACTTTAACCTGAGCTTATAAGAACTATGGGTAATTGAAATAGAAGAACTCCTTTAGGGAGAAATAAATATACCTATAATCACAAATTACTATTGAATATAAGAAATATAACTTATTCTCAGTTGCAACCTTTATTAATAACTGTTTTAAAGGTTGCTGATTATAAAATTCAGCCAAATTTTTTAGATGGTGAAGAGTCTGTACAGAAATAATCAACCAATAATTCATTCTTAAAGCTCCTATACTGACTTTGCCAGGATAATAGTCAACTGTGATAGACTTATTAATGACACCCACCCTACTCCCCACCACCAGGATGTCTAGGTCCTAGTCTCTAAAACCTTTGAATATGTTCTCTTACGTGGAAAAGGAGACTTTGTAGGTGGGATTAAGTTAAAGATCTAAAATAGGGAGATTTTTTTAGATTATCCAAGTAGATGTAATATAATAATAGTGGTCTTTGTAAAAGGGAGATAGGATGGCCAACAAGCATATGATAAAATGCATGTCATCAGTAATCCCTAAAGAAATATAATCAAAACCATAGTGAGCCACAACATTAAAAAAAAAGTCCAGAAAACAAAGTATTGGCAAGAATGTGGAGAAAATGGAGCCCTTGTGTGCTGTTAGTGGGTATATAAAATGGTACAACTGCTATGGAAACGCTGTATGGTGGCTCCTCAGAAAATTAAAAATAGAATTATCATGTGATCCAGCAAACCCACTTCTCCACATACCAAAATAAAAGTAGGATTGCCATGAGATATTCGTATGCCCATGTTGATAGCAGCATTAATCACAAGAGTAAAATTAGCCTAAGTGTCCATCCAAGGTTGAATGGGTAAATGAAATGTAGTGTGTCCTTCTATTTATTCAGCCACAAACAGGAAATTCATACTGTGACATGGATGACCCGACAAGACATTCTGTGAAGTGAAAGAAACCAGACACGAAAGGGCAAACACTGCTTGATTCTACTCACTTAGCGTGATTAGTCATTTTCATGGAAACACAGGCGTGTGGTGCGCAGATGTTGCCGGGGGGAGAGGGGAGGAACCGCTCATGAGAGTGTGGTTTCATTTTTGCAGAGTGAAAGTTTCTGGGAATTGATGCACAATAATGTGAATATACTTAATAATATTGGTTAAAGTGGTTAGGGTGGGAATATTTTGTGTATTTTACCATGATTTGCAAAACAGATGAGAAGGAAGAGAGTCAGGTCCAGGGAAGGTGTAAGAAGGGAAGCAGAGATGGAAGGAGCTGGCAGCCGGGCTACTGGCAGCCTTTGGAATAGAAAAGGCAGGGAAAGGGGTTCTCACTACAGCCTGCAAAAGGTTGTCAACACCTTGATTTTGGCCTCCGAAGACCCATTTTGGAGAATTTGTGACCTCTAGAACTGAAAGATAATAACTTTGTGGGTTTTTTTTAAAATTTACTATGTTTGTGGTAACTTGTTATAGCAATGATAGGAAATTAATACTTGATTTCCCTAAAGTTGTATTTTATATGGTTTCCTTATTAATTACTTGGAACTGTTTATTATTAGTTTCAATTTGGTTGTTGCATGCAGGCATATTCTTTCTAAGGTATATGATTTTTATAATTCTGATTCAACAAAGATTGGAGTGATCAGGGAACAGAAGCCCAGCCAGCAAGACTTTAACCCTTACTTGTATCAGGTTGCACTAACTAAAATAATATTATAATGTCCTTCTTTCAAATTTATTTTAAAACTAAAAACAGAGGCACACTCCGCTGGCCCAGCGAGTTAAACTAGGAACAGTCCACATATATCCCAAGGTCCCTGGCTCAAGACCCAGGATCTAGGGGAACAACAAATGATAAACAATTGAATAAAATAAATAAAGTGCTTCTTCCTCCTCTATCCTCCTGTCTACCTACTCCCCTTCATTCCTTCCTGTACCTTCCCTTAAAAAAAAAAAAAAAAAAAAAAAAAAAAAAAAAAAAAAAAAAAAAAAAAAAAAAAAAAAAAAAAAAAAAAGGACAATGGAAACATTAGTAAAATTTCCAAACTTTCCCAACTATAATAACTTTTATGTCTTAAAATCTGCATCTTAGGATAAGGGTTGATAAAATGCCCTGAGTCAGGTGCAACTAATTGGAGAATACAATAAAGGCTGGTGAGAAACAAAAGCTGTGGCGTTATTTAGCCCAAGGTCAAACCCCAGCACCTGCTTCCTAGCTATCTGACCAAGGGCAAGAGGTGCAATCTAATTACCAAAAAATAAGTGATAATCTCGGGCTTATTGTGAGCATTAAATAGTGCACCTGCTGTCAAGCTCTTAGCCAGCATCCCTGGCACCTATTAAGTGCACAATAAAAATTGCTGCTATGTTAATTCTTGTTATTTTTTCCATGACCCTAGATTTGAAACTGAGCCCAGAATAAGCAGGTTTTGCTCTATCCCCTGAGCTGTACACATTACAGAATGTTAAGGTTACATCCCAGACTGCCAGGCAGATAGACGCCTGATGGCTCTCTTGGTGGTATAGCCTTGAATGGAGAAAGTACTTGAAAGACCGCCAGTAGTCTGACATGATTAATATCATAGAATTGAAAAAGTGAGCCATTTGACTGCTTTCAAAACCCATCTGCACACAAAAGAATTAATATGTCTCTGGGCTCTAGTGTAAAATTCCATCAATGAGATAATACACACTTAGTGACTACCAGTACTGATGATACATATTTAGGAAGACATACTTTGAACATAAACATTTAAAACACCAACAAGCACTCTGAACACGTGAATTGATATATCATGATATCCATAATGCACATTAAGTGAAAATGCAAGTTTTAGGATTATATACACATAATATCTTTTGAATTGACTTTTGTAAAATAAGATCATTATTTGCATTTATATGCAGATAAAAATCAGACTCCTTTTTCTACTATCCTAATTTTTATAAACATATTTTATAATGCATACACTTAACTTTGCCAACTAGGAATGGATAAAGGTAAATTGTATTATCAGAAGCATTTTAAAATTTAATTTGCCCTTAGCTTCTATTCAGGATTATACCAAAAGTGATCATGTCATGTGAGGAGTTTGCACCTTCTGCAAACTGTCAGCATCAGTCAACACTGGTAGATTGTGAGTAGCAGAAGTACCTGAAGCCTAAGAAGGAAATATGTGGTCCCACATCAGCAAAGCTCAGAAAAGTGCTTTTATCTGATCTTAGGAAATTTACATGCAGCCAGACTGGCTGACTCTGTCTCCCCTTCTGTTTCCTTTTTGCATGTAGATTCATTATGTTTCCCTCCCATGGTCATAAGCAGTTCCATTACATCATTATGGCCTTTTTTAACCAGAAAGGAAAGCCTTTTCCTGTAGGTTCCAGTTAGGAAAGCACCAAAGATAGGGTGACTGTGCTTCCTTGAGACGAAAAGGGGACATTGGGATGGCAAAAGCAGGATGAGGTTATGCTCTGGTGACTAAGGGGTGGGGAGGAGGCGGAGCACTCCCAGCAGGAGCAGAGCAGCCAGGCCAGCAACAAGTAAGTACTAAGAGATCCTCACATACTCCTGATATGTGGTCTGGTGTAACTTGATGCAAACTGCCAGGGCCAGGAATTTTGGCCCTGTGGGGAAAATCAAATTTGGTGCTCCTATAAGACCCGCTCTAAAGGTACTGCCTAAAACATGCTGCATTAGTTATCCTAGTACCAGAAGTGCCCAATAACAGGCTCGGTGCCAGAAATGCCCAGTAACCTCCACAGTGCCAGAGATAACCCCCACAGTATTCACCTGTGGGTCAACCACACTGTGGTGTTCTGCAACCTTTGAAGAAACAGGTTGCAGGGTGTGGGAGGGGATCCTCTTCCTGCGTGGCCTCTGTTTCCTCACAGGGGCTGGAACGGCGGTAGCAGCAGCAGTTCATGACGGTCAGCACCGTCAGGGCTGTCTTTAACTTGAAGCAAAGGGGGCAGCAGCTAGACCTCCTCAACAGCTGGACCCAGAGCAACTCAACTGCCCCTTTAGTCCCTTGTTAATTAAGATGACTCTAGTTTATTAAAAATGGGACAAAGTTGACATATTAAAATGATGGGATGATTGGGAAATAAGGACAAAAAAACAACAACGGTTCTGTCCCATTTAAAATGGTACATATGGTCAGCCTAACCAAAGAAGGACTCTGATTGGCCTGGTTGGATCAGAGATCAGTACGACCAAACTCCCAGTACCACAGAATTGGAGTTGGGGGAATGACTATCTTAGGACAGGTTGCTGTAACTAAGTTCCATGGACTGGGTATCTTGTAAACATTGATAATTTCTTTTTCATAGTTCTCCAGATTAGAAGTCTGAGATGATCAGCATGGTTAGGTTCTAGTGATGGTCCTTTTCTGCATTCGGACTGTTAAATTCCCCTTGTATCCTCACCTAGTGGAAAGATAACTAATTAGCTCCTTGACATTTTCTTGTAGGGCACAAATCCCACACATGAAGGCTCCACCATTATGACCTGATTACCTCCCAAAGGCCTCACGTCCAAATAGCATCACATTGGGGATTAGAACTTCAACATACAACTTAGAGGTGGAGTTTGGGGAACAGGAGCACTCAGATCATAACAATGCCAGTCCCCCAAAGAAGGGTGGTTCTCTTCTAGGCTGACAGAACCATATGTTTTTATTGCTGATAATATTACCAGGGCGCACTCCACCATCAATTGTAAATGTTCCTTGGTGATTAATTTGCCTTTAAGTAAAGACTCAGAAGCAACAAGTTTCCGTATGTTCAGGAATGAGAAAGACCAGGGACTCTGTTTAGCAGAGTAGCACCTGTAATGGGCGGTAGACAGAGACAAAGTTGGAAGTCCAGCCTGAGAATATACAGCAAATAGGCCAGAAGGATGGGTTTAAGAGTTTTAACCAACCTGATACATTTCTTTTAGAGTTTAATTACAGGTAAATTTGCTTCTAATTCCTTAACTTTAGGTCTTAAGATTCTTACATCTAGGTTTTTCAAAACCTAGGTGGTTAGAAACAGAAACCTAACTATATGCTGTTTTTAATTGAGGATCAATTAAATGAGTTCTTTTTGCTTTACTCAGGCCCAAAAGAATCAGGCCCATCAACATGGTGGAAGACGATGTACTCAGACAACAGATTCCAATGTTAGTGTCTTCTAGAAAAAACCTCACAGGCGCACCCAGAAATAATATTCAGCCAGATATTTGAGCATTCCATAAGCCAGTCAAAACAATACATTAAAAACTCTCAGGATATCTTGACATCCTTACTGTAATTCTGAATATTAACAATACCAGTGGAATGAGTTTTGATCTGAAAAGATTCTGCGGAGTTCATTCTGGAGAGTTCATAGAAAGCCCTTGGTTTTGACAAAGGTTGTAATTCTTTGAGCAATCTGCGCAGTGGCTCATGGCTAGCACATTTTTGACTTTTAAAGATGTGTTCTCTGGTTCCAAAGTGGACTTTGGAGAATGACAAACTTATACCTTTTTGTAAAAATAAGTAAATAAAAAGAGAGAGAGAGAGAGAGAGAGAGAGAGAGAGAGAGAGAGAGAGAGAGAGAGAGGATGCAATACAGAATTTCAAAGTTAGGAAGAATATGACCACATAGATAGTAACAGATCGATGCTTGTTTATTAGATTGTGAATGGTCTTCTCTTTCCCTTTGCCATGGTCATTGTGTTCCATTGTGTTCCTGAGAAATCTGAAGGCATTTAACATGTACCAGACAAAGGGGGATAACTGTACCCATTGTAACAGCTCTGTGTCACCAGTGTGGCTTAGCTCAGTGAGCATTCTTCAGAATGACCTCAAGCAGGGTTGAGCTTTATCTTTCAAGGTAGTATTGTCTCAATTTCAAAATGAATACACCATAAATAGTAATCAGTGGCATACCCCTGAGGTTCAGGTGGGTCAAGAACCTAAGATGCAGACCATGTAAAACCTATGCACAGGGAGCTGGAGGATTAAAAAAAGGAGAGAAAATAATAATAACAGCAGCGACCAACATCTTTTGCTGATGGTACAAATACATGGTGGTACTAAAATACACTGGTAGCCTTTTATTTATTTTATTTTTAAAAAATTTGCTCCGAGCAGCCGTATGTTACTTGTCTTTATTTCTTAGAACTTACTGAACAGTATTAGGGTTTGTGGGGTTTTGGGTCCCATTTTTGAATGACATATGCAAAATGAAGACTAGACTCTTTGTATTATTCAGTGTGACCATGAACAAGTTGAAAAATATGACAAGTTTTATAAAGGGTGAGAAAACAAAGAGAAAGAGAAAGAAATGATGAAAGAGAAATTTCTATGATATATGAAAACACGAGGATATTTTCAAACACCAAGAAAAGTTATCCAGAATTATTTAGTTTGCTCTGTTCTTGGGGAAGTAATGTCTTTATGCTCCCAAATGAATCACTTACGTGGTATACGCCTCTCAGCATTCTAAGTATTTTACCATCTTTTCACTGATATGATACAACAACTCTGTGGGATGGATGCTATTATTATCCTCATTTTATAAAAGAGTTAAAAGTCATTTTATAAAAGAGCTAAGAGTTTCTAGAAGAGTTAAGCAAGCTGCCACGGCATTCAGTAAACAGTGGTCCCTGCATCAGCACTCAGGTCATATGGCTCTAAAGTTCATGCTCTTAAGCACCTTGCCACGCTGCCTGTTCAGTAATTTTCCCATTTGCATAGAATTTGGCACTCTAGATGACACTTTATACACTTAACTCATATGGACGTGTAAGTAGGTGAATTTTTACAGGTCCGGACACTTGATTCTCAGAGACTCCAGCTCTCAGCGAGCAAGCACATGGCTAAGGCTAGATTCAAATTCACTTC
Organism: Solenodon paradoxus; assembly: GCA_004363575.1. Taxonomy (NCBI): domain Eukaryota; kingdom Metazoa; phylum Chordata; class Mammalia; order Eulipotyphla; family Solenodontidae; genus Solenodon; species Solenodon paradoxus. The sequence goes on along the minus strand of RJWH01001351.1, from coordinate 246,158 downwards.
TTCTGAAATGAAGCCACACTCATTTTCCTGTTCACAGTTCTCTCTTTTAAAGTCCAAATACGACTTTAAACCAGCAATTCTACTTCTTGGGACTTAGTCTTTGAACATACCCACCCCAGGTATGAGAACACGTGTAAAAGGGGGGGTCTTTAAGGCACTATTTGCAATGTCAAACAACAACAGTGACAAATGATCTCAATGTCTACCGAGAGGGAAACGGTTCTATAAATTATGGTACAAAGAGGTGGATTTATATACATAGACTGACACAGAAGGATGTTTGTGTTATATTTTTAAGTGAAAAAAAAAAAAACAAGTTGAAAAGAGAAGTATAGCATGGAGCCATTCTTTTTAAAATTCAGGATATATGTGTGTGTTCTCACTTTTTACTGAGCATTTACTCGGTACCAAGCGCTGCTCTAGAAGGTGGGGCTGCAGGATGAGCAAGCTCAGGTTCCCCTCATGGGGCCAGACTCTTGACGAGCGAGAAGCTAAACCAACAGGTTCTTGCAGATGACTGTGAGAGCCCTGGAGAAACCAAGTACGTCTAGGGAAGGAGTGAAGGGTTTCTGAGCTTGTGTAGGAGGGATGTTTGAGAAGAAGCGCCACGTGAAGAACCTCCTGTGACAGAGGCCAGAGAAGACTGAAGGTCCTGATAGAGAAGGAGCTCTGTGTCACCTGGAATGGCCCGTGAGCCTGGGACAGAGGGGGAAAGAAAGGGGTTTGAAAGTGGTGTAGATACCTGATCACTTTGTTGGATTTGATAGCAAATGTAATGAAAAGTCAGTACCGTTATCCACACCTCATTTTTGTTTTGCATTTTAGCTGCTGTTGGAAGCCTGGAGATGGGTCTTTCAAAGCAGATGCAGTAACCTAAGAGATGGTCGGCCTGCTCTAGGGCTGTGCTAATCGACACCACAGCAAGTGGCAAAATATATTCCAAGGATATTCTGAAAGCAGAGTTGATAGGACTTACTGGTGCATCTGCTGTGGGTGTGAGGGGAAGAGGAAACAAGGCTGACTCCCAGATTGTAATCTAAGCAAACCAATGTCCAGCCCTTAGTGAAAGGGCCCAGGAATGCCCAGGAATTCAGAAGCCCAGGAATGGGCTTGGGGAGTCAGGGAAGGACAAGACCTAAGAAGCCTGTTTTGGATTTATTAAATTGAGCCCCTTACTTGAAGTATAAGCAAAGCTAACAAGTAGGGGGTTTGTATTTGCGTGTGTTTGTTACCTCCCATGAGTTGGCTGGAATTGAAGAGAGAGAAAGTAGAACTTAGCTTTTCTTCAAAAGCTTCCGGATCTTCTAAAACTTTTTATTTTTGCTTTTGCTATGAGTTTCTATTTCTTTAATAATTTTTAAAAATAAAAAGAAGGCAGGCCCTGGTGAAGTAGCAAGCAGTCTGATCCACTGCCTCCCACTGAGCATAATCCATATGCATCCCAAGGGCCTGGGTTTGAGTCCCAGGGCTGGGGAGGGGCAGGGTGTAACCAAGATGTGAGAGGAAATAAAAATAAATAAAACGCTTCCTCCCCCTCTCTCTTCCTGGCTGTCTGCCTGCTTGTCTTCTTTCTTGTCTGTAACTTTTTTTAAAGAAAAAGTGGAAACATATGAGTCTGTATAAAATAGAGAAAGATTTGGAAAGAGAAACATCACAAAACGATTACCCTTAAGAGACACTATGTCAAACAGAAGTTTAATTCATACACTTACATCTTGTTTGTATTTTCTTTTGTAATGAAATAAAGAGCCTGTAAAACCTTTGTTGTTTCATAGAGCCCATCAGTGCACCTCAGGGCAGGTAATGATCGCTGCTCCCAGCATGGTATCTGTCTTCTTCGGGCTCCCCCAGGCCCCTTCTCCCTTATCAACTTGGTTCCTGCTCTCCACTGCCAGGCATAAATAACTGCGCTGTTCTTGAGAAAGACGCATCCCTCTGTTCAATTTAGTGGTTCACAAAGAAAACCCATCTTTTTTTTGACATAAGGACCACACTCTCAACTTTGACATCTTAATAAATTCAGTTTCCAGAACTACGGAACTGAAGAGACCTGGAGATTATACCATCAACTCTCCCATTTGACAGAAGAGAAAACTAAGGTTCTGACAGCGAGTGATTTTGTCACCATCTCAGGGGGCTACGAGGGCGGTGGCACCATCTAATGGAGTACACGGCTGCTTTGTAATCACCCAGACGCTCCCTTCTCATCAGCAAAGTAGTATGGTGGTCGAATTCTCTACTGGAATGTAATAGAAAAACTGGGGGCTGGTGTGGAGAAAGTCCTGCTTAAGCTCTGGGGTGGATGGATCACAGGTTCCCCCACTCTCACCCTTAGCAGAGGACGTGGAGCTAGTAACCACATCTGCTGAGCCCTAGTCAGGTTATTTCTCCATCACACAGTAACAGACTCTCTGAGGGTCAATTCAGGTCCGCCAAGAAGTCAGGATGGGACTAGACATGTAGGAGAGTAAATCGCACTGTAATGCAGATCTGACACCATGAAACGAGAGAAGAAAGATTGGGAGGGAGGGCTTGGTCAATGGGGCATCCCCAAGACTAAGAGAGATAGCACCCATCAAGTAGAAACGGCCACTGTGGCACCCACTGTGAGCTCAGGCATGGGCTGGGAGAGCAGGGGAAAGGCAGTGCTGGAGCACTCTTTGCTGGATCCCAAGATACGGCCCCTGGGAGTGTGCTCCTTGTAGGAGGCTCTCCTGGAGGGAGGTCTGCGTGGCACACATGGATGGCCAGCACACTCCGCTCCTGCCCCATCATCTTCCAGCTGCCCCTGCAGGCAGACACTTTCCTCCCCATCTTGTCCCCTGCAGGTGCCCAGCTCTGAGCATTTATACTCCTGGCTGCTCCATGGCGCTCCTGGGTACTTTGTGCGTGTCTAACATTTGCACGTCCTAGAAAAACTCTGCTTAGCCTTCAGAATTTTTGTTTTTGCTGTAGTCAAAGTTTAAATTTCACATAGATAAATGGTCATTGTATGACTCGGTGTTGAGCTTTAATCACTGTCGATCTCTGTTTTTAAATTGGTGTGCTTAGACCACCTGCATTTAGTCTAATTAGTGGTACTTTAGGACCTAAATCCGCTGGGTTGGTTTTTTTTTTTTCCTATTTGTCTTCTGTGTTTTCGCTTCTTAGTTTTCCCTCCATTCCTGTGCATTACTTGCCTATTTATTTTAGAATTCCTTTTCCTTTACAAAGTTTTTTTGAGTCTTCGATAGCTTTTTTTTTAGTGGCTTCTAGAGGTAACATTACATACTGTCATATAATGTATATTATATTGCATTATTATCTGTTGTTGTCAACATTTGACATTTTTACATTGTCTCTTCCATTTTGCTGAAAGCCCATTTATTGAGGTTTATTTTATTTCAGTTGTAGTTTTCAGTTAAATTTTTTTCCCCACTGTTTCTTCTTTAAGTCTTCAATTTCTTTGCTGTGTGTTTTTAAATCCTTTGGTCTCAGCTGTGTTTATAATTGCTCACTGGAGCATTTTTATGCTGGCTGCTTGAGAAATATTTTCCAGATAATGCAAACATCATCGTCGCCTCAGTGTTAACATCTGCTGATTGCTTTTTTCGGCCAGTTTGAGATCTTCCCGGTTCCTGAGGCAACAAATACTTTCCTACTGAAACTCCTGCATGTTGAGCGTTACATTGCGAGACTCTGAATCTTGTTTAAAGTGTCTGTTCTAGCTGCCGTCTGCTCGTACCACTCCAGCAGGTGTCGAATAAAATCTAGTGTGAGCCCAGCTGGGTGGGAAGGAAGCCAGCCCCTCCACTCAGCTGGCCTCATTAGCCTGGAAGGGTGGAGTGAGCTTTCTCGGTCCTCATGGCCAGTCCTGCCTACCCAGGTGGGAATGTGAGAGGTGTTTCTGCTCCCCATGTGGCTTCAGCTGAGACCAGAGATTATAGGAGACTATAGGCTTCATCACTACTGGGCCATGGTGATAGTGACGGCTCTGCTGAGCTCTGGCACAGTACAGTGGGGACAGGAAGAGACACCTGTTACTGCAGGTGGCACTGACGATGTGTTTGCTCCCCTCGACCTTCCCTAACACCCTTTGAGGGGATCAGGGTGCTTTGACCGCCTGGTGAGAGCAGATGTCTGGGCTCCCCACTTGGCAAGGGAGCAGGTAGGGCCACTGTGCTGCAGCTGGTATTTGCCTGGAGTTGAGTGAGTGCCGTCTAGAAGTTTCTCTTTTGCGAGGCAGTACCCTTCTTGGCTCTTTGGCTAGAAGAGCTGGCTTTGTTGCAATCTCTTCGTGTGCTTGCTGCCACTTGGAAGTTGTCAGTTTTTTCATTTCCAGGTCTGGGAGACACCAGGTTAAAAAGAATAAAAAACTCAAGGAACTCAGCTCTGTATCATTTCCTGTATCCCAGGGTTCCTAGCCTGCCTTCCCTTTCCCTACCTTCAGAGTCTTCTTTTATTTTATTATAGCAGTCAGGGTGCTGAGCTCTATTTAGGAGGACAAATAGGGAAGAGCGCGCCTACTCCATCCTCTTGGAAGTGCAAGTTATTTGGTGACCTCTCTGGAAAAGGTGAAATGTAAGAACACAGTCTAGTGTCAGCTCAGCCCTTCATTTCCTCAAGAAGCCCCGCAGCCCTGAGGTCACGTCTACACGGAGGCAGTGTCTACAATGAGGTAGTGACTACAGAGATAAGGAGGGTATGGGATGGGGGTTCTGTTAGAGGCTGGCCCCTCTGAGGTGAGTGCTCACAGCTACTATGTGATAGAAACGTTGTCTCTCGTCTTGCACACGGGGACACTGAGATTCAGAGAGATCAAATAACCTGCCCCAAATAGACAAGCTCTCAAGAAACAGAGTTGGAATCAATCTCCCTTACTTTTTCCACCATCTGATGCCATCTACCTCCTGTTCGCTAGGGTCCTGGGAAGCCTAACCGAGTCATGACGATGTCGCACCTCCCTTCTGTTCTCTGTGCAAAGTGAGATGGTCACAGGCAGTCTCAGTTTTAAAAAAAGACTTTGGGAGAAAATGCTTCATAATATTTCCTACATTGTTAGTGTTACAGGTGCCTTTGTTTTCTTCTCTACTTTTAAGTGTTTTCTAAAAATTTTTGCAAGAATGTATGTTACATATATAAATAGGAGATGGCCTTTTAAAAAAGAAAATAAACATTCAGGCAAAAAAGATTGCTCAGAAGTGAAGCCAGCTGCCAGTGGGCAAAGTGTGAAAGAAAAACAACAGGGCCCAAGAATAGACACAATTCATGTTCTCTGCCCTCGTTTGTGGAAATGACTCCATTTATATACCAGACGAGTTTCTGAAATGTCGATTCTAAATTAGTTTTTTCTAAGATGAAAGCTATTTTAACTAGGACAGGGAAAGTACTTATGTAAGTAAATATTGTAGTAATCCCTTCTGTAAAGTTTTCATGATACATTTATCTGCACTTTAGAAGGCATCTTAACATATACTTTCAAGATCTGACCCTCCCATGGGATTGTTTTCTTCTTTTTTTGGCACCAAAGCAGCCTGAGATTTCAAGTTTTCAGTATATTGATCACCAGCTTTAAAAAAATTTTCACCTAAGACTTAAGTCCATGTCTTGATCGCTCAACCTGGTCTTCTTTCTTCTATATCAGGCTTGAATTTAGTGATCTTATAAATGATGATTTCCATGTCTACCTGAAGTAAATTTGTTTATAAGGCATTTCTTTCATTAATTCATTTTAACATTATTGAGTATTTGCTTTTACCCGGCCTCCTACTTGACTGGGTCAATGCAGAGCGATGCACAAAACACACGATTCTAGTTCTTTTCCGTTTAGAGTCTGTGCCCCCACGTTAGTAGGTGTGGGAGAGAGAACTAACCCAATAGGATCATGTCAGATGGAGGTTAAGTGCCCTACAAATATGCAACTCTGGCCTGCAGGTTGTTCTGAGTTAGAAACAGTTAGGACTCAGGAGGACTTTTCTTTACCTCTCCTTTAACTGCCTAACATAACTTCAACATAGCGTCAATAGAGGGTGCACACCAGAGTTTAGGGCAAGCAGAGATTAGCCAGGCCTGGTTTGCTCAAATTCCCCTGTGTCCCATTGTTTCTGAAGTCCCAGACCCTACCTGCTTCTCCTTCCAGGATGGCATATATATTCGTTTTGCCTGATTGTTTTTGAGGTCTCTCAAGTCATTGTGAGACTGCTCTCTATACATAATTAAATTTGTTTTATCCTGGCAATCTGTCTCTTTCATTTGAATCATTAGACCGTGGAAGGAAACTTCCTCCTCCCCTGCAGAGACCGATAACCAGGACAAGCGCCAAGCTAGGGCAGAGAGAGACTCTCTGGCGTGTGGGGTCGGGGCCCCTTCAGGAAGGGTCTTTGGGGGACTTTCCAAGGAGGCCAGGTTTGCACTGCACCTGGAGGAGGAAGCTGCTAACAATCTGGGGTCTGGGGCGGTCCAGTAAGAGAGGCCATAGGAGCCAGTGTTCTGAGATGGCGGGAGCAGACTTGGTTTGAGAAGCTAGAGCAAGGTCTGTTGTGACTAAGTCAGGGCTCTTGTAGTGTTAGTGGACTGTGGTTAGTTTTTTTGGCCCATGACTGACTTTTGGGCTCCCCTGGGACAGGGAAGGGGCCCTGCCTCTTTCCAGAGATTTTGTCTGAGCCATAACCAGCATGGCCTGGGGAGTTTCAGCCCCCCAGCACTGCCTCCATCTAAATCTTGGGCAAACAGCTTCCAGAATTCCCAACTCCAGTTTCACCCCTGAAGTGCAGCGGTTGTCACTGTCCTTCAATGAACGCTTCTCCTTCCTCACTAGATTAAAAACTCTGACTCTGGGAATGAAGTCTCTGTTTCACATCTAACTTCCCCACCTCCAACCCATCCATCCTCCCAAACCCAAAAGCATTGACGCCATTTTTGTGAAATCATGCTATATCAACTGATACAAAAGAAAGGCATTTCAGAAATACACAGGGGTTAAAATAATCTGGATTTGTTGACCAGTTGTAAAATCTAGCAATAAAATAGCCATAAAAAGATAACGGAGGCATGTGTATGCATTGTACCTGGCTTGCTGCCAGCTCTAACCATGGGGACCGCCCTCTAATCCTCTCCCTCACTCGGGGGTGAGTTGCTGGGGAGAAATGTGCTATCTTGCATGAAAGGCTCTTTGAAAGTTAATCTTCCTGATCTGAAGTCTTTGGGGGATTAGATTTTCCTACTTGAACAGCCCATATTTCATGCCTATGGCTCCATCGTAATTATAGCAACCTCCAAATACATCATATTGAGGATTAGGGTTTCAATGTATGAGTCTGGGGATGGGGGGCAGATACAGTGTTTGGGCCATAACAACCCTGAAGCCCGCTACTGGGGGATTCCCAGAAGGTCAGTGAAACACCAAGCTTGGGCTCACCTTTTGGTCTCACTGACTGTGTTTACCTGAAGCAGTGAGGCTCCATTTGCTACAAATAATACACTGCGCAGACCAGCAAGTCCACACTGTAAGAGCAGAGGCAGAAGCCACCTTTGTCTCAGCCAGAGGGGAACATTTTAACAGCGCTCCCTCAGGTGGAAAGCCCCCAGACAATCCCTCCTCTCTTGATCCAGGAAATGTTTGGCTAGCGCCCTGAGCAATTTCTCTGCTCCCTGACTGGCCTCCTGCCTCTGATATCCACACATCGAAGTCTCTTTTCTATAAAAGAAAAAATTCTCTTAAGCTGACTTGTTCTGTCTCCAGCCGGATGACAGAGGTCTCTTATTTCTTCCAGTCTCCGCTTCCAGAGCCAATTGTCTCTCCAGATTGGGTGGACAACTCCTCCTGGTCTGCCTGGGACTTTCCTGGTTTAAGCACCCAAAGTTCTGTCTTTGCTCCCGGTTGAGTCCCAAGTGAGCCAGGGCCTGTGACCACTACTCCAGGACAGGACGAAGGGTATTATTTATCATCTGCTCATCATCTCTTTAGCTCTTGATGAATGCAGCCTAAATATAAATATAATTAGAAAATAAATAAATATAATTATAAAATAAAATTTTCTGTGTAGCAGACTTTCACCCCTAGCCCCAGAAATTGGAGGTCAAGAGCAGTAGGCTTGTTAAGAGGTGTTTTGTTTCACGTACACACTTCTCCGCATGGACACTAGATGGCGGCCTCTCCCCTAGTTTAAAAGTAGAGCCTGTACCCTCGCACCGCCTTTCCGAAGCAGTAGCCACTTGGACCAGAAAATTGAGAAAGAAAGAGGGAGAGAGGGCGGGGAGGCAGGGGAGGGAAGGGAGGAGGGGGAGAAGAGACCTAAACTGTATCAAAAAAAACTGGAATACGCATGTTAGTGTGAAATGGCAAGTGGTAAAAAAGAAAAAAAAATCAAATTGATCTTAAAATCTCTTAAGCATTTAGCTTTTGGGGTGGGAAGAAAGGTGTGTTATTTCCCTGCAGGGTGGGTCTACTTTCACCATCGCATCCAAACAACACGTCCACTGTGACAGAGCTTGTTGAGGAGGGAAACATAGCTTACTGGAGTTGGAGGAGCCAAAGAGAACATCTGGGTGGATTTCTTTGCTGACTTGGTTCTCTGGGTGGGTGCACAGCATCTGGTGGGTGCACAGCACAGGAGACAGCCCTTCAGGTGTGTTACCGGGCCCAGCTGACTGAAGGCAGGTTAGCAAGCTTGGAAGGAAAGCATCTCTCATGAGGGCGAATGACTCACACCACCTGCAAGAGCACAGTTGCTGGGAGCCTTGCACATCCTCCTGGAGTTGCTAAATTTATATTCTGAGAAAAGAATGCACTGGCTTCTGAGTTGGCAGGAGGGAGCAGGGAGGAGGTGAGAAGGGAGACTGGCATCTTGGGGCCAGGCTCTGGCTGCTTTTAAATGGAATGGCATGATAAGGGCTTTGTGGGGAGCCCACAGGACTTCTCATGGAAAGAGTAATGTCTGGGGGACCATTTAAGCATCTGGCCCCCTTCGCCCCCAGTGAATACTTACTAACATTGCCTGTATGAGGCCCACAGATTATGCTGCTTACTCCCACTCCATTCAAAACCTTGTCTGAGTTAAGGATTAACACAAAGCCCTTCATAAGATACACTCCTTAACTCCTTAATAGCAGCAAGGTGGAGCGGGATGGCCCTCGGTGGCCCCAAGGCCAGGGGATTTCCAAACTGTTGGAGAGTCCTAGTTACCCAGGGACTGCTGCAGGGAACCCTTGAATGGCAGTGCATTTGATTCTGCACAGGGGACTTTTTTTTTTAAAGGTCAAAAGAAATACTTATCACTTTTCTCTCTTTTATGGTGGACTCTGGAAAAATTTGGTTTTAAAAAACATCACTTAGTAAAAATACAAGTTTAAAGAGCGTGGATCAGTTTTATAGGCCTAGAGTGACAATGTTAGACAAGTTCCTTCCCCCAAAGCTTATCATGCTGGAGGATTAGAGCCAAGTGGGGGCTACTGCTCCGGGCAGAGCCCAATCACCCCTTGCTTGTCGCTGAATGTTCCATTGCTATGTGACATACGCGGTCACATACATGTGGCAGACATGGTGGGAGCCGCCGAGTGGAAGGAGGGCTGCACAAGAGGGCCCTCTGGCACCTTGAGTCTCAGCCTCTTTGTCTGTAATGTTAGCTTCTACCGACCACTTAGAGCTGAAAAACCAATCAAATGAGGCATACGTCTTAAAACACACAGCTGAATCTTAAAAGCAGCTGAGAGATCTTGAGCGTTGATGAGGTTAAGCACTTCCCAGAGCCAGTTCTCACTGAGGATCTGTAGGAACCCAGACCCCCGAGCAGAGTGGATGTGGGATCCCTACCGTGCAAGTGAGGAGCTGGGACTTCGACCACCCAGGCCTGGCGTGGGCTTGGCTCCATCAGATCCCCACCCGTGTGTGTGGCTGAACGGGCTATTCAATGCCTCCGAGCTATACTTTCAAGGTCATACCTGGCTTAGAGTGTGGCTGTGGGTAGGATAATGCAGATAAGACACTCAGCAAAATGCTCATCCAGTGTCTAAAATATTAGCTTAAAAGGTTACTTTCATATGAGCTTTTGAGCTGCCATCCTTGTCGATGGGACGATATTCACATTAATAGGGGTCACCTGCATCTGTCTTGGAACCATTTACTGTCCAGTCAGGAGGTAAGACATGAACGGGTCAGGTCGCTAACAGAAAAGGCAATCAGTGAAAGATAACAAGCAAACAATCCAAACTTCATGAATTTTAAGGAATTTAGAGTACAAAATGGAGTGACTTCCTGCTTGGGGGTGGGGGAGGTGTTTAGGGCAGGGCAAAAAGACTTTGTAAAGCAAGTTATATGTCCACACATTTGACTTTTTGTCAACCCCAAGGCAAAATCAGTAAACTGATCCCAACATCTCGTCCTTGTTTAGCCGGTTTCCTGCAGCCCTTTCCTGCTCTGGGTGCAGCTCGTGGTAGTGAACCACAGCTATTCGGAGCAGACAGTGGGTGTAGCATGAAGTCAAACAGCTGCTCAAACTTGAGTGGGCTCGAGTTCACCTGGAAGGCTAAGAGTCCCTCGACCCCGATCCCATTGCAGAAATTCTGATGAAGTGGCTCTGGGGTACACCCATGAATATGCACCTGGCTCGCGTGGGAGGTCAAGGGGGCACACCCCTGGGTCTCCTGCTTACTGGCGTGATGACTTCCTCCTGGAACGTGGACTTGTCCCTGTTCCATCACCCTGCTGCTTACCCTTTGGGTGACCTGGGCAGAATGAGCCCATCTCTCGGAACATCTGTTTCCCCATTTGGAAACAGAAGCGATGTGCTATCACAGGGTTGCTGCGGGGGTTTGTGAGAGAATACAGCAGGAACACACCGTGCATGGTCCGCTGGCCCTTTCTCCATCACGGTGCTCCCCAGCCTCTGCTCCTTGACTTCCTGCATCTGCCTCGCCTACCTGCCATTCCCATGGTGTGTCTGTCCCTTCCTGCGGGGCTGGTTGTTTCTTCTCCCGCAGCCCCTTCCAGGATTTGTCGGAACACACTTGCCTGATAGGTCTCCCAGAGCAACTCGGATCTAACATCTAATTATGACCCAATTAATCACTGGACTTCTCGGTGCAAATGTCTTCATCAGTTCAGGCTGCTGTAACAAAAAAGGACCACAGACATTTCTTATAGTCCTGGGGGCTGCAAGTCTGGTATCAGGGTTAAGTTCTCGGCACTTTTACTCATTGCAGACTGCCAGCTTCTCGTGTGATGGAAAGAAAGAGCGAGTTATCTGTCACTCATCCCATGCAGGAGAGCCCCACCCTCAGAACCTGATTACTTCCCAAGGACCCCCCACCTCCTAATGCCAGCCTGGGTTTTTGATAGAAGATTGCAGGGGACACAGACACTTAGCACGTAACACACATTTCTGAGCCTGTTTTCCTCCAGGCGCCGTCACATACACAAAGCTGAACCCAAAGAACCCTTCTTGATTATTGTGGGGGAGATTCTGTTGTCTAGAACAGCCCCGACCTGGAGAGTCATGTTTTAGAGCAGACGTAGGTTTTGGATGTTCTCTCTAGCCAGCCACAGCGTAAGCGAGCTCATCCCTGTGAACTCTCTCAGTCACAATAACTGGTCACTGGAATGAGCATTAACCAAGTTCAAGTCCGTGCAAGTCATTCCCTGAGATTTCTCATAGAGTAATTAAGAAGACATGTCATCTCAGGTTGTGGAGTATGGTAGATTATATTTTTCAAAGATGCTCATAACATAGCCTTCCAGGCTACAGAAATTCTATGAAGAAATGGAGTTTAAGTTCTCCCTCCTGGAATCTTGCTAAGCTTGGGACTGTGGGAGAAATAATGCCTTGTGACATCTGAGGCTATGTAATAAAATGTAACGCATGTGCCTCTGGTTCTCGTGGGACGCTTCCTCTTAGAACCCAGCCACCGGCTAGGAGGAGGCCCAGGCAGCCCCACGCAGAGGCCAGGGGCAGGCATTCTGCTTGGCAGCTCCCACCGAGGTCCTGTTCAACAGCTAGCGTCAGTCATCAGACAGGTGGGTGCAGGATCGTTCAGATTCCAGATTTCAGCTTCAAAGTCACAACTTGCTTTGAACCTCAGCCAACGTCATGAGGAGTAGTCAAGAGTCCTATCCAAATTATAGTTACGATAGCTATAATTATAGATCTGTGAGGAAAATAACTGATTGCATGAAGTCACCAAGTTTGGAGTGGTTTGTCACACAGCAATAACTAAAGCACGGCTTGGTGATGAAATACGAACTTTGCAGCATCTCTGTTCACTATATGAAGAAAAGCTATAGGTAGCAGGAGAGAACAATGGTATGCAGAGAAAGGAGAGACAGAGCCCCAGCGATGACTTGGGTCCCCAAATTCAGTCCCTGAGGTCCTCATTCTTCTGTGTCTGTGGTTTTCCCACCCGCTCTGTGAGCTACCTCTGCCAGTTTCCTTCCAGCAAATCTGTTTTCTTTTCTTAAAAGAGTTTGATTTGGGTTTCTCCACTGGTTTCATGAAGAGCTCTCAATCTTGCCTCTTTCTCTCAGACTGTGCTGTGCACCATTTCTCCTCAAGGTGTTGTCCAAAAACCAGCAGCATCAGCCTCAATTGGGAGAAGGTGAGAAATACACATTTTTAGGCAATACCCCATATCTATTGTGTCTGTGGGGTTGGGGCCCTGGAATCATGGTTTATACATATTACAGTTACAGAAACTCACTCTACAGTTAACAGTGCCTCATTTTTTTCTTACCCTCCCTAAAGTGTCAGTTAGAGGATGACGCCAGTTCACAAGACCCTCAGATCAGCTCCCACTTTGCCTGTCCATGGTGGCACTCTTAAGAGCTTCAGCCCAGGTGTGGGCGCTGTTCACGGGGGAGGTGGGGTGAGGAAGTGTGGATGGCAGTAATGTGGTATGAGTGTCATTTTCCCACAGGAATTCTGAGTGGAAATTGTGCATTGGTAACCACTTATTTGTTCTTTAGCATTGGCCAGGCTCTGTCTAGGTCCTAGTATATGTAGGTATTGACACAGTTCCAGTCCCCAAGGTAATCAAAGTTTCATTTTAGAAAAAGGATATGGATAAAAAAAAGTTAATAATACATTATATGTAGCTTATACTGAAAAGAATGACAGATAGAGTTATGCATCTTAGATGTCCTACATAATCATCATTTCAATTATTTTGTTTCCTGGCTCCCTATACTATCAAAATATGCTCCAAAGTCCAATTTTTTAAGGAATTCAACAACATTTCTCAAACTGCCTTTCACATCTGTCAACAGCACAAAACTCTACATTCAAATGTCCCAATTTTGGGTTCAGAAATACAGTCTCTATAGATAGGGTTTTAATGAAAGGAAAGATAAATGATCGTCTAATGGTGAAGCCAAGAAAGGATTTGCAGATGATGCCAAATTAAACTGGGTCTAAAGGATGGGCAGGGCTTGGATATTAGGAGAGAGGGGAAGGGCACACTGGGGGTCACAGAAACATGTCACCTGAGGAGCTTGGGGCAATGCTGGGGGACAGCAGGATTACAGAGGAGAATGACTGGAGAGAGGAGAAGCGGGGCTGCATTTGTTCATGTAAGTCCTGGGGAACACAAGACATGGAACAGTGAGAGTCGCAATAAAATCATCTCTAAGGAAGAATATTCTGACAGTGCCGTGCAGGACGGGTTAGGTGAAACTGAAATGACTTAAGGCTTAAAGCAAAGCCTTAATGTCCCGTGTCATTTCTGTCCCCTTCTGTAAGGGAAATGGCACTTTACTTTGCTTTTCTGGGCTTTTAATCCCATGTAAAAATAGTTCCAGGTTTATTTTAACTGCAGTCTTGAGCAGTCATTTCCCCAGGAGGTTTGTTCATCTAAATATGTCCTTCAGAATGCTGACAATCTCTTTCTAACTTGTGTACATTTTGTCCCGCCTCTTAGGTTTTCTCCCCACAATGCGTGGCATTCTCTACCTGGACCAGTGTTTGGAAAACTGTGACAATGACAAGTAGTGCACTGAAAACAACCAAAAAGAATTTTAAATTGAAAATTTATTGAGGTAACTTCGATTTGCAAAATAATAGAAGTCCATATATGCAGGTTCACCATTCCTCAAGTATATGAGAACATACCCTGCCCACCCACCACCAAATCACCAAGAGTTCTTCACCACTGTCCATTGGACCCACCACCACCTGCCCCTGCCCCTGCCCCCAACCCCTTCCCACTGGTAGCCTCAGTTCTATGTCCAAGGGTTGGTTTTTATTTTGTCTGCTCCTTCGCTTTGTTTCTTTATAGTCCACATGTTAGTGAGGTCATCTGGTATCTCTCTTTCTCCTTCTGACTTTTTTCATAATCCCCTCTAGTTCCATCCATGTTGTCAAAAATGACAGGATTTCATTATTATTACAGCTTTGTATTGTTCCCATCTTCTTTATCCATTCATCTGATGATGAGCTCTTAGGTAGTTTCTAATTTTGGCTGTTGTACATAATGGTGCAATAAACACAGGGGTGCATATTATCTCTGAAAATTGTGTTATTATTCTAGATAAATAACCAGAGATGTTATGATGAGATCATACAGGATTTCCATTCTCAGTTTTTGGAGAAATACTCATACTTCTTTCCATAAAAGTCACACCAGCTGATACTCACACCAACAGTGTAAAAGCTTCCATTTTCTTTGCATCCTCACCAAAATGGGTTGTTTCCAGTTTTTTGGATAATAGCCTATCTTCTGGGTGTAAGGTGACATCTCATTGTTGTTCTGATTTGCATTCTCCTAATAACAAGTGAGGAAGAACATCTTTTAATATCCTGCTGACCATCTATGTCTGATGTGGAGAAATGTCTATCCAATTTTTCTGCCCATTTGTGACTGAATTGTTTGTTTCTGTTGTTGACAGAAAGCTTTATTGAGGTCTCACTGATGTATAGTATATCTCACATATTTAAAGGGTAAAATTTGATGCTTTGATATATATATATATATATATATATATATATATATATATACACGTATATATATGTATAAAGCCATAACCACAACCAGTGTAATGAATGTGTATACATTACCCAGAGGTATCCTCACATTAATTAGAGGGAATTTTTAGTTGCATTTTGTAGGGAGAGTACTTTTCTGATGGGGGACTAATGAATAGAAGAGAAAATGATCCACTTTGGGCAGAAATGTGGACTCTGCCATTTCCCATGCAAGCCCACCTACCACTCTCTACTTCACCTCCAGCACCCTGCAGAACGTAGTGGTTCTGTTCTCATGCCGAATTCCCTTTCTTGTCATTTTAGATCTGTCGTATATAGTCTTTCAAAGTTTGCACACACTCATCTGGCTTAGAAAACTCTCTCTCTCTCTCTCTCTCTCTCTCTCTCTCTCTCTCTCTCTCTCTCTCTCTCTCTCTCTCTCTCTCTCTGTATGTGTGTGTGTATATATATGTGTATACATATATGTACACATATATATATATAAATTTAACATGAGATTTGCCTTCTTAGTAGCTTTTATGTATAAGATACAGCATTGTTGACTATAGTGCAATATGTGCAGCAGATCTCTGGAACTTACTCATTTTGCATAACTGAAACTTTCATACCTCCCCCACCCCACCCCATCCTCCCATCCTTTCACACTCTTATCCCTTTCTTGCTTGCAGAGCACTAAGAGCATCTGCCTTATGGTGGACACCTGACTTCATTATGCTTGCTTGCTTCCACATGCACATTAAGCACGGCCTCCCCTCCTGGCTCTGAGCCCCTTGAGGCAGGGCTGGGCGTCGCCTCACCATCGCACCCTTAGCATCTAGTGCCGTGTTCAGCATCTGACTGCTTGACAAACATTTGCTGAGTGAGTTTGCCTCTCTGTTGAGGCAAACTGAATCTCCTTTCTGTGCTCCCATTTCTGACACTCCCTTTCCAATTCACATTCTTTCCCTAGACATGTTAATGGAATAAAATTTAAAAAAAAAAACTACTAGTTTTTCTGTCTTTCAAGATGACCACTTGTCTCTGTGCCTACTTATTACATGGTGGTTATAGTTTAACTCTCAGAGAGGAAGTTTACCCCCTGTTTGAGTTCAGAGAAGCCCCATCACTGCCTCCTTCCTATGAAAGGGACATTGAATCATTTCCTGGGGGCATCGTTTTCCCAGACATGCCATTATCTGGTATTGTACGGACCACGGCGTGAAGTCGAGGTCAAACTTTCACCTAATATTCAATGCTGAATTTTACCAGAAAGCATCAAATCTAAATTACTAACACGACATGGGCACTCTGGCATTTTAGGAGTAGTTCGAATAGGCTGGATTATACTGTTGTTAAAAAAAAAAAAAAAGACCCAAATTCCAGTGATTTCAAACAAAGGTATTTTTCTGCTTGCTCCCTGCAGTCTGGGGGCTTTTGTTCCATGCCCCCACTCAGGACAGGGTGGATAGAGACTTGACCTTCTAGAGCATTCCTTGTTGCCAGCGGCAAGTGGGAATTGTGTACCAACCCTTGAATACTTCCGCTGGGGAGTGACACACATCCTTTTCACTTGCATTTTACCTACCAAATGAGTTTGTGAGGGCAGAGAAGTAGTATCCCGTGGGCCAGGGAGAACTTGAAATCCTGGTAAAGGACACTGATGTTTATCACAGTCAGCATGGATACAAAGAGAAGCCAACATGCTGAATTTCAAAAGGGTGTATCCACACTTTGCCCATCTCAGCACAGAGGGAAGCAGAA
Organism: Solenodon paradoxus; assembly: GCA_004363575.1. Lineage (NCBI taxonomy): Eukaryota > Metazoa > Chordata > Mammalia > Eulipotyphla > Solenodontidae > Solenodon > Solenodon paradoxus. The sequence continues at coordinate 229,470 of RJWH01001351.1, read as the reverse complement.
GGGATACACCGGGTCACTGCAGGTGTGCCCCAAGGGGTCAGCAGGCCAGACCCTGACTGCAGGTAATGTGAGGTCTGCATAGCAAGAGGCAGGAAGGGAGCTAGCTCACCAGGAGGCTCTGGGAAAGAAACCAATAATGCAGAGGTGGGCGGAGCGCAGCCAGGTGTCAGGACTCCCAACAGGCACCGCCTCCCTTGTTTAGGTCAACTTTCTTTCAGCTTTCTCTCATCTTGGGATGTCTCAAAAGTGCCTCTCAGCTCCTGAGGTGACCCAGCCACATTAGTGACAGTCACACATGGCCGGTGGAAGGCTAGGAGGACTCAAGCATACTGGTCAATCAGGAGATGGAAATCATACTAGTTCATTTAAGAGAGAAGTTTAAATACAAAGAATTGCTCACCAGCTATTGAAACACTGAAAAGACGAAAAGGGAATATTAAGGTGATTTGGAGAAAGCGTGTGTCATGCTGAGGTCTTCAAGGCAAGAGATGGTGTTGGGGTGATGAAAATGCAGATGCTGATAGGAAGGGGCACTCACTGCTCCACCAGGGCTGGTGTCTCAGTCCACCGGCCTGGGACCCACACCCCTAGGGAGGCGCCAGCCCCCTTCCTCCTCTGGCCCTCAGGTGGAGCAGGAGCTCCCTGCTTCCAGAGCCTGATGCAAAGCCAGTCCCAGGCCAGCAGCACAAAGCAGGAGGAGAAGGTGAGTTTGCAGCCAAGAGAAAGTAGCTTGCTGCGTGCCACACTTTCTCTGACAGACTTTCCTCGAGAAGGAAGATGTGTTCGATAAACTTTGAAGCAGCAGATATTTACTCAATGAGTTAATTCTTCCTTGGTGGACTAAGAGGAGCATAAATAAGAAGAAAATATGTCCACATAGATTTCTGCCGACTTTGCTCTTTCACGTACCTGATTTCTCTGAAATAGCCACCTTTTGAGAAAAGCGGAGAATTACTTTCTTCATTTTATAAATGAGGACACAGAAACATAGAGATTCTGTCAGGGGTTAGCCTGGCAGTGGACATTAGTAAACTCCATTCTTCCCCTTTGTAATGCCATTTTCTGCTTCGGTGTCCCTTAAAGTGTCATATTTTTAATTGTATGAGATAAAAATTAGTTAACTATTGCGCTTTTAAAAACCATATATACTTGTATTTTTACTTAGCTGAAAGCTACAAGTATATGCCCATAGGAAGCAAAACTGCATTAAAGTAAGTATTAAAATTTGGTCTTTTGGATGCTTTTTACTTTGAGGGAAAAGAGACTATTCTTTAGGTGGTGCCTGAGATTAAAGAAGCTTAATATTTTAATCATAGCTGTTTCACAGTCTGATGATTCAGGATAAAGTCTAGATTGGATTACGCTAAAGTTAACTTCATGTTTTTCTTTCCAGAAAAGAAACATTTGTATGTAGTTTGCCTGTTTTATTTTTCAACTGCATATGAATTCAAAGTCCTTCAGAATAAGGCAATTTATTGCTTTGGGTACCAACTGAACTTACATAGATATTTTCAAAATTTGCTTATGAATGAAAAACACAACTTCCTTCTCAACTTTCTTTGATTATCATAAAGATAAAGAAATAGAGACATAACTGGGGAAGTCAGTATCCGTACGAAGGCACCTCCTGGTTTCTCCCCCCTGTTCAGGCAGAGGCAGCAGAGGCAGGTTCTCACTTGGCTCCAACAAGAAGTGAATTTTCAAAATGGCTGCTTTAACATCCTTGTTAGACATATAGGTCATCTTGGGGCTGATACCTGTTGTCTTTTCTTCCTGGTTCTTGGTACCTGAGTAATTTTTTGACTGACACCACATTTTGAGTATTATGTTATAAGACTCTGGAGCTCATTTACATTTTGTGCTGTTGCCTTGGACACAGCTTCAGTGGGGAAGGGGAACACAGCGTTGCTCCTTTCAGGTGGGGATGGAAATGTAGGTTCTTCTTTGGTCTGAGGATTCCTGTGGGGATGGGTGGGGCGGGGGAGGATAGACTCCTTGTTTCCTTGTGGCTGCTGGCCAGGTGGGAGTTGAGTCCCCTCCACTGACACCGTGTGTGTGTGTGTGTGTGTGTGTGTGTGTGTGTGTGTGTGTTCGGGGGCAGGTTGGCCGACCCTCACTGAGCATGGTAGAAGCTCCAACTCACCACTAGGCCTCTCTCTTCCTCTAAGATCAGTCCAGCAGGGGAAGGGAGGGATGCCTTGTCTCCACTGGTACAGGCAGAGTCCAGGGTTTCCATGTGCTCACCACTGACAGCTCCACATGGCCAGATGCTTGTGACAGCTTAGCACGAATGGAAATCCCAGCCTCCCACTGGGCCTTTTCTGACAGCACACCAGCTGTGGGGGAGCAGGAAGGAAAGAATATTGGGGTCCCTCGTTATAGCCAGGCAAAAGTGCAAATCTGGGCTCTCCATTCAGTTTTGATTGGTGCGGGAGGGGCTGCAATTTTGTGGGGTTTGGCTGGAGTGGTGTGGTTTTATCTGGAAGTTGCTGTTTTGCTAGGCCTCTTTCCCAGTTCTTTGGTGAGAGAACAGGTTTTGGGGGATCCCCATTTGCTTGCATTTATTGGCTTTTCCAGGTCACCAGTTTCTCTAGCACCTAATCACAAGGCAATAAATATAAATTCTCTGCTGGGTAGCTCCTTGGGTCTGAGGATCTGCAGTCTATCATTTGCCACCAACTTTTAGAGCCTCTTCTGTTTATTTTAATCTCTAGGTTTTTATCTATAGGGTTTTCTCCTCCATCCTTCTGGCAGTGGTAGCCTTGTGTCAATTTTAACTTCAGTGTTCTATGTCTCTGATCCTGCAGCTTTGAGGGGTTCATTATGGGTTCAGTGGCCTAGGGGACATCCTGGCTGATAGTACAGCCTGAATGATGGCTCCACTCTGATTGTCGTGTGACCTAAACCTAGAGACTGTCACTCTCAGATCCTGATTCCCTAATACCTTGACCTGCGTTGCTAGAAATATAGGGTCCTCGAAAGCAGAACACCCTTTTCTCTTCTTGCTTTCCTCCACCATTAAGCCTGACCTTGTTTCCCAGTATTGGCCCTTGTCTTTCTTTTCCTTCTTTACTTTTCTTCTTATTCCATTTTCCTTTTTTTTTTTTTTTTTTTTAATTTGCCTTGTTATTTTCCTGATTTGTAAGAACAAAGTTATCAGGGAAGCCCCTGAGAACGTACATTTTTGTCCTCCATAGTGAGGGGAAGCGAAGGACACTTCTGTTCTAACACTCAAGGTGGTTCTGCCCAGTGCATTTCACGGTACTGATCACCCATGTGGTCTGCGGGCTTTCCCTGCAGGTGCTGAAATAAGGTCGAGGGGTTGTGCCCTGCTGAATCTGGAGTCTCTTGACACCTAAGTCTATGGAATACTGCCACCTGGTGGAGTGAGAAGGACGCTCAGTTGCGAGAAGGAAACTCAAGGACAGAAGAACATTTGAAAATACCATAAAGATGTCTCCTGAGTAAACTGCCTTCTTGGATGATGACTTTCTTTGCTCGATGCTGTAGAATCTTTTTACCCAGTTTGTGATTCTGATTCATGTACATCCTTTTGAAGGAGAGGGTTGTGGAAAGCATAAAAAGTAGACTTTGGAGTTCCAGAGAATTAGGGCAGACTTCAGCTAAGCCCCGCAGGAGCTCTGTGACCTTGAGAAAGTTACCTGACATACCTGAGCCTCTGTGAAAGAGGAGGTAATCCCAGGGTGATTCTAAGAAGAACGGAGCGGGTGCCAGGAGATGTTAATTTCCGTATTGCTGTGATGAAGGAAGAAAGTCCACTTGGGAAGCATTTGGAAAAGGGCTTCCCTGCAGGTTGGAGGTGGTACCTGCAACTGGATGCAGGATGGAGGAGGGGAGCTGACATTTATGGGGGTATAAAGGGCCACACACTGCCAGGCACTTAACTGACTGCCTTTAGTTCTCTGACAACCGTGTGCAAAAGGTTCTATTATCCTTACTTTATAGGTGGACAGTAAGCAGCATGCCACTTGGATGATGAGCAGTGGTAGAGTCAGTTTGAAATTCGTTTTCACTCCCCGCCCGCACCCTCACATTCGTCTGATTAATGTTGTCAAGGATAGTGTTCTTGACTTATTTCTGGTTCGCTCCTAGGTTGCCCCGTGACATCACATTTAGAGTCTGCTAAAAGGCAAAGGCGAAGGGGCTAAGAATTTGGCCGCTGCTCAGCAGGTTCTACTTCTTCCTGTCCCGTCTGCTAGGAGGGGGTTGTCTAAAGAGATTTGAGTCCTGGGTTGAAGTTGGAGGGAAAATGGGCTGAGGGGCTGGGCTGGACTGGAGAAGCCAGAGCTTCCTAGTAGATTTGTCAGATCCAGAAGGGTTTTTGGGGATCAGGGCCAGAGACATGCAGAGCGCAGGTTTCTGTGTGAGGGGTGGCCCTGGGAGATGCTGGAAGACTAAAGATGTTGGGTCTCCAAGATCTTAACTGTGCTGGGGGATATTGGAAGCACTGGTGTCCTTGACAAAGAGGTGGTTGACTGTATATTCAGTGACATCACACGGGCGAGGGAGATCTGCAGGGGACTTACAAGCTGAAGGGTGGGCTTGTTACAGGGGCATTGCTGGAGGAATAGCAGTGTAGGGAAGGGAGGGTACGTGAGTCAGAAAAGGGGTGCAGATTATTAACATTTATATAATACTAATTTTAAAATGTTCTTCCACATTCATCATTTGAGCTATCATTTAATCATCAGTGTATATTGACTTTACTATGAGCCCAGCTCTGCACAAAATGGAGGGTTCAAGACAGACATGGCCTCTGCTCTCCTGGAGCTTAGCCATCATTACAATTCTGTGAAGTGTGATCATACACGAAGAGATCAAGTGTGGTCCCATTTACCAGATGGGAAAGCGACAATCAGCAAGGTTAAGAGACCTGCCTGCCGGTGTTTGGTGAACTGGGACCTGAACTGAGGCCTACTGGTTGAAGGGACCTGCATTCCTCTGATACTCCATGCAGACCCTGTCTGCATTTGAGTCTTTGTGACTTTTCACGGCGGAAAGAGCCTTTTGAGAACGCCTCAAGTGCTGCAAATAAGCCATCCAGTCTTTTCCATTTTTCTCCTTTAACAGGAGCTGGCAGTTTGGTATGGAAAAGGATTGAAATCATGAGAGGAAAATAACTAATTCATCAACTATATTTACTGAGAGTATAATTACAAAATTACCTGCATATTTATACATACATTCAAACACCAACATAATCATCCTTTACTGACTCAGTTCTCTCACGTCCTTCTCCAAATTTCATGGCCAATTTAACATCCTTACTTTCTGGCATGAGCTCTCAAATATCTTGTCCGTCTTTTACTTTATAATCTTCTTGGGGCAAAACTCTAACCTTAAGGACTTCGTGACTCAGGCAGATGAGATGCAGGCGTGTAGACCATGTAAAGCCCAGGAACCTGGGTTCAAGACCTGGGATCTGAATGAAAAACCAAAAAAATAAACAACTAACTAAAGATGATTCTTCCTCCCCTCCTTTCCTTCCTCTTCCTTCTTTTCTTTCTTAAAAACAAACAAAAAATTCCCCCCTCCCCCAAACTCTCACCTTGACTAAATGTAATTCTCTGTACTCATGCAGCTCAGATGGCTGAAAAAATACACAAAACCATGCTGACTAAATTCATTACTAATTCCAAATTAATTCCAACAAACATCAGTGGAGTTGTTGCTTCTGCTCAGCGGTCCTAATATATTTTCATCGTCCATTTGGTGTCCTCACTTTTGTAGGTGATATTTTGTTCATATTTCCTATTATTATTTTAAAGAATATTCATAGCAGACTTATTTATAATAGTCTGAAACTGGAGACAACCAAAAATATCCATCAGTAGGTAAAGAGATAAACCGTGTATATCCCTGTATCAAAATGCTATTCCTCAATAAAAGAACTATTGATAGATGCAAGAACAGGAATGAATCTCAAATTAATTATGCAGAATCAGACAATAAAGAGTAAATACTGTATGATTCTGTCTACATAAAATTCTAGAAAGTGCAAATTAGTTGGTAGTGTCAGAAAGAAAATCGGTGGTCCCTAAGGAGTGGGGACAACTAAAAGGGCAGAAGAGTGGTTATTACAAAGAAGTGCAAGGAAACTTTTCAAAGTGCTGGATATCTTCACTATCTTGATTGCAGGGATAGTTTCAAGGGATATGCAAATCTTAAAACTTACAGAATTGGACACTATAGATATGTGCATTTGATTACATATCAATTATACCTTAACTAAGCTCTTAAGTTTTTTTTAAATACAAAGAGTATTCAATCCAATAAAAAAATCTAACCAATTGAGTCAATATTTTCCTTTTGCATCTAGACAAAGAGATGAAAGACCTCAGGGAAAACTGACCTACTGCTTAGGAATATGAACATACTCCAAATTTTTCTACAGTTTAAATCTGGTACTTGGAAAGAAAACTTCACATGATTTTGAAGCTGGAAATTGTTTCAAAAGGAGACAGTATAAACTAGGACACTACGAAAATCACTCTGACATCTCTGGGCTTGCATGTGGGAAATCGGCATTGCTGTGGTACATATGTGATTCATTGCTGAGGATGGAGAGTACAGGGAGCTGCAGGACACAGGTGTGGGGTGCAGGGCACATTCAGACCTGCTTAACTGAGCCACATTGAGTTCCAGTAAAGAAACTTCCGGATGCATCTCATTTTCCTACTATATTGTAAATCCAAACTCCTTTTGCATCCAATTTAAATTTGGAATTTTTTCCTTCTCTTTGTTTCCCATTTGACCAATTCCATAAATATTTCTGATTATTTCTCCACATGATACTTTCTGTAATAATATTCACTGCACATAGGAAGGGGAGCTCAGTTTACATGCAGTGAAGGGTTATGATGACTGGTTCAGGTTTGCTAAAGCACCACAGTGGGCTTCCGGTGTCCGCTGGGGAAGACGCTCCAAAAACCCCCTCTGATACCAAAGTCTGGACATGCTCAGGAGCTTATAGAAAATGGTGTGGTCTTTGCATATCACCTCCACACATCCTCCTGTATAGTTTACATCATCTCTAGATCACTTATAACAGAAGGCAATGTTAAATGTGAATCGTTGTTGTGCCATATTGTTTAGGGAATAACTTCGAGAAAGAAAAGTCTATATACAGGGAATACAAACAGCCAGCTTGGCTCTAACGCCATCTGTGCTGGGTGGAATCCCCGGGTAGGGAAGCGGGGATGCAGATGACCAGCCTTCAGCAAAGCAGCGGTCACTATCTGAAGACAAAACTTGTGCTCTGCTGTCTCCGAAGGCGGCGAGGGACGGCCTGTTGGCCTCAGGGGTTGCAGAGGGCGCCTGCAGCCGGGGAGGGTAGGAGGACAGCCTGTCTGGGACGGCCTGGAGCTCCACCAGGCTGGAGAGCACCCGGCCCGGGCCTGGCTGGGCCTCCTCGCTGCCTGGCCCCGGGGGCGCGCAGCCCTGCCAGACGCAGCAGCCGGCACAGCCTGGTGAGTTGGGGCGGCGTCCGAGGGGGTGGTCAGAGGCAGGTCCCCCATGCTCTTTGCCCCTTTCTGCCAGTCTCTCTGGGGTGTCAGCTCCCCCTGGCTCCGGGCTGAGCCCCTCAGCTGCAGCCGCAGGCGTCCGGCCGAGGTGAGGGCCTGGGGGCAGGGACCGGGAACTGGCTACTTGGCTCCCCTTGGCCTTTTCTGCCATTTTTCCTTGGCTACCATTTATAAACGACCACACTGCATTCTTCAGGTGGTCAGAGAGCTGCCTTCCTCTCCACCAGACCACCCAAGCAACTGCAAGTCCGGCTCTCTCCACTTTTACCTTCTCGTGTATCTGCTGCTCGGCATCCGGTTATTCTTGCTTTAATTCTTAGTCTCCTCTGTTTGAGCAACTTTGTTATTCTCTCCTACTTCCCCAGGTCTCTTCTGCGATTTGTTGCTTCTGCGATTCTCCTTCATTTCTTGTTAAAAAGTTTAATTTTTTTTTAAACAACCCCGCCCCCTCCGCCGCCACCCCCTTAATCCGACAAGCTAGGGAGGGAAAAAATAAGAAAATAATAGACAAACTCCATGTACCACGTGATCCAGCCCCATCTCCATTGGACTTGAATCTCCAAAGACATTTCTAAGGGTGGTGTTATGAAATTGATTGCCTATGTTTTCGTCTATATATTTTATTGTTTCTGGTCTTATGTGCAGGTCTTTGATTCATTTTGAATAAGTTGTGTGCAGAGTGTCAGGAAGGGCCCCAGTTTCATTCTTTTGCCTATACTTGTCCAGCGTCCACAACACAATTTGTTGAAAAGAGTTTCCTTTCTCCATTGCAGGTTCATGGCACCTTTGTCATAAATGAAATGACAATTTATGTGTAAGATGCTCGTTCATTCCAATCCAATTCCTACATCCTCATTTTTCTCTCTTCACTGGATTGTTCTCATTAGCAAACAATCATGCTGATTGTTTAAAACCTTTTCTTTTTACTCATTATCTCTACAGATCCTGCCCTGTTTCTCTACTCCTTTCACAGCAAAAATCCTGGAAAGATTTTTTTCTATATTCTTTTTCCATTTCTCTCTTCCTAGTTTCTCCTAAACCAATATCAAGAAGGCAGTATAAGAAACTGCTGGTTTCTGAATCCTGTGATAATTTTCATCTTTATCTTATTTACTCTGACATCAGCCTCATCCTTGAAATCCTTCTTTTTTAAAATCTGGGTTTGCAGAACCCCACACTCTGCAATTTGCCTCCAACCTCACTGCCTGTTCTTCACTGTCTTCTTTCATCAACCTCATGTCAGGACACCCAGTGCTCAGTCCTTGAACTTCTCATCTTTCCAAATTACTCTGTTCGTGATTTTATAGTCTTGTGATTTAAAACACAATCTATGTGCAAGTGACTTAAAACTTTTTATTTCCATCTTAGACCTCATCCCTGAACTATAATACATTTATATATCTGAGCCAACAAAAATATATTTACTTGGATGTGTAGTAGACATTTAAAATTCAACATGCCCCAAACCGTTCTCCCTAAAACCAGATTGACTTTCTGTATCTTAGCTAATGATAACTACAATCTTTCAGTTCCTGATAAAAATCCTTTAGGGGTCACCTTTTTCTTTCTTTCTTTCTCTTTTTTTTTTTTTTTTTACAGTCTCTCACATTCCAGTGTTAGCAAGTTATTATGTTGACTCGACCTTCAAAATAAATGCTGAATTTGACCAGTCCTACCAGCTACACTCAACCACTCTGACCTAAACTTTCTTCATCTCTCACCTAGATTATTTTAACAGACTTTTAACAGATTTCTCTTTGAGTAACCTGGTGTCCCTATAACCTTTTCTCAATACGGAGGCCCAAGTGATCCTTTAAAACAGGAGTCAGATGATGTCATTCTTCTATTTTTTCCGGAGACCCCTAATCTCCTTCATTGTAAAAGTCAATGTCCATACAATGGTCTGTGAGGATCGCTGCCATCTTGACAGTTTTACATTCCTGGAGGCATCATCTACTGCTCTCTCTCCTCTGAACTCAATCACATAGGCTTCTGTGCTTTTACTGCAGTTTACCAGGTAAGCTCCCACGTCAGGTCTTTGTATTAGCTGTTCGTTCCCTCTACCTGGCATACTTTTCCATGCAGCTCACATCATTTCCTCATTTGAATCTTGGGTTCAAGTCATCTCTTCAGTAAACCTATCCTGTCCACTTTAGTTAAAATGACCTCTCCTTTCTCAGTGCTCCTATCCTCACTGTCTGCTTTATTCTTGCTTCTATCACTTAGCACTTTCCAAACACATCCCCCATCTAGTTGTTCCTTTTTGATCTCTGTTCTAAGTTCTAAGAAGGCAGGGTTTTTGTCTGCTTTGTGCACAGTTGCACTGAAGACTGTTGACTATGGAATGTAGACTGTATACTAAATAAATTCCAGGTAGCTATTCTGATAGAGTGCTCAGTCCTGATAGTGCGTTTTGTCATTCTTGACTATGTTTCTATTAGACCGCATTTGAATGGTTGCCTTAGAGTTATAACACGTCGCGCCTGGGTCTTATTCTCCGGGCTAGAAAAATGCCTAGTTGCATGATAGGTGCTCAACAAATCTTTGTTGAATAAAGAAATGACTAAATAAATGTAATGAGGTTTTCTTTATGGTCTAATGCATGGTCTGTTTTCATAAATACTACATATATTCTAAAAATTCTGTATTTTGTTCTTGTATAAATTCTAAGTACATTAGAGAGCTATGCTAGCCACAAATGTCCAAAATGATATGCTTGGGATTGAGCCCTCTCACTGTTAATAATTAGCCAGGAAAAAAGGCATTAACCGTACTCCAGGGAAAATCAGGGCATAAAGTCATTCAATTAATAGCACACACTTATTAATTATATTATTCTAATCTTCAATATCCTTATTTATTTCCTTCTGCTTGATTTATCAACTTCTAAGAGTTATATTAAAATTTTTACATCAAATGTTAATTTGTCTATTTCTGCCAATTTTGGTATTCTAATATTTCATTATATGTTTGGGTCTTCTTAACAATTTTCAATCTTGTTAATTTTCTTTCACTCTTAGAAATATGTCTATATGGTTTCTTCAAATACTTCTTCATCTTTTTTACTATTGTTCTGGGGCTTCTGTTTTCCATATGTTAGCTTTCTACTACTGTATCTACTATGTAGATAACAATTTTTTTAAATCTTTTTTCTCTGTTTTTTTTTCTTGCTTGTTTTTGGGACAATTTTTCAATTTAATTTTCATTTTACTGCAATTAAATCAATCCTTCCATTTACTCACCTATTGTGATTTTTTAAAACTATTATATTCATCAAATCTCATACTTCTGTTTGGTTCATTTTTGTCATTTCAGTTTCTGTTTTGTATTATACCAGTTTCTTATTAATTATACTTTCAATGCTTATTTAAAAAGCCCTGGTTTATCTGTACTATTACTACCCTATTTCATACCGTATACGTTTCTTCAGTTTCCTGATTTTCTTCCGAGGTTGTTGTAACTCCCAGGTGTCTAGTTATTTTTGCCTCTGAGCTCAAGCTCCACTGGGGATATCAGCTGCGCTGTTGGGTAATGTGCATTTTGAAAGTGTTTTTGTTTGTTTGCTTTGCTTTCAGTTTTTTTGAATTAATTTTATTGTGATCAGAAAATGTGAACTATTTCCTATAAATTCTTTGAAATGTGTAGTCACTTTCTTTATGATCTCCTAATATATGATCAATTTTTGACATGGTTCAACATGGGATTGAGAAGAATGCGTATTCTCTAATTTTTTTCTGTCAGATAAGCTCATTAGTGTGTAGTTCAAATATTCTCTAACTACTAATATTTAATTCAGGACATTGTACTGAATTGTTTCATTTTGATATAGAGGTTATTAATTCAGTCAGTTTTGCTTGATGTATTTTGAAGATAGGTTATTAGGTGCATATGAGTGTATAGTTTCCTGAGACTTAGAACTTTTTCACTAGTGACTTTACTTCTAAGAATATTTTCTTTTCTGTTAAATTGTATTTTGTCTGATAATACTGTAGAGTTATCTCTTGTATCAACTGATGTATGCATGGTATGTCTTTTTTTAATCTGTTACTTTCAAATAGTCTTTGTCATATTTTAGGTTTATCTTATATATAGTGTGAAGCTGAATTTTGCTTGTATTATCAAACGACATTCTCTTTAGCTGATGAGTCTAATTCAACTTTCTTTTTTATGATCACTATTACCTATTATACCTATGTATCTTTTTTCCTACTTGCCCACACTTTTATTACTTTCCCCTCTTCCTTAACTGATTTAGGATTAATTTACTTTTTGTTTAATTCCATTTTGCCTATACTGTTTGGAAGTTGTACACTTTGTTTTTCCTTTTTAATGTTTTTCTTTTTGATGGTTGCCTTTAGCATTTTAATATAGGTGTTTAACTGAAAATCTAAAATTATCAAGGATTTTTATAATTTTCTGGAAAACCTAAAAGGTATTATTTCACCTTAACTCCCATTGCCTTTTCTAGCATAGATGTTTTGTGTAGTGTTTTAATTTTATCATTTTTAAACTCCACAGATTAGATATTTTTGCTGTTGTTTTACATAGATAATGTTTGCATGGATTTACCCACGTGTTTGTTAATCTCTTTTCTCACTTTTCCTTTTTGTAACACGGTTTCTTCTTTTGACCTATTTTCATAGGTTTCTCTAGTAAAGCAGCCAATGGTGAAAACAGTCTTTGTTTATCTGAATTTGTATCTGGTTGAGAACAGGTGGATATTTTCGGGTTTGTTTTTGTAGCTGTATGTCTAGTTGCTCCCGCATCATTTGTCGAAAAGGTTACCATCTCTCATACCTTGGATGCCTTGACACCTTTGTTGAACAAGACATTGATCACGTATTTTTGGATCCGCTGTATTCCTCTATCCTGCTCTCCTCCTCTGTATGTCCTTTCACTGAGAGCAAACTGTCTCAATAGCTAGTGCTTTATATCAAATTTTGAAATCAAGTAGTGTGGATCCTGACATTTTGCTCTTCCTTTTCAGAAATATTTTGCTTAATTTGATTCCTTTTGCCTTTTTATATAAGGTTTAGAATCATTTTCTTTTAAAGTTTATTTTGGGATTTTGATGGATTGTATTGAATCTAGATGAATTTAGGGAGACATGATCCTAACAATAATGAGTTCTTCAATATTTTAACTAATTTTAAAGTACCATTTAAAATAATATCAGTAAATGAAAGAATTAGATCTAAATCTATCAAAATATGTGCTAGAATTAAATGCTGTAAACTACAAAATAGTGAAGAAAGATCAAAGAAGATTTAATTGATTGGAGAGATAGATGAGTTATATTGAGAAAATTTAAGATGAAAAACTGTTAGCTAGGTATAAATTTGTTGAGTGGGTTTTTGAGAACAAGCAAACAAAGGACTCTGAAGTGTTAGAGAGGCAGCAAGTGCCGGTACCATTCCTGCAGCTAGAGGAGCAAAGGTAGGAAGCTGGAATTATTAAAACTTGCAAGCTGAAATACAGGCCTTTGAGGAGAGGAACTATTTAACTGGAGCTGGTGTCAGTGAACTCAGAGGGCACCAGACCTTAGAGGACAGGGCCCAGTTGGTTGGTACTGGTGTCTTTGAAGGTATGCAACGAGACTTGGTCTTCTAGGACTGAAAAAGTGCAGACTGAATTCTCTCATGGTAGATAGAGGGCTTCTGCTGCCTGGTGAAGAAGGGTGGCTAAGAGGATGCCCAGAAACAGGAAGCCAACAGGGCGAAGTTCCTTCTTCTTCCTCTACCCTTACGCTCTGCCTTTGGCACCACCTAAGGGCATAGCCAAACAGAACCAGCTGATAAGGCAGAAATGGTTCTAGAATCTCAGTCGCAGTATCACAGAGCAAAGGACAGAAGGCTTAGACAACTGGAACAATCAGAGAGCAAAGAAAACCAGGTATTAGAGTATTTATAGCGTAACTGTTATGATTTTACAGCAGTTGATATAAGACATCCATATTAAATGAAGACAGGTTTTATATAATGCCCCAAAGTAGAAAGACTTGAGAGAAACCACCATAAGAAAATTGAGGGCAATTCAGCAAATTTAGAACAAATCACAAGAATGGAGACATGGCATAAATACAAGTCTCTTGCTAAGCTAACAGTAGTTGTGGATAGTAAAATTAGATTTTGCAAACATTTTTTTAAGGAAAGTTCTTACCAAAAGTATTCATTTCTTTTTAAGATGCCATTGATCAATCTGTACAAAGTACAGAATTCTTGGCTTATGTGCTCAGACTCTTTTTTTAAAAAAAAATTCTGTCATGCAGTCAGTTGTCAAACCTATACAATTCTGATCTTGAATACTTGGTTCATCCAGAGTTTTCTGCATTTCTAATAAGATATGTCTGGTTGTGACTGCCAGATTCCAGTTCTTTTCTTCCTCCAAGATGGGAGAACGCATATGGCTGAAGGAGAGCCATTTTGTGAAATGACAGTGGTTCAGATTTACGTTGTAGTGAGAAAGGAAACTCAACCTTGAAAAACACTTACAGTTGAAACAAGTACCTTTTCAATGGAGTCTCTTTCCTCTCTTTCTTGGAATGGCACTCTCCTGGTTCATGAGGCTGATCCTGCCATCTGGAATTTTTTCAGATACTGTCAAAAAAACCAATGAGGGCCCGAGTTTTTCTCTCCTGAGTAAATCTGCTCAGTGGTTCCTAATGTACTTACGGTTCCATTTTCCTCTTCTGAATTTTAAATTTCCTTTTCCTTTTTTTTTTTTTTTTTTTTTTTGTTGTTGTTGTTGGTGGTGATAAAACCTCTTGCAGGCAGTTGTAATCTTCTGGAGCATGGAGAAGGTGCTGGAGCTGCTGAAACAGGTACTGGAGTAGGGGTTACTGTATTTCCTCTGTCCTGGATGCTTTGTACAGCCCTTGTCTAGTTTTTTATAGGGTGGGAAACATTGTGCTGGAAAAACTATAGAAATCATTTGCGACTCTGGGTGATAGCTTCCTCCAAAGTTCAGTTGAGTGATTGTGCTAGGTGACGATTTACTCCATTTTGATTTGTCATGGGTTTTGCTCTTGGTGACGTCTATCTCTCTTCTCCCAGCGGGTAGCTGTGCTAGGCTCCCCGCTGAAAGTCTGAGGATCCTTTCCAGGGCCCTGAACACCACTATTGATCTCTCTTTTCCTTGCGATTACCAAAAGCTTCCCTTAGCTTCTCAATTTCTTTGTTGTCATTTTTGCCCCAACCTTCCATGCTTTCAGAAAATATTGTGAGAGGAAAAAGTATGACTGTGTCTGACCCCCATGTCTATGCTGCTCTTGTTTCTGAGGTCTACATTCAAATTCTGGCAGTTTGGGTAGCTCTGTAATGTTTGAAAACATCTTTCAGAATAACTAATATATCCCCGCTTTTTGAAATGCTTTTGACAGAAGATGTAAGTCTGATATAAGTCATAACCTGAAGCAGGATCTATTCCATCTGAGTTCAAATTTTTGTTTCTATAATTTCTTTCTGGAGTTTTGTTCAGATTATCCTGATCATATTTTATAGGTTGGAATGTGATTTTCATACCTTCTTTCATTAAGTGTGTGCATATTTTATTGAGATTTATTATTATGCAATCAAATACACAAGCCTTAACAGTACGGTGTGATGAGTTTTGACAGTTGTAATCCTACACAACCACAGTCTTTATCAACATAAAGAATATTGTCATAATTCCAGAACGTTTCCTATCTTTCCAGTGAATTCTCCTCTTCTCCGGGTGTTCTGGTTTTTATCATGCATAGTTTTGCCAGTTTTTGAACTTTATGTAAATAGAATCTGCCTTCTTTTTCTCCGCATAATGTTTTTTGAGATTTATCCATGTTGCAGTCTATTCCTTTAACTCATTCTTTTTTATTGAGAAAATTTAGCTCTGTTTTCCATTTTCTTATGCATTTGGACTGTTTCTAGATTTTGGCCATAGGCATCCTTGGGTAAGTGTTTTTGTTGATATGTTTCTTCTTCTATTTCTACTTATTTTGTATTCTCTACTCCATAATTTGAATGTCTGAGTCATTTGGGAACTAAATCTTTGCTTTTCTGATGATCCTTTCCTGATGGTTTGTTTTTTGTCATTTTGGATTTGATCATATTTGGCTGACTGTGGAGATCCTGAGGGGTTTGAGCAATTTTCATTTGTATCTGCCAGGTACCCAGGGTAATTTTGACTGAGAAGCACTTGAAATTAATTTTCCCTTTGGGGTTTCCTGAATATAGATAGGGGGCATTTTCAAACCCTCCTATGGGTACGAGAGTTGTGTTTATAAATTCCCTGGGAGCCTTTTTTTTTTTTTTTTTTTCAACCTGGAGCTATAGTCTGAGATGAATTTCTCTATCAGCTCCCATGTTGACATTACCCCCCACCCCGCCAGCTCACCACACGAGGGTGTAGCTTTTCAGAGATCCTGGATTCATGCAAAGGTCTCACTTAGGGCCTCTACCTTGTATCCTTTAATGCCTACTCTTGAATTTTCCATGAGCTATGAAAACAGGGCTTCCAGGTTCTAGGCCAAGAACCTCAGGGCAGCCCAAGTCTTGGTCATCAATCTCCTTTCAGTTCCCCAATCATTTTCAGACTTTGTGAATTTCATTTACTCTCCAATGAGCTCAGCTGTGCATTTGAAAGGATGTGTGTTGTATTTTTCCACACTTCTAGATATTTATAGCATAATTCCTTCCCCCACTAACTGCCCCCCCCCATCCACCCTGTGATCATAATCTGGTCATCTTTTCTCCAAAAGTATACAAGTCTTCAGAATACTTTTTTCACAGACTTCTAATCTGACTTCTGCAGAGCATATCTCTGCTTCCATTCCTGTTTTCCTATTTTTAGAGTGAGTAGAAAATCTGCTGATTCACTATAAAATCCTGCATCATCACAGCTCTTTTGGATAGTTTTTAGCATTTATTTCCTTTGACTATCTTTGATAGAAATGGCGTAGTAGTTTGTTACCTGGCTTCATTCATCAATGGCTAGTTTTCGTAGATTTCTCATTCTGCTTGCTTCCTCTTCCCCTGTCACATGAGAGTCCCCAGAGTTCCAAGATATCTCCCCTTGTTACTCAAGTTAATGGTTGCTCGTTTGTCCTTTGTAATACGTGTCTTTGGCAATTGCAACGCCCAGCCCCCCTGATCATTCGTTGCCCCCTCCTTTGACTTGGCCCAAATGGCAGTTACAACTCATCCACCGGGCTTCGAGTTTATGGCTATTTTCCTAGTTTCAATGAAGGTGAATTCCCTTCTCTGTTTTCCTTCCTTTATGGGAAGAGTGATATGCAGAGATGGTCTGGTAACAGACAAGAGCACACACGGGCTAAGCTGCCTGTGGCCCACGCCTCATGCTCATTTCTGGAGCAGCTTGCTGCTCTGGTCCTTACCACTACCTAGGAACTCTGTATTTCCACCACGCTGTGGGCCTCGCTGTCACAGCCCCATCCCCCCCCCCCCCCCCCC
>RJWH01001351.1:0-212380 GCA_004363575.1 Solenodon paradoxus | reverse complement strand
TGAGGGACTGTTGATATTCACTCCCATGTCTAAGCATTTCCCCCGCTAAGTCCTGGTGGCGTGGTCTTTAGGAATGGAGACTTGGGTTTGCATATTAATGTCCACCTCAGTGTGGCTTAGTCTTCTTTCCACAATGAGGCGGTGACAAGTTGCTCTGCCTGCCTCATAAAGCTGTAGTGAGGATCCAATGAGGCAGTAAAGGTGAATGTGCCATAGAGACGATCTAGTTCTCTCCTAATAGGTGTCATCATGGGAAAGGGATTGCTGGTCACTCTGTGTTTCACAGGGTTTGTTGAACTCATCCACTGTCACCTGACTGCAGCCACCCCTCTGCTGGGTCCCTCCTGACCCAGGAAGCCAGAGGGCAGCAGTGGCTGGGTGCCCCGCACTAAGAGGGTTGCTGGGGGCCTGGAGTGACCTTCATGACCACTGGGTGGCACTCTTGGCTTTAAAATAACGCTCTACCTCTCGCCCTGTAAATTGCCCTTTTCCTGTCAGCCTTGGTTCTGGGCATGGAGCGCGATGGCCACAGATGTCCTGTATGTTTCCAGTATGTGTCCCTACGGTTTTAAATTCCTGGTAGCAGCAGTTGAGGCTGTCGCCCAGCACTCATGTGAGCCGGTGCAGTCAGGTAGAGGGCACTTGTGAAATTCCCAATCAATTTTGGTTTTCACCTAACATCAGACCTCTGGCCAGAACGCTCATAAATGAGACTTCAGGACCAAATAGCCGTAAATGTCGGGAAGGCAGCACAACTGGGATTGTTCACGGCAAGTTCTTCTTCCTTAAGTTTTTTTTTTCCTGTTTAGAAACGTGTTTTAAAAGCACTGCCTCAGGGTGACCTAGTTATTCTAGTATCAGGACAGGGGAGGAAATCTGTGACTGTGCCTCACCAAGGTCGTCCTGACGGGTAGCCAGTGGACTCCGGGTCTGTCTTTCTGGAGGCGTCTGGGAGCGCTGACCCTGTCCTACCCCCCACTTTAAGAATTCTCCCCCAACCTGAGCTCTCCGTTTTCCCCGCTACGCTTTCCAGTTCTCTTTCCTACTGGGCTGGCTCCCTGCATTCTTTGGCACCTCTGGTCTGTCACCATTTCCTGGGGCCAGTGTCCTGGCCTCTGTTCTCTATACGTTCTCCTCACCCCTGGGTTCCAAATCCAAGGGATATCCAAGGCACGTCTACCTACTGTCATCTCCAGCTGGGTGACCCGAAGGACATTGCGTTACAAAGCAGCTTTACTGAGGTGCTTACATGCAGTAAGACGCACTCATTTTAGGTATATAGTCTGATGAATTTTTGATAACTACTGCCTCAGTGAAGATGTGGGTCTTAGAGAACCGTACCGTTTCTTGCTCTGAAATTTCTTTTTCACATGTCAGCCGTGGTTCTCAGTATTTCCTCACCTAAAAGGTTTCTTTGGGGCCCTTTGCAGTTGGCCCCCTGCCCTGACCTTAGTCCTTGGTAACCACTGATCTGCTTTCTGTCAATAAATTGTTTTGCCTTTCCTAGAAATCATGAAAGTAGGATCCAATAGTATGGAGCCTTTTGGCTTTGACTTTTTTCACTTAACTGAATCACCACTTCCAACATGTGCATCATCTTTCACTCCAGATTCCCCTCGCAACAGCATCTCCGTTCACCCTGATTACTGAAGCAGAAACCTGGTGTCGCCCACCCGAGACCCTTCCTCACATCCAGCATCTCTGCCCCTGCTGTGCACATTGTCAGGAAGTTCTAAAGCTTCTCACTCTGTATCTGAGTCCACCTTTCTTTTCATTCTCAAGGTCACTGACTTTAAATTCCATCTTCTTCTTGCCTTCCTTAGCTAATATTCATTCCTTTAGTCAGGGCCTCTTTAATCTGCCCTTCTTACCACGACAGGCATGAACTTCTAAAACACATATCTGATCCTTCCATTCTTGTGGCTTCTTAGCCTAGGAAATGCCACTCTCCATGATTTGATTTATTTCTGCCTCAATATCTAGACCTCATTTTCCAGAATTTCCTCAACTACAACCTCAGCTCACTGATTGCTTGTGGTTTTCTCAGAAGAACCATGGTCACTCATGCCTCAATACCTTTACACATGCTATTCCTTTACCTGAGATGCTCTTTTCCCTTTATTGAACTTTTAAGAGCCAACCATTTGACTCCTCTGCAGTGCCTTCCTAGCTACAACCAGACTGTTAGGTGTTCCTCCCAAGCGTTCTTTCTGTTTTTGCATGCATCATTTTATATCAGATCAAATCTATTTGTTAAGTTATAATCTGTCCTTCTTAATATGCTCTTTAAGTTCTTTGAGGAGTTTGTGTTTTATCTGACTTTGCACCCTCTGTTCTTAGCACAACACCAGGCATGTAGGTGGCATCCAGTGAATGCCTTCTGAGTGATTAAGGAAGGAAGGAAGGAGGAAGCTAGAACTCCGTGAGGAGGTGGGGTCAAGGATCAGGAGGTCTTTGTATGGAAAACGAATGTCCTGTTTCCTGTGGCCCAGTCAGAGGTAAGACTGCGCGCTGTTAAAGGAGGAGAAGAGTCTGGTGGGTCAGCAGGGAGAATCCATGAAGGGGCGTGAAGTGTGGGGAGACATGTTCAAATGTCCAGTTTTCTGGTTCTAGCAGTGAAAGTATCTGAGGAGAGGGAATAAGTGCATTTTTTTTTTTAACCAAGGAGATGAGTGATGGAAAATCAAGAGGGAATTGGAGCCTAAACTATGGGAAAAGCAACAAAAATGAGAAAGGTATAAATTTTTAGATGTCGGTGTGAGAGAGCAAGAATACTGAGTCTCAGACAGTGTGCTTTTGCCATCACTCAACTGTCGGGGTCACAAATATAATTTCTTTCTGTGAACAGTGTCCTCCAGTTCTCACCATACTTTTCCAAACTTCATCTCATTGTATCTGTGCATCCACCCTGGGAAGTAGGTGAAGTCGTTAGGATGGATCCCAGTGAATGATGAGGCTTTGGGGGGAGGTTTGGAGGGCCTGGCAGACTTGCTCATGCCACAGAACTGGGTCTCCTCTTGTTAAAGCTTCCGGCTCTGAAGGGGCAACCTTGGGCGGAGTTGCCAGTATCAGGTGTGTTTAGAGATGATGTGTCTGAGAGGACCTCTGGCTGCTCGCAGGTTCTAAAATGGGACAAGGGAGACCTGACAAAGATTGTCCAGAGGCGGAAGCTACTATATGTTGGAGAGCAATCTCTGAGTCAATGAAATGTTAGAACAATTTAATATTAGATTAATAGGAGAACTGTGAGTTCCCTAAAGTCCTAATGCCTTCTACTTGCACAGCTGGGGCAATTGGCCAAGGAAACTTTTGATTAGCTGGAGCTTTATGGGATGAAACATTTCCTGTGACACTGTTCTTTTTTTTTAATGAAAGAGAAAAGCAATGTTTCTCCAAAGGGAAAAGGAATAGTTATAAATGGAAGCATTTTTCTTTTCCTTTTTTAATAGATGTTCTTGTGTTAAATGATGTTGAATCTTAATACCTTATTACTGATCTTATCACTACATGAAGCCAGAAAGTTTTGTTTGGAGTGGAAGCCTGGCATTTTTCTTAGTGGATATGTCCTGGAGGTTAAGAGCACAGGCTCTGCTATCACTGTCTGGATTTAAATCCTCCCTGCACCACTCACTAACTATAGGATTCTGGACAATTTGCATAATCCTCCTTTGTCTTGGATATATTCCTACCTGTAGATTTACTTAAATATTAGCTGATACGATCAATAGAAACATTTGGCTTTTATTGGTAGTAGTAATAATAATAATACTGTAGTGATAATGGCTTATATTTGCATGTAGTTGATTTTAACATTTGCAAACCCATTCTTTTCGCAACCCTAGCAGTTAAGCAGGGTGGGACTTATTTTACTCTTTTGACAGAAGAGGAAAGTTCAGAAAGTTTAGGTGAATCGTGGAGGTCATGCAGCTAATAAAGGGCAGTTTCCTGACTTCAGTTTCCTGACTTCCGGATCAGGCTGCTGCTTATCATTGGGCTCTAGACCTTAATTAAGGGTCTGAACATCGTTTGAGGCTCTATGAATATGGTCAGCCTATAGATAGAAGCTTAGAGATGTTCAATAATTTGTCCAAATCTATTAAGAAAGGATATTTTTAGGTAAATTTCTCTCTGATGATATAAAACTCCTAGCAAAATATTAGCAAACTGGTCTAGCAATATAGATAAAAGATAATATATAACCACCAGGTTGGATTTGTGTAGGATTCGAAGTTGATTTGACATTAACATATTAGCCAGCACAGTTTCCCACAATAATGGAGAAAAGTCATGCAATCAGTTCATTAGATAAAAGTACATTCAATCAAGTTCAAAACCCACTTACGATAAAAGCAACAATAAAATTTTTAGTTAATTAGGAATAAAAGGAAACTTTCTTATTCGGACAATAGGAATTTCATGAAAGAATCTATAGTGTGTATAATTAATAGTGAACATTTGAAGTTTTCCATTAAGATCAGGAAAAGACAATTACATGCTTATGTCGCTCCTCTCCAGCATTGTACTGGTCGTCCAAATGAAACTTAACTCTTTGCAGATGACATACTATGTACACAGAAAGTTCAGAGGATTCTACAGTTGTAGGATTCAAATTATCAGTTGAATTTGGTAAGGTCACTGGTTACAACATGAATGGGCAATAGTAATAAATCATTAGAACATGGAATTAGAAAAATATTTTTTATAATAATGTCAAAATGTCAAAATTAAGAATAGGTTTAAAAAAACATGCAAACCCAAGCCCTCGCTGTCCATTTTCCCTTTTCAATATATAGAATTTTACTTAATCGCATTGTTTTCACCAAGGCACCTCCACTTGTTTTCTGACAAGTCTGCCTAGAGCCTTTCTAGTGTTATCCCAATAGCAGAACCTCCAGTCTGATCCCAGTGTCAAGAGGTGTAGACCTTGCTTACATAAGAGAAGTTCCCTTAGCTGCTTTCAGTCCTCTATTTCCAGTCCCATCCCTTACCCCAAACATTGGAATTTTCTGGCTCCTCCAAATTCAGAGCTTTCCCATGGTTCTGAGGTACAAATTGGTCTATGTCATGACTTTCTCTTTTTACACTTAATTTTCAGCTTTCTCTGCATTACAAAATCAGCTATTACTTCCATCTTCCAAAAATGTTACTGCTACTTTTGTCTGCTATCATCCCCTCTCTCTTTATTGTTTCATGGATTCACACGTGCACAAATTCTTTTACTGTCATCTTAGTAGGTTTGGAAGGGGTAGTAGAGATAGATACATAGATTTAATCTACTGTGTTTAACCAGAAATTCCACACAAAGTTAAAAAAAAGCAGAGTCACTAGGCAGTGCTTGCAAGGTTTGATTCCTGCACCAGCCATGTCATACCTGGTGTCTAACGCCTACCTACTTCCACATTCCTCTTAGCTTCTCTCCTCATAGGCACTTGAGTTTGCTGCTGCTGGACGAGGCGATCTCTGGGGCACTATCTTGCCTTGAAAGCCTGTCTTCATATTGCCTCCCAGAAGTGCTCCTCATCACGAGGATCCAGGGTTGACTGACAGGAAGGAGGCTGCCATCCCTGAGTCCCCAGCTCCCCACTGCATTCATGAGGTTGTCTTCTGGGGCTTGAAAGAACACAGACAAGCTTGAACAGTGCCATTAATTAAAGCATATTCTAATTGATCGGATAATCCCCAGGTAGCTTACGTTTAGGCAAGGAAGGATAAAGGAAACAGAAATAGACAGGGAACTCTAGCTAGAACGCTCTCTCTTCTTCTCAATGCTAAGCACCTGCTAAAAGAGGTCTTTGTCCTGTGACTTTTTGAGTGATGACTCTCCTGTCTAACCCGCCTCTTACCTTTCTTCTGCCCCCCAAACATCTACAGTGTCTCCTGACTGAGGCTGTGGAGCGCAGTGCCCACGTGTGGGGTGTCCGGTTGTGGGGTGTCTGGTTTCACACTATACTTGCTCCCGGACCGTGGGCAAGTCGCGTTGTCAACTTGTGTCTCCATCTTCTCCTCTTCACATTGGGTCAGTGATCATACCCACCTCATATTATTTTTTTTTTCAGTATTAAATATGTTAATATGTAAAAGTGCTTAAAACTGTGCCAGCCACGCATTATGTGTTCAGTGCACATTAGATGTTTTTACTATATGCTCTTTTCTGAAAATGAAGTTCAAAGGCAGTTATTACACTCAGGAGCTCGCCACCTGCGTGAGTAGGCAAGACAGATTCATATGTGAGTGCACAGGATACGATGAGGACAAAGAGGGACAGTCATTAACTGGGTAAGGATTGGTGGCTGATGTTTGTGAGAGGGATGAGGCGAGGAGAGTTGGAGCAGGTGGTAATCATTGTGTTGAGCCTCACAGGGAGAAGGTGAGTTAGCCACCAACCAAATGTAAGCATCACAGGGGCAGGAGCTTATCTTCGGTGCTGAGAATGGTGCCTTTCACGTAAAAGGCACTCAATAAATGTTTGTTGGATGAATGAATAAGCAATAAGCTGGATGGTTGGGTCAGGGGAGTAAAGAATTCTGGCAGAAGAATCAGTGTCCAGGAAAGCACAGGATTCAGAGAGCTCGTGACCCACCGTGGGGAAAGCATGAGGGTCCAGAGCAAGAGCTCCGGGTCTGTGTTACCTGAGAGGAGGCAGGTCCAGGACCACTGGAAATGAGGATGTGTCTCTCAGGCTCCGGAAGTGCTGAATGCGTTTCAGTGGCATGTGGGCTGCAGACGCTCATTTTCTTGAACACTGTGTCTCAGTGGCAACAGCAGTCCCAAAGAATATCAATCAAGTTTGCCTCTTTGTAGTGCTTTCCGCTCCACCGAGCCATGGAACACTTCTGCATGGATAGTCTCACTTCAGGAGCACAATGTCCTGTGAAGTCGGTGAGAGCTCCACTTTTACAGATAGGGACCCCGAGGCTGGAGAGGTTATAGGCTTTACCAGGATTACTCAGCTAATTCAGGATTACTCATCCAGGGTAACTCAATTGCAAACCAGGGATTCAGACTAGGACTTTGGACTTCAAGCCCGTACTCTTTCTCTCACATAAGAAGGTCATGTTGATTTGAATTTCTCTGGAGAACACAGTGCTTCAGTGATTTTTTATTGCGTAGTTCACCAAACAGAGTATATTGAACGGTTCAAAATAAACACCATCTAACGGTCACCTGGGTCATGGAAACCCAGAAGGTCCCCGTGTCCCCCACTCTGGTCTCAAACCCCTTCCTCCCCCCTGAGTACTCACTACCCTGACTTGTGATCAATATCTGGCTTTTCTTTCTGCTTATAGCACCTATGAATGCACACTTGTTTTTTGATCAATCAAATAGTCATATATAATCTGGGCATTTTTCTGTTTGTGCATTTTTTCAGGAACCACCTCTGAGGCTTTCTGCATATTTATTCTTTTGTTGAATGTTTAGTAAACATTTCTCAGGGTCTAGCAGTTGGGCTCTAAAGAGCTCTAAGTCAAAAGTGGCCCTGTCTTCAAGTTGGAACATCCTTAACAGCACTGCCATAGTTTGTATATTCTTTTCAATCGTAAATAAATAATAACAGCGACAGTGTTCCACAGCAGCCCTGGATGCAAACGTTCAATGTCGCTAGATTTTTCACTGTTGCGCCTTGCCCCTCCTGGCCAGGCTGTCCTCCTGTGTCGGTGAGGTTAGCAGGACCCCCAGAACACTAGCTCCTCACTGGGGCCACTTGCTGTCATGTTGGCAATTGGAATTTGTATGCATTGTCCACCTTCAGAAATAAATTTATTATTTAATGTTTCTCAAATTCGAAAATTCCTCAGTCCCTGAGACTGTATCTGCCTATTTCCAGCTTAAGAGCTTCTTCATGAATTGTTAAGCACTTGGAGTTCTGGATGCTCTCTGGTATTGATATGATCACACTCAATCATAGCACTAACATTGACCTCTCCTGGCAGTATTTAGTTATCAGTGGTCACTGTGAGTGATGGAGTAAACTTAGAATCATTTTTAAAGGATATAAAAAGGGGAATAGAAAAAATTCTTACAGAGAGCTTTGCATTCTGGAGGCTGTCTCGAAGGATCCCAGTTTGTGAAACACTGATGAACTTTGTCAAAGAAGAGGCATAGACTCCCAAGTTGATTAAAATTTTAGATAAACCTAAGACCAACCTGCTTTTGGCTGCATCTTGATATCTTCAGAATAGGTCTACTCTCCCATTGTATTTACATTACCTTCTTGTAACACCTGTTGACTGCTGGGGACTTGTGCTGGCACCGAGGGTGGGTGACTCAGGCTTGCGAACGGAAAGTCTGTGAGCATCCAGCAGCATGCTAAGTCAAGACACCTGTCTCTGGATCCCCAACGGAATTTTATTTTAAATGTCTGTTGAAGAACTGGGAGATAATCTATTTTTCCAGTCTGATAGCCTAGTAAATCAATGCTTCAGTGTATCCTCTGTTGATTATTTGTCTGACCACCAGCCCCAATGGAGTGCACACGTCACCGTGCCGGTTTGACCTATGTGTGTTCTAACACGTGGAGCGGAGTTGATGAGCTTGTTATGACTACTAGCGGGATCCTACCAAGAGAATCGAGGAGCTTCAGAGTACGACTGAGAAGAACCGGCATTCCTGAACTGGATTGTTCTAACAGTCTCTGAACTTGTTTCCCCGAAGTCACTCTTCATCCGACTCAACCCATTCCCTGACAAACCCAAACCACAGTTGCCTTGTGGCAGGTCCCCCAGAAGCAGAGTGTAGATGGGTTTGGGGATGCCAGTAGAAGTGAGCTGTTTATTTAGCTCTTTATTAGAGAAGGTGCAGGCCAGAAGAGAGAGGAGGAAGAAGCATTTATTTATTTTTATTTAGTTGTTCATCTGGGTTGCTGTCCGCAGGCCTGGGTCTTGAACCTGGGTCGTTGGATGTATATGGACTGTGTTAGGTGATCTCGTCTGCTGGGCCACCTGGGGCACCACAAGTGATTTGTTGAGAAGGAGTTCTTGAGAGAAGAGGAAGGAGGGGAGCAGGACATGGTAGGGAAACCTTGTAGGGACACTCTCAGCTAGAGCCCAGCTTCAGCTTGATCCCCTGGGTTGCTTCAGAGTGGAAATGGCACCACGTGAGTGGTCCTGTCTTGAGACAGAGGAGTCTTTTGTATCTCTTGTTACTCAGTCATTGACTATTAGTGGAAAGTGAGCTAAGGATGATTGTTCAAAGAAGTGGGAAGCCATGACCATTATCAGCCAACATTTGCCATACTCAAGGGTGCCGTGTGCTGCTGTGTCAGAGGAGAGTTCTGGGCTGGGCACCTGGGCACCAGCGGTGCACATTAAACGAGGTAAACCTAAGTTGCAAATATGATACTCTCAGATGGCAGACTGACTTGCCTAGGTGCTTATATCTAGTGCTTTGCAGATGTAATCTGCATCCTTTAAAGTTTAGTCTCATTTAGGTGGTATTTGATGATTTCCCCAAAGCATATAGTTTGTAGTTCAAATGCTTCATCAGAAATTAAGTTTTTTGATGTGGAACAAACAAAACCAATATTTCTCCTACTTCAGGCAAGTTTGGTGGTGAGATACTGGGACTGGATTGGCCTTACTAGACCTGACGATGCCAGCTTCTAAGGAGTGCAGCCTTTTCATACCCCAAGGCTGTCTAATCCAGTGAATGAAATATAGCAGCGGGTCTCTAGAAAATTCTGTTCTTAGAGTCAAGTAGATAACAGAGTAAATCTGGAATAAGGAACTCAAGGCGCACGTATCACCCCAAACTTTGGACCTTTGTGAGCACAACTTACCCAGACTCTAGTCACTCAGAACAGGGGAGCTTCTGATCTACTCTGATCTCTGATCTGTGCTGGTCTTGGTCAGGGCTGGTTTGGGGACTGTGAAGAGCAGGAGCTATTAGGAACTAAACTCTGATTCAAATCTGTAGTAGAAGATAGCATTTCCAATTTGAGAAGCTCAAATGAAGAGCTGGGTCCCAAAGGGAGGGGTATTATTTTGTTAGAAACTAGTTGTTGCTTCATTTTGGTGAGAATTAAGCTTTTCCCCGAAGTCGCTGGATGGCTCGATGATCTTCAGAGCAATTATAGATGCAGTCTGGAAGCTGGTGCCCGATGAGGAGAGCTGTCCCTGTGGCTGTATCCCCGTGTGCTCTATTGACTGCAAATATGGCACAGAGAATTTCAGGCATAATGATTGTTCAACCAACTAGATCAAATCTTATTTCGAAAAGCTGTTTTCTTTCCGAGCTAATATGTTTGTTCCTGACTCACTCTGATCAGTGGGGCATCGAGTTGTAAGAAACAGATTGGAAATTATTTTATTGATTTTTTTCCCTTTTTTATTTACCAAAGGGGAGAGTGAATTTCTCTTCCCTGAATGTTGTTCAGCTACGAGCAAAGTAAAGGACATTAGGAGATTTGAATAGAGTCGATTTAAACCATTGCAGCCTGACTTGGAAGCCCTGACACATAAACATGCGAAGAAGTGACTCGTGGCGCAGAAGAGCACCTTCTCTCACCAGCTCACAGGACAGAGCTGGCATTTCTGCGAGGCAGCCGCAGGCTTGCAGGCTCGAGCTCCAGGCCTGTGGCTGGGCGTGCAGGGAGGGGCCCTGGAGCTGGGCGAAATCCTGGCTAGGCCCGGGGAGGTCTTCTCTTGACTCAGGGTCTTAGGGAACTGTTTGACTCAGAATCTCTTTCTGCCTCACCTCTCCCCCACTCCAGTTTCTCATCAGGAGGGAGAATGCCCAGAGTTGATTTCTGTTAATCCCTGATAAAGGACTTTCCTTAATACTCATAAGGAGGCATTGGTTGAAAAACAGATGATCACTTTTCCCCTCAATTTTTTCTTCTTCAAGGACTCTCCTTATTTCTACTTCCAAATGGTTAAAAAAAATTAACAGTGAAAATCATAGTTAGGATATCGTCACATGGGCCTCTCTTTTTCCATTGGCCTAAATGATATTTAAAGTTATTCAAAACTTTTCTGTGCTCGATTAGCAAACATTACTGATCTACCATGGCACTGTGCTAAATAGCTTTACTTGCATTACTTCATCTAATCCTTCAAAGAACTCAGTGAGTTAAAGTATCACAGTTACCTTCAGTTCACACAACTGAGAACTGTTGACGTTAAATTCAAACAGAGGCATATTGTCTAGGATTTCAGGGTCCACACTTTACAATGAAGCTCTGCCACTTCTCATCTCAGTGAGGTGAAGGCCTCCCTGGTCAGTGAACCCTCTATGGGTGCTAGCTCATGGTACAGTGGCCCTGCCAACCAAGGCCTTACTGAGGACCGCCATGGTGATCAGAATAGGGCTGGCAGAGCCAGACAGCTCCATATGACATGCCCCATCCACTGAGTACAGGTGGTAAAAGACAAATCTTATACAGAGGAGGAAGATATACTTTGGACTGCAAGGAGCATTGTAGAAGGAAGACAAGTTATTGCCTTGTTGGACCTGTGGATTTCTTCTTGCCCCTTAGTTATAGGGGCGAGTTAGACCTCAGAGTTCTGAAAGTGGTAGACACTACAGAGCTAGTGTTGCAAGAAATATCCTGCTGTCCATCTCCTAGGCACCACAGGGGTAGTTCTTTGATGCTATCCAAATGCTAAGATACTGCTTTAAGTACTGCTTTAAGATGTCAGTATCCTGTTAACTCCTCTGTGTTTGATGTAACCTGCTGATAAGCACAAGCCATGACTCACATGTAGGTAGAGGCATAAAGGAAATAAAAGCAGTAATTCTCAGCCCTGGATGCAGCGCTGAGAAGCAGGAGTACCTGACTCTACCTGTGACCAATTAAATCAGCATCTCTGGACATGAGGTCCACACATATGTTTTCAAAGCTCTCCAGGTGATTCTAATAAATCCAGGACTGAGACTCACTGGGCAGAATCTAAATCAGCTATGAAGTCATGCTAAAAACCATGTACTAAGCAAATTATGATCCCTCTGGGACATGGGAATTAGTGTGAATGTCAGTGAGCAGCTGGGAAGAGGTGTTGGTGGAGGCAGTAGGTTTGCGTGTGATGGACAGTGGGAGCCCGTCAGAGAAGGGTGGCGGGGGAAGGAGCAAGTGACAGTCTGACAGGCAGTGCTGCACTGGTGGTGAACGCTGCTGGAATAACTGACAGACTGCTCCGGGGACAGATTCAGGTTACAGTCCTAGCCAGATGGTGGCATTGGTGGTGTTATTGAGTGATGTTTTAGGGTCTATAGGGGTGCAGGCACATAAAGGCAGTAGTTGTTGGGATTATGGAAGAGATCACTGAGAAAGACCTCAGGCTTTGGAGACAAAGGGCAGTGGCAGCAGTCCCAGGCCAGAGCAGTGGACCTGGAGCTAGAATAGATTGGAAGCACCGGCCTCATAGGTGTCCAAATACGTCAGATAGGCACAAAGATTTCTGCCTTACTGGAATCCCTATTGGATGCTGCCTTTGACATCTGTGACATAAAAAATGCATCTTTAGGAACACTTAAAACTAGATGTGTGTAAATTGCTACAGTGAATCAAAGTGAGGACACTGTGGAGGATGGATAGTCAAATAGTTAGCAGACTTTTCATAGTTATTGTGCAATTCCTGTCCAGTCCTCCTACCACCGTCCAAATGGCAATACATTGCAATTAGTCCGGAATTTAAGCCTTGGAGACATTTGAAGGTCCCTAGAGGCAAAAAGAAGAAAAAAAAAAATCTCCTGAACCTTGACCTTATGTCTTGTGGAATCTTGGCTTGTTCACGCAGTCACAGACAAAAGAGCTGGAACTGAGCATTGAAACGTGGTCAGGCCTGTTCTGTGTGTGAAAGGAGACTGACCTTTCAAGCACCTTCTGTGCTTGGAGACATCCAGGTCTGAGAGGCCAAGAGAATGTAAGGCAGGCGCCATTGTCATTTCATGACATGGCCTGACATGCATCACTGTGTCACCATCGCTCAGCGGGTCTCCTTTCAGGGCTTCTAATCCGCCTCTGAGGAGCCACAATCAGGTGGACACATAACATGCACAGTGATCTATAGAAAGCAAGTTTGAACAGAGAGCTAATACTCCTGCCTGCAGTCTCACTGTGTTGCTGTAAGAATCAGTTCACTAACATGAGTATAATGTGCAATAACAGTTAAGGTGTTAGTGTGATCAAAATTCAGGATATTAAGTTATATTTTAGCTGTATTGCCTTATTTTTCATGTCAGAATCTGATGTTTAATGCAAAAATCACCTACATTTTAGAAATGAGGTGAAGCCTCCAGGAACAGAAAGTTCTTGTGTATTATGCCAAGAGGATGCCATTGCAATATTTATACACACTCTCATTTAAACTAGCTCTTTAACTAGAGTCTGCTGCCCTGCCTCCCTCCTCCAAGCAAAATGATGAGACCAACTTTGACATATGGAAGAATTTCTGTGGTGCAAATTATTCTGGAGGAGAAAAACAAAACATGATTTGCAAATGCTGTCAAGGAAATGTTTCTTTCCAATGGCTACCAGCAGAACAGAGCTCTTACCAGAGTGTGAGGATTGTCTTGTGGCTGCGTGACTGTGAATGAGAGGACCATGGCTACGAGTTTGCCAGATCCTCTCCCCATCCTGCACCCAGATGATGTGCTATGATTCTTTCATTACCCCAGCACTGTCACCTTGAAATCCTCAAGAAATCAGACATTCTACAGAACAAAATTCCTGCGCCTCTGTCTCCCATCATTTGTAGACAGGATAGCATCTGGATCTCTGTAAACACCTTGGCCAAGTGCTCCCAAGAGCTGCCTATTCCTGGATGCCCTGCTGAATAGCCTTAAAGGCCTCCTTAGAGGGAATGATTAAAGTAGAAAGGACCATCTCATTTCCTGGCAGTCTCTTTTCAAGTGAACCTCCTTGCAGCCTTACTGAGAGGGAAAAGGGATTGGAGCAAGAAGAAGCAAGGCAGCTTTTGTCTCACTGCACTTACAGAGAGATGGACCGTACCTGGGGGAAGGAGTCGTCGTTTTGGCAATAACACTTTAAGTAGTGTTGCAGAGAATCACTGAACCAGGGACCAGATCTACAGCAAAATAATTTTGCCACAAAGCACCCGGGAAGGAGGGTGTTAAGGGGAGAGCAACACAGGTTTTTGAAGCCTGACAAAAACTGACTGTGTCGTTTATTACTAGGTTGATGATTTTTGGTGAGGTACTTGCCCTCTCTTAGTTGTAAAATGGAGAATAACTCCCGACTTCAGAAAGTTGTAAAGATTTAGTATAATAGTGCAAAGAACAGACTTTGTCTTAGGACATGTAAGCACTTGGCCCATGTGCTGAAGGTCTGGTGGCAGAGTGGTGAGACCATTTGCTCTGTCAGCTGATAAAAGAAGTACTGTCATGTCTGTAGCCAGATGGGAGGTCACAATGGATAAATATCCTTGTGTGACTGTAGCAGACTGTTCATTTCCTGGTTTCATGATGTTACAAAGTTGGGAACTCTCCGGGTGATATATAGATGCGCAGAAAATGGTACCAACATCAAAACAACTGGTCAACCACTTGAGGCTCTTTTCCCAAAGAAAGAGAGAAAGCATTACCCAGGTTAGGTAGAAATGAAAAGTTCTCTTAAACAAATAACTTAGTGGCTTCTTAGAAAGATTATTTAAATTTTTGTCGGATTCACACGTAGGTGTAATTTTAAACATGGTAAACACACGAAATGTATATGGAAGACCTGTGGGCTCCTGCTCAGGTGGCTCATCTTCAAGCCCCTCTTACCAGAGGCAGACTCCAGATCGTTCATGTCTTTCTGTTTGTCTCCTGTTTCTAGAAACATATGATAGACTGCTTTAGAGAGTTGTCAGTTTTATATATTATCTATTGACTTCCATTTACTCAAGTGTTTGATGATTCGTGGCCAGTCATTACAGAGAGTGAGATCCCAAAAGCCGGCTGGATTTAGCACCCAATCAGGGAAAGTGGACAAATCTGAAACCCAGGTTAATACTGATAGGCTCTTGTTCATCTTGAAATAACTTTGTTCATACCATACTATTTGTCTTCGTGGATCTACATTCATTTAAAAAAATTAATTTTTTTTTCAAAGGAAAATCACAGGCAGGAATGAAGACAAGCAGAGGCAGGCAGGCAGGAAGAGAGAGGAGGAAGAAGCACTTTATTTTATTTAGTTGTTCATCTTGATTATTCCCCCAGGCACCAGAACATGAGCCAAAAGCAGTAGAGCAAACCACTACTCCACCAGGGTGCACCCCTTTTAATTTTTTTCCTGTCATTTTAGTGAGGGTTGAGACGGAATCAGAAACAAATGTGAGCATTCCTTCTACCTGGAAAATTCCATGCATAACTTGTCAATAATCTTTGAGAGGCTACTAAATGACAAAAAACAAAAAGTTACTGATAGCAATCAAACTTTACACCATGGGTTCCTCTGGGAAATGGGAATTTAGGTAGAGTGAGGGAAGAAAATTTTACTTCTCGTGTTGTGCTTTTAAAACGTATGCATTTACACACATGTGTGTACGCATATGCATATATGTGTATAGATATATATTTGAATCAAACCAGTTCTGATAAAAACAAGGACACTTCAGACAATTTAGTCATTTTCAGTAGTCATTGCGTACAAATTGCACTTATACCAGGGAGTAAGATTGTGGTAAGAGCTGAAATTTCCATTATTTCATTCCCATTTTGAATTTTCCAAAATTCTGAGGAAGAATTACCTTAGGCTATTTTATGCCAGCTTAAAATGGCTTTGGCAGTGTTAGAAAAGTATTTTTACTCAATTTGAGCCAAAATTGATCAGGTCTCTGAAATGAAAAACAGTATTCCTTGTGATCTTGTCTTGACTCTGTTCTGACTCTAACATGGCTGGAGAGAAGTTCCAAAGCACCAAGCAAGGTGAAGTGAGGGCTTCCATGAGGCATGAGAGCAGTTTGCCTTCTTCTGCTGCACGCATCTTGAATCCAGGAGTGAAAGGCATGAAGGCGGCAAACCAGCTGCAGTAAACTCAGCAGAAATACAGAGCCGGTGGCCACCACCAGGTCTGAACCCCGTGGGCCCATTGTGGTTTCAGTCACCACACGGGACCCACATGCTTTGGAGTAAAGCTGAGAGATCAGAAGAATACTAAGATGTTTGGGGAAAGCCTTCTCAAAAGAGGGACACCTAAGTTAGGTAGCAGTTCTCTGCTCACAGGGGACAGTCTGCTGAAGGCCACTTCCCTGACTTCTGTGGGTTTATAAGGATGTAGAAGGTAAGGACTTTCTGACACCCTTCCTTTTCCTCTTTGTACATGAGGACATGCTTGATTTTCATGTGATGGATGATCTCTCCATAGAAACCTAAACTCACTAAACTGTAAAGTTAACGTGAGCCAGTATGATACTGGAATAAAGATAGACTTGGAGATCAGAGATACAGAATCGATTGTCCTGGAAGAGAGCATCCTCACATGGTCAGTTGATTTTCAATAAACGTGTCACTGTAATTCAATGATGAAAGATAACCTTTTCAGTGCGTACGCTGAAACAATTGGTTATTTACATGGAAAAAAAATCTTTTTGACCTTTATGCTATGCCATTCACAAAAAGTAGTTAAAAATAAAGTAGGAACTGTTAAAATCAGAAAATGATTACAAGAAAACAAAAGAAAACCTTTTGGAACTTGTATTAAGCAAAGATTTCTTTTAGGATGCAAAAAATACACTATTAAAGAAGGAACTCATAAATTGCATTTCATTAAGATTAAAATCTTTTTCTCACCTTAGGGCAACTAAAGTGTATGAAAAGGTATAGATAGGGGAAAACATATCTGATGTGTACAAAAGTGCAGAGAGCTCTTGCAATTCAATAAGAGAAGGCAAATAATTTAAAAATGGGCAGATCATCAACAGGTGACTGGATAAAGAAGCTGTGTGTGGTGTCTATACTCAGTGGAATTCTTTGCAGCTATTTAAATGATAAAATTGTACCCTTTGCAACTACCTGGGTGGAATTAGAAGGATTATGCTCAGTGAAATAAGCCAGGAAGAAAAGGAGAAGTATAAAATGGTTTCACTCATATGTGGAATATAAAGAAACAAAATTAACAAATAGACAACTCTCAAAAAGATCACAGGACACAAGACTGTGGCTACTAGGGGGTGGGAGCAGGAGTGTGAACAAAGGAAGGAAGGCGTTACCACGGTGTGGGTAGAAAGCACTAGAACTCTGGTGCTGAGTGTGGTGTGAAATGCATACAAAATGAGGTGTGAATTCCCTATCCTATAAAGAATATAGCAATGTATAAAAAGCACTAATAAAACAATAAAAAATAATTCCTTTTGCAACAATATGAAAAAAGTAAATTTATTTTATTTAAAAAAATAAAAGATTAAAAATGGGCAAAAGATTCACAGACGTTACACAAAAGAAATAAGCAATGGCCAGCAAGCTTATGAAAAGATGCTTAACATCATTAGTTATTAAGAAAACGTAATAAAACTACTATGAGATACCATGTCTACTCCCAAGAATAGCTGAAAAGATTGATAGTAGTAAAATGTTGAACATAATATGATGTAAGTGAAATTCTCATATTGTTAGAGGACATGAAAAATGTTTTAACCTTCTTCAAAACAAAACTTGGCAGTTTTTTAAAAAATAAAGTTAAACATACTCTTACATGAATCAGTAATTCAACTGCTAGATATCTATCCAAGAAACAAAAACACATGCCCACATATTCATAATAGCCTAAAATTAGTAATAACCTAACGGTAGCCAACTGGTGAAGGGGCATACAGCATATGGGATATCCAGAAAATGGACTGTTATGCAGCAACAAAAAGGAAAGAACTACTGATACACACAGCAATATATGAACAGATGAATCTAAATAGCATTAGAGTAAATGAGAGACATCAGAAACAAAAGACTCAGAAGTGTATAATTCCATTTAGATAGGATTCTGGAAAAGGTAAAACTATCATAGCAGAAATTAGATCCGTGGTTGTCTAGTACCCTAGGATTTACCTGAAAATAGTACAAGGACACTTTTTGAACCATATTCTCCAAATAGGTGAATTGTATATAACATACTTCAACAAAATAATTTTTTAAATACTGCAGAAAGTCACTCACACAAATAGCTGTTTCTACCCACCCCCGGACACTTAAAAAGTATTTTAGCACTAATTGTTTTCCTTCCTTGTGGTGGCAGTCTGCGATGGCATGAATTTTCAGGGCTAATTTACAGGACTTAGATGGAGGTGAGCAAGTCTTTCCCAGAGGTATTGGATAAAGGAGGGGTAAAAACTTAAGTCCAGATGAGACTTGATTTTTTTTTAAAGAAGCGTTAAAATAACCCCCTAGTTTGTCATAAAAATTGAGAAATTTTGGCAGAATTCTTTGCAGCAAAAATTTGCCTTGTTTTGTCTTTGTATTTTTGTACTTTCTATAGTACCCTTCTTTGCCCATGCCCTTCTGTAATGTGATGCTAAAGAGAGCGACTCCCATCTCTTTCCAGAAATGGCCACATCTTAAGCTTCTGGAGAGTAAATGATGAGAATATAAATGTTCTTTATTGAATGCCAATATTTTGGCTACTCTGCTCTTGATTTTTGAAAGAAATTTCTGGAGGTTGAGGGGTAACAGTGAAAAGAAATAGTAACTTTTTGTGGTCTGGGCTAAGGAAAGTCTGAACAAAATAGGAAATGGATTAATGCTTACGAGAAATAAAATATTTTTATCTTGATTTCTTTTTCTTTTTCTTTCACTTTGTTTATATCCTTTACACACACACACACACACACACACACACACACACACACAGAGTTTGTTTATAATCATTGTCACATTTGGAGCCAGGAATGAAGAGACCAAATAGATGTTAAGAAGCCTAAAAGTACAACTTTAAATGAAGTATTTCCACTATCTGGATTTTATACAACTCATTAAGGAAAAATTAAGTACATGAACGAAGTTTAAGTTAAAAGGTTTTTATCTTACTTTGTGTCATAATGAAAAATTGTAATCAATCTAAATGTCACACAGATTTTTTCCTTTATAAATTGTAGTAACTTATTCTACACATTAAAATAAACTCGTATGTATCGATTCTCCATTTCTCAGATATATGTGAATGTACCCTGCCTTCCAGTTCTATTGCAAGTGTCCAAGGGTTGGCTCTTGTTTCATCTATTCCTTTGATTTGTCTATTCATGCTGTACCTATGAATGAGGTTATCTGGTATCTATCATTTTTTTTGACTTTTTTAATTTAACATAATCCCCTCTAGATTCATCCATAGTGATTCAAATGATAGAATTTTACCTCTTCTAAGGACCCTGTAGTATTCCATTGTATGTATGTACCATATCTTCTTTATCCATTCATCTGACATTGGGCACTTAGGTAGTTTTCAGGTCTTAGCTATTGTGAAGAGGATTTCAGTAAACACGGGGGTGCAAAAATCTCTGTGAATGAGTATTTTTGTATCTTTTGAGTAGACACCCAGAATCATGGGATTTCCATCTTCAGTTTTTTGAGGAATCTCCAAACTGTTTTCCCTGTGAGTTGCACCAATTTGCACTCCCACCAACAGTGTGAAAGTGTTCACTTTTCTCCACATCCTTGACAGCATTTGTTGTTTCCAGACTTTTGGATAATAGCCAGTCTCTCAGGTGCAAGGTGATATCTCACTATTGTTTTATTTTGCATTATTTCCCTGATAATCAGTGACTAGGAACATCTTTTTATGTGCCTGTTGGCCATCTGTATATCCCCTTCAGAAAAGTGTCTCTCCAATTCCTCTTCCCATTTTTGGATTTGATTACCTATTTTTTCTATTATTGAGTTTTATGAGTTCTCTGTATATTTTGGATATTAAGCCCTTGTCAGAAATATAAAATGCAAATATCTTTTCTCAGTTAGTAGGCTGCCTTTTAGTTTTGATGAAGTTTTCTTTCACAGTGAAGAAGCTTTTCAGTTTGATGTAGTTCCAGTTTTTTCTTTTTCTTTTTGTTTCTCTTGATGCTGGAGTTGAGTCACCAAAGGCATACCAAAGGCTGATATAATGGAATGTCTTTCCTATGTTGTCTTCCAAGAATTTTATGGCTTCTGGTCTTATTTCCAAGTTTCTACTCCATTTTGAGTTAATTTTTGTGAATCGTGTTACAGAGTGATCGAGCATCATTCTTCTGCATGTGGCTGTCCAGTTATCCCAATACCATTTATTGAAAGGACTTTCCTTTCTCCATCTAAGGCTTTTGATGCCTTCGTCTTAGATTACCCAACAATGATCTATGCCTGTTATTTGTCCAGTACCATACCATTTTGATCATTATCACTTCGTAGTATAACTCAATGTCTGGGAGTGTAATCCCTCCAGAGCTATTCTTTTTTTTTTTTTTTTTCATAATTGCTTTGACTATTCTAGGTCTTATATTGTTCCATACAAGTTATGAGACTTTTTTGTCTATTTCCTGGAACTAAGCCCATGGGATTTTAATGGGGATTGCATTAAATCGGTGTGTTGCTTTAATTGAAAATGAGCATTTTAATGATGTTGATTCTTTCCAACCATGAGCAGGGATTGTCTTTCCATCTCTATATCCTCCTCTTACTTGTTTTAAGAAAGACTAGTTTTCATTGTACAGGTATTTCACCTCCTTTAAGTACATTCCAAGATATTTTATTCTTTTTACTTCTTTTTTAAATGGTATAGTTTTCTTGATTTTTTTTCTTCTAGTGTGCTGTTTGTGTATAACAATGCAGTGGATTTTTGTGCATTGATTTGGTAACCTGCCACTTTACTGTATTCATTGATTTGTTCTAGTAGTTTTTTTTTTAGTTTTCAATATATATAATCATGTCATTTGCAAATAATGAGAGTTTTACTTCCTCCTTTGAAATTTGGATTCCTTTTATTTCTTTTTCTTGCCTAATTGCTCTAGCTAAGACCTCCAGTATGATGTTAAATAGCAGTGGTGAGAGTGGATAGCCTTGCCTAGTTCCTGATCTTAGAGGACATGCTTTTTATTTTTTACCATTGACTATAATGTTGACTGTCATATATTGCCTTTATTGTGTTGAGGTATGTACCTTCTATCTCCATTTTATATTTTTTTAAATCATAAATGGATGTTGAATCTTGTCAAAAGCTTTCTGTGTCTGTTGACATTATCAAGTGGTTTTTCAACTTGCTTGTTGATATGGTGTAGTACATTTTATATGGTGTAGTACATTAATAGATATAGCTATGTTTAACCATCTTGTATCCCTGGGATAAATCCTACTTAGTCATGATAAATGATCTTTTTGATGCTATGTTGAATTTTGTTTGCTAAAATTTTGTTGATAATTTTTGCATCGTATTTCATTAGAGATCTTGGTCTGTAATTTTCTTTCTTCGTGATGTATCTATAAGCTTTTGGTATCAGTGTGATGTGAGCCTCTTAGAAAGTATTTGGGAGTGTTCTCTATTCAATATTTTGGAAGGGTTTGAGAAAAATAGGTAATGATTCTTCTCTGAAGTTTTAATAAAACTCAATGGAAAGGCCATCTTGTCCTGGGCTTTTGTTTTTGAGGAGACTTTTTATTACCTCTTCAATTTCTTTGTTGTGATTGTTCTGTTCAGGTTTTCTAATTCTCAATTCAGTCTTGGTAGACTGTATTTTTATAGAAATCTGTCCATGTCCTCAAGGTTGTCTACTTTGTTGCCATAGAGTTGTTCATAGTAGTCTCTTAGGATGGTTTGTATTTTTGTGGTATCTGTTGTTACTTCTTCCCTTTCATTTCTGATTCTAGTTATGAGTTTTCTCTTTTTTCCTTTGTGAGTCTAGCTAATGGTTTCTCAATTTTGTTTATTTTTTCAAAGAAGCAACTTTTGATTTCATTATCTCCTGTATTTTCTTTTTGTTTTCTGTTTCATTTATTTCTGCTCAAATTTTTATTATTTCCTTTCTTATACTGATTTTTGTCTTTAATTGTTCTTCTTTCTCTAGCTGTTTCAAAGGTAGAGTTTAGTTATTTATTTGCAATTTTTCTTGTTTCTTAAGGTAGACCTGGATTGCAATGAACTTCCATCTTAGTACTGTTTTTGCTGCATCCCATAGATTCTGGTAGCTCGTGTCCTCATTCTCATTTGTCTGTAAGTATTGTTTAAGTTCCTTTTTTATTTCCTCTTTTACTGAAGAGTCCTAAAGGAGCATATTGTTGAGTTTTCAATTGGTTTGGGGTCTTCCAGCTTTCTTTTTTGGTTGATTTCCAGTTTTAGGTCATTTTGGTAGCAGAAGATAATTGGTATGACTTCAGTCTTTGTAAATTTGTTGAGAGATCGTTTGTGTCCCAGCAAATGATCTGTCCTTGAGAATGTTCCATGAGCACTTGAGAAGAAAATGAAATCTGTAGTTC
Source organism: Solenodon paradoxus (assembly GCA_004363575.1). NCBI lineage: Eukaryota > Metazoa > Chordata > Mammalia > Eulipotyphla > Solenodontidae > Solenodon > Solenodon paradoxus. Next base: position 190,021 of record RJWH01001351.1, on the reverse strand, counting down.
TTGGGTGAAGTGATCTATCTGTGCCAGATGGTCATTTAAAGTGGCTGTTTCCCTGTTAATTTTCTTCCTGGTCGATCTGTCCATTGTTGTAAGTGGGGTGTTGAAGTCCCCCATTATTATTGTGTTGCTGTTAATGTCTCTCTTCAGGTCTAATAACACTTGCTTGATATATTTGGATGCTCCTTCATTTGGTGCATGTATGTTAATAAGTGTTATGTCTTCCTGCTGGATTGATCCTTTAATCATTATGTAGTTTCCATCTCCGTCTTTTGTTATACTATTTAGATGGAAGTCTATTTTATCTCATATGAGTATAGCCGTTCATGCTCTTTTGTGGTTGTCATTCAACTGTAGATTGTCTTCCAGCCATTGACTTTGAGCCTTGGTTTACCTTTTGGAAGAAGATGGACTTCCTGAATGCGGCAGAAGGTTGGGTTATGCTTTTTAATCCATTCAGCCACTCTGTGACTTTTGGTGAGTTTAGTCCATTAGTGTTTAGGGTGATTATTCATATATAGCTTCTTAGTGTCATTTTATAATTTGTCTTTTGTATGTTCCTCCAGATGATGACTTTGTTCTCTTTCTCTTCTTAGGTTGTATGGGTGCACTTATGTTTAGATTGATTTTTCCTTTTGTTGTCTTCTTCACTTTCTCCCGGGGGATGTATTTTAAGGTTACCCTGAAGTTAGCATTCACAGTTCTATGTTTATTACCTAATTTTATTTGAAAGCATATTAGTCTTCCACTCATTCTAACTATCCACATATTTGTTCTCGTCTCTTCCTCCCCACTTTTAATATTTTCTCTCTTACTGTTTTTCTGTGTGGTTTCTTTATGCTTTATAGAGCATCCTTTAATATTTTTTGCAAAGCTGGTTATGTGGTGATGAACTCCTATAACTTGCTTGTCAGAAAAGGTTTTCATCATTCCTTCAGTTCTGAATGATAAACTTGCTGGATATAGTATTCTAGGTTGAAAATTCTTTTTTTTCAGCAATTTGAATATATTATGCCATTCTCTTATGGCCTGTAGAGTTTCATTGGAGAAGTCTGCTGGCAGTCTTACGGGGGCTCCTGCGTATGTGACATGATTTTCCCTGGCTGCTTTTCATAGTCTTTCTTTATCTTGTATTTTTGACATTTTTATAACAATGTGTCTAGGTGTATTTCTGTTTGGGTTTCATTTATTAGGAACTCTCTGAGCTTCCTGGATCCTGGAGGCTTGCTTCAGTCTTCAAATTGGGGGAGTTTCACCTATTATTTCTCCAAATATGGTTGCTGCTCCATTTTCTCTCTCTTCCTCTGGGACCCTTATGATGCAAATGTTGTGCCTTTTGATGTTATCCCAGGGGTCTCGAATACTATCTTTGATTCTTTGAATTTTTTTTATGTCTTTGCTGGTTTGCTGATTGAGTTCCTCTGTCCTATCTTCCAGATCAGAGATTCTATTGGAAGCTTCATCCATCCTATTGTTGAGTCGATCTATTGAGTTCTTTAATTCAGTCATCATGTCACCTGTTTGATATCTTGTTTTAATTCTTCTCTTTGCTTCCTGACATTCTTGTTTACTTCCTCTACTGATTTCTGGATTCCCATAAGTATGTTAATTACTGCTACCCTAAATTCCTCTTCAGGAAATTTACATATATCTGCTGTATTCATATTTCCCCTAGGTTTTTTTTATTGGCTTCATCATTTCTCGTATATTTCTCTGTGCCTTTGCTCTATTCTGCATTCTGTTTATATTTCTGAGGGCTCAGTTTCCCTGGCATTGTATAGGTTTGACTTGCCCAGGAAGGGCAATCAGGCTGTAGTTTTGCCTCTACCCACAAGGTGGCATGAGCCAGTAGCGTTGAGGCTTGGGTCTGCCTTCTCACACTAATCCTGGGGGGTGGGATTTCTGATGGGTGGATATGTGGTAGGCAGGATTTCTGCTCAGTGGATCCCAGGCTCTAGGGTGAAATTACTGTGGGAGGGGTTTGAGCTTAGAATTTCTTTGGCTGATTTCCAATTATGGCTGCGCCCAGTGCAGTTTCACCGCGCAGGTTCTAGCTCAGCTCTCAGTGTGCTGGCTCTTCTTTTACCCACTCCCAAGTTGGCCTTCTCTGGCTCTGTGTCTCAGTCTCACTGGGACTGCTTCTCGCTGCCTCCACAGTTATTCCTGAAATCCCCAAATTTTGCCCCACCACACATCCGGAGACACCCGAGCTCCATCCCAAATCCAAATCTGTGGATTCTCTGAGAACCCCACCGGGTACTCTCACCTACCATTAGCGATCAGCCAATTCATGTCCAACTGAAGTGCCAGTCACTTCTTGGTGTTTGTCTCAGGAAAATAGGAGATTTTTTTTGTTTTTTTTTTTGGTGTCTGTGGGGAGCAACCCAAAAGTGTGTCCTATCGAGTCGCCATCCAGAAGCCGATCTCCATCTTACTATTTTTAAGTGGGGTTTCTTTACACTTTGTATAGCATCTGTTAGTATTTTTTTTTTTTTTTTGTAGAACTGGTTTTGTGGTAGTAAATTCCTTTAGCTTTTACTTATTGGAAAAACCTTTTATCATTCCTTCAGTTCTGAATGATAATGTTACAGGGTATAGCATCCTAGGTTGAAAATCCTTTTCTTTCAGTCTTTGAGTATATCATGCTATTTTTCTGGCCTGTTTCATTGAGAAATCTACTGACAATCTTATGTTGACTCCTTTGTATGTGACTCATGTTTCTATAGATACTTTCAAGATCCTTTTATCTTTTATTTTTGACATTTTGATGATAATGTGGGTTTCTTTTATTAGGGATTATTTTAGCTTCCTAAGTCTGGAGTCTTGCTTCATTCTTCAGGTTAAGAAAATTTTCAGCTTTTGTTTCTTTAAATATAAGTTTCTGCCTCCTTTTCTCTGTCTTCTCCTTTTGCAGCCCCTGTGATGTGAATGTTGTTTCTTTTGATGTTATCTCATATGTCTCGAATGCTATCTTCATTTCTTTGTATTTTTTTTATCTCTTTGCTGGCTTTCTCGAGTGTATTTCTCTGCCTCACATTCTAGCTCACTGATTCTATTGGAGGCTTCATCCATCCTATTTTTGAGGCTCTCAGTTGAATTCTTTAGTCAGTTTTTGTGTTCATTATTTCTTTGACATCTGTTGTGAGCTGCTTTATTTCTCTCTCTTTTTTGTTATTCTCTTTTTCTTCATCTATTATTTTCTTGACTTCCATAAATATGTTTATCACTGTTGCCATAAATCATCCTCAGGTAGTTTGCATACATCTGTTGTGTTCAGATTTCCTCCAGGGTTTTTGATTAGATTCGTCATTACACATATATTTATCTGTGTCTTTGCTCTGTTTGGCATTTTGTTTATGTTTCTTGGGATCAGCTTTCCCTGCAGTAATGGCCTTGTGTAGGGTATCAGCTTGCACCAAGTAGCCTAGATTTGGTTTGGACACTGGGATATCTTTAATTTTGTGGCATCACCAGTGATTGGATTTGTTGAAGTTCTTATATTGGCCCTCTGTTGTTGTCCATATGTTAAGTCTATAGGGTTGGAATTTGTGTGGGGGGATGCAGAGCCTTTCCTCTGCATCCCGGCTCCAAACTGCAATTGCCCACAGTCAGCAATCAGGATTCACTTTGGCCTCCAACCACAAGGTGGTGCTAATGAGCAGTGTTGACTGTTTCTCCCTTGGAAGACTCTCTTCTTCCTTTAAGCCACAGGGTGGAATTTCTGGTGGGTGAGTCCTGAGACTCCTGGGTCAATATTGTGGGAGGGGTTGGTGATAGGTGATTCCCCTAGTTGCTTTCTTGTTATGGGGTTCCCAGTGTAAATTTCTCTCTGGGCTTCCCTTTCAAACCACCCAGTCATTGGTCCTCCTTCACCCTGCACCCAGACCCTCTCCCCCAGCTCCCTGTCTTGGTTCTGCTGGGTGGACTCTCCATTGCTTTCATTATTCCTAAGATGGCCAGTTCTTCCTTGATTTCCTACCCCCTCTGCTTTGGCTGGAATCCTGATGCCTTGATTTCCTACCCCCTCTGCTTTGGCTGGAATCCAAGGTCTGAGTCTGTGGTGTTGCTCTGAATCCTGATGTTTTTGCCTGTACCTCATTGTTGCGGTTGCTGCTGTGTCTCTACAGTCTCTCTCTGCCTGCTTTTCCTCAGTGTTTGTTTCTGGAAAATAGGTGAATTCCTTGTTTCTCTGGTGGGAGGACATGCGTTGCACTCTTACAAGGTTGCCGTCTTGACCAGAAGTCCACATAGAGATTTTATTCAATAAACCAATCTAATTTTTAAGATGGTATGGCATGTAGCCATTAAATACATGTTGTTGAAGATGCCTCTGCATTGGTAAATGTCATTTTGTTTATCACAAGATTGAATTTGTTTTCGTGATTGTAACAGGTCCCCCTAAGAAACAGAGGACAGGGTTTTACTGCGATACAGCAAGAATTTCCATATAAAGTAGTAGCCAGTTATCTCTGGGGTATATGTTCCAGAACCATCAGTCAATGTCTGAAACTGAGTGTAGTTCCAAGCCTTGTATATACTGTGTTTTTCTCCCTCATGTGTACACACCTATGATAGAGCTTAATTTATGAATTAAGCAATGAGTTTAGAAATAATAGCTAATAATGAAATAGCCCAAGTATAACAATATATAAGTAGTTATGTGGTCTTTCTCAAAATACCTGTGTGTGAAATTTTCAGATCACATTAGAAAGTGGGTAGCTGAAACTGTGAAAAACAAAACCATGGATAAATGATGGTATAGCTTTAGGAGGAGCCCAGGAGTGCAGGCGACCACCTGATCCCAGTGTGACCCGTGTACCAACAGTATCCTGTCACTTGAGACTTGTTAGAGAGGCAGCATCTCAGTTTTCAGGGTACTGAATCAGAATCCGCATTCTCACAAGAGCCCAGGTGATAAAGTCCCAGAAGCTGTGCTCTAGCCTGACTCTGAGGGCTGCACAGACCACTGAACTTCGGGTCCCCATGGAGAGCTGCACTAACTCACTGTACCCTTGATTGTATGAATAACTTTGCACTGAGTGATTTGCTGGTTTAAAAGTCAATCTCAATGAAAATGACGTTAACAGATTTCTAGGAACTATTCTCTTCTGTCTTTGAAGCAGACCGGCCTTTGTCATCTGGACTAGCTCATATATATGATTCTCCACCAGCAATTCCTAAAATATGTTCTCTGGAACAGTGGTTCATTCAATTTCCAATAACCATTTATTAAACCACTCCCATATACCTTGCTTGCTCTGCTATAGGAACTGGGGTTATAGCAGGGAACCAAACAAAGTCTATGCTCTCATGGGGTTTATGATTTCATTGTGAAAGATATTAAGAGATTAAGATATAAAAGATAAGAGAGGTTTGTGACCAAATATATTTATTAACTGCATAGATTCTTATGCGTATTAATATATTATTGTGCATTATAAGTTACCACTGGGATGGCAGGGATGGACTATACAGCATTTTGAAAATCTATTTGGCAATTCAGTCTCTTTATTAAGGGGATCCTGGAAGGAATCTTATTCTGCAGAAAATATTTTGACAAATGTAATTCCAAAATCTTAAAGAGTGAGACAGTTTCTCGTTGTTGTTATTATTATTCAGGAACACAGTAGGGTAGAAACCTATTTTTCATAAAATCCAGAATATTTTCTCTCTTTTACCTTCAAGTACTAGTACTATATATTCATTTAATAACTAACTCCACTGATGCTTAAAACATGCTGACTTTACCCCATGATGATGTTAAGGCCAAATGAAGTGAGAGAGGCTGGTGTCCTCATCCACACTTGCAATAGATGTGAAAATGATGAAAGGAGAAAATTATTGGAATAATAATAAATAGACTAGAGTGTGGCAGCTCGATTTCTAAAGTGGCTCCCATAACCTTCACCCCTCATGCTACTGCTGGGATTATGCATTTTACATGGCCAAAGGGATTTTGCAGATAGAATGAACATTACTAGTCAGTACACTTTAAATAAGGAACTTATGTGGGTGGGCCTCACCTAATCAGTGAGCCCTTTTCAAAGCAGAGTTTTCTCTGACTGATGCCTCGATTTCAGCCTGTCTCATCTGAACTTAGCCCCAGTCATGCTGACCTGAACTTCTGACATGCAGAACTATGAGTCTAATTTAAGCTGCTGTTTTTTTATTATTTAGAAATGGAAAACCAAAAAGACCTAAAAATGACCGTCTTCTCACTTGACAAATGAGGGACATGAAGCTTTGGAAATGAAGTGGTTGACCTGACGTGCACGTCTTTGAGAGTCTGTGTCTTCACTCCTAACTTCAAGATGTAGTGGTTTAACATTCACCTCTCCCTCTGGTGAGCGTGATCTAGCTGAGTGTTTCCATTACTCATATGTGTGCATTAGACTCAGCCCCTCCTGTCGGAGAGTTCAGGAGCGTGGTGAGGGAGCAGCTAGCCAGGTGCACACAGCCTGAGTGTCTGGATCCAGCATGCAGAGTGGTACCCAGAGTAGAGGGGGTGGCTTCTGCTTCCTTCTGGTGCAAAAATCTATGCCTTCTCTTAGGGCTTTGATGATATGTGATCTTGTGAAACCCTGTAACTTGCCTGCAAGGAGCTATAGGGTGAGTTTATAGACTTCAGCCTGGAAAACATTGATCCTTTTATTGATGAGAAAACTGACACCAGGAGAGGATTATGCTGTGCCCAAAGCCCCTGGGAAATTGTTCGGTGTCTCTTTATGAATATAGACCCACGGGTGCCTGGACATTTGTTTGCTGTACTTCCTTTTGTATTGTATTTTGTTTTCTAAAATGAAGCCAATTTCTTCCTCTCTAAAGCTCTGCAGAGAATAGTGCAGGACTATTTAAGGAAACTTTCCCACAGACAACTAAGCTGGTAAGATTTTATTCCACATCCAGTCTTACAGCTAGAAAGGACTTGTGAAGGTCTTCGCCAGGCGAGGGCTTTCATCAACCAAAGTGAGTGGGAACAAGAAAGTCGCTGAGCAGTGAACGGGGTCCGGCTTTCCTTGCATGGAGCAGAGGCAGTCTTGGAGCCTGGCCTGCTGACTGCCAAGCAGGTATGGGCTGGTGGGTTGATGTAGGCATTCCTGTTCTGGGAGAACTGAGCACAGAAATCAGTTACGTTTTGGTTTGCTGATGTGGAGCTTAGCATGAACGACTCCACCTGTGCAGCAGGAATGGAGGGGAGTAGGCAGGCAGGCAGGCAGATTGAGGAGGAAGAAGCATTTTATTTCCATTTAGTTGTCCCCAGACCCAGGACTTGAACTCAGGGCTATGTGGTCTGCTCCTTCAGAGGCGATTGATCTAACCTCTGCTCTACCAGGGTGCGCCCCAGCAACTCCAGCTTGAGCCTGATCTGCTTGCTTCAACAGGACAAATATTTTCAGGCCAGAATTTTTCTATTTCAAGGAAGAGAAACTCATTCAAACCAGTTGAAGTCCTAAGGGAGCAGGTGATAATGGAACTTGGCTTCCTACTGGGCTCAGAGGAGTCTAATGCTGGCAGCCTGCTCTGTTTGCTGCTCCTCAGGGCTGCGCGGGGCGCTTTCTCTGCCCAAACTCCTGGCTTAAAAAAAAAGTTACTATTTCTTTTGTTTACATTGCTCTATGCTTTTTAAAATACTGAGATCACACCCCAGTCTGTGCATTCACACCACACTCACCACCAGAGTTGTAGTGCCCTTTACCACCACTATACTAATTCCTTCATCCAGCCCTTGTTTCCGAGCCCCCGGGCCCCAACCCCAGGAGCCATGGTCTTGTGTCTTGTGAATTTTGTTGGGATTGTCTGTTTTGTTTCTTTGTATTCTACTTCTGAGTGAAACCATCCTGTATTTCTTTTACCTTCTGGCTTATTTTGCTTAGCATGAGCCCCTTGGCTTCTGCCCAGGTTGTTTGCTGCTAAAGGCACGGTTTCCTCCGGGTTTTACCAGCTGTGTAGATTTCCACTGAGTGTATGTACCACAGCTTCTTTATCCGGTCATCTCTTGATGGATATCTAGGTTATTTCCACGTCTTGGCCACTGTGAATATAAGGGCGTGGTATTTTTTTTCTGACTAGTGTTTTCGTGTTCTTTGGGTCTGTCTTGGAGTGGAATTGCTGTATCTGAGCAACGTTTTGCCCAGAGTCTATTCTGGCTTCCACAAGATGGAGACTGACCCACATAGCACACAGCTTGGCTCCTCAGAGCTGGCTGGCTTGGTCTCTGCTTATCTTTATTTGGTGTTATTGGCCGTTCAGGGAAGCTAGGAGCATCTGGGATCAGTGTCTTCTCCTGGTCTGCTGCGGGGCAGTGTCTCTAGATGTATATCATGGTGACTAGACAAGCCAGGTAAGGTGCCTGTCGTCTGACTGGGGACAGCTTTTTTAAGGAACTGCCTCTGCCTTGGCAAGAGACACTATATTATAAAGATCCCATTCTAATCCTTCCTGTGCTCTATGAACCCTGTTATCCAGAGACCATTTATGTCATTACTTTGTCACTGAACCTTTAATTCAGCTCTTTCAGCCTTCAATTCTTTCCCATGGATAGGATGGTCACTCCTCCTTGGATTAGAATATTTGATGGACCTTCAGGGACATACATTTCATGACTCCACATGGCCCCTGGATTCATCCTTTTTTGCATCTGTCTAAAGAACAACCTACCTTCAGTGTGTCTAATTTGGAGGACAAAGACCAAACATCCATGATAGGACCAATGGCGACCAGATGGCATGATGCAGATGATATTTTCTCCAAGGACCCCATTGCTCACCTGATACAAGTGCCAGGTGATGGCCATAAACTTGATGACAGTCTGGGCTCCAGGGCCACAGTTAGCCCTCTAACTCATCCTATGATTCACCTCACTAGGGGCTGTTGAGTCACCATAATCAGGAAAAGGCACTAATACTTGGCAATGGAAGTTAGACTTTCTCCCAGCCTAGGGACTTCATTAACCAGAGGGAGAATCAATGACAGGTTCTTATGAACCAGGACTTCCTACTTAGAGCTCCCTTGGCTATTCCGTCTCAGAACAGGAGTTGCTACCACCTTAGAATGGACGTTGAGAGATAAACAAATGTATTTTTGTTGTTATATATCCCTAGATGTTATTCCTCTTCTTCACAACCCAGACCTGCATCTTACATGTCAAGGTGATTATAATCGGGGTGTCGGATGATAAGAGAACAAATGATTTGAGAGAGTCTGAATATGGAAAGTTACTGTGTGATGATGCTGGACTCTTCACTCTCATCCTTTTCTCACTCTCATCCTTCTCCCACTCTCATCCTTTTCTCATATCATCCTTCTCTCATTCTCACCCTTCTCTCATTCTCATCCTCCTCCTACTCTTCCTTCTCCATTCTTATCCTTCTCCCATTCTCATCCTTCTCTGACTCATCTTTCTCTCTCTCATCTTTCTCTCACTTTCATGCTCTCTCAGCCTTTTCTTACTCTCATCCTTCTCTCACTCCCATTCTCTCTCATCCTTCTTTTACTCTCATCCTTCTCTCACTCCCATACACTCTCACTCATACTTTGGGAAGTATGTATTAGTAGCATCTTCATTTCATGTTAATTTGCGTAAGTGCATCCCTAAACAACAAGTTGATGGTGTAAGAAGTATTTTTTTTTGCCTTTTGAGTCTCTTTCCCATTTTTCTTGAACCTTTCTCAGTTCCTCAATGCATATCCTGCTAAGAAATCTGTTGGATTACTGTTGCTTAAAAGTCTGAGCTTGGCCTCAGAAGCCTTGGGTTCTAAGCCTGATTTGGCTGGTAACAAAGTGTGAGCCTGGGTCAGTCACTCTGAAAAAGATGGAGATAACTAGCTTTGGCTATATATTAGCATAAAAAGAGAGCATATTGGAAGTCACTTAAATTTTTTAAACCCTCATTTTCATGAGTTGGCATTCATGTTATAAATCAAAGATTTTGGATCAACAGACATGGGTTTAAATCCCAACAAAAAATATTCGCTAATCATGTGATCTTGGACTAGTTTGTAATTCTCACTTTCTTTTCCATCTGAAAAGTAGAGAGTATTATCACCTCATTGCATTGTGTTGAGGGTTCAATGAGATTATGTAGCTAAAATATAATATGCTTTATTCGTACCCTCTCCCCCATTCCCTAGCATATCCTGTCCCCCTTATGCCCGTCTTCTTTTCCAAAGAATTGATCAACTTTTAGGTTCTTTATCACTTATTTATTTGTTTAATGTCCCTCTCCTACGAGTGACACAAGGACAGTTCTTTTGTTTCTTTTCTTCACTGCTGCATGCCCAGTGCCTAAGAAATTATTTGGCATTTAACAAGTATTCCTATCAGTACTCATGAATGAATGTTAAATGAATGTGATTGCTGTATAAAAGAAAGTTGGCAGACTTTTTCTGTTAAGTATCAGATAGTAAATATTTTAAGTTTCGAGGCCATAAAGTAATGACTCAACTTAGTTGTGTAGTGTGACAATACATAAGCTCCTGGGTGTGGCTGTTTTCCCATAAAACTTCATTGACAAAAAGCAGACAAAAGAAAGCATGAAAACAGGCTTGGAACTGGTCTTGTCCACAGGCTGTATTTTGCCTGTCCCTGCTATAGACCCATTGAGTGGTTCTGCATTCCTCTGTGTCATTGAGTGGGTCATTCATTCAGGAGTAGCTCCTGTTTGACCTCCTGTGGTAAGGAAAGAGCAAAGTCTGTGCTAGATATTCTCTCTGTGACCTCCAGATACACTCTCCTCGCTTCTCATGCTGACTGTCCTAAGAGGCTGATCCAGGAGGGTCTACAGTCCCTTTGCCTTCTGACTTCTGATTGGAAGGACTTCAGAGCATGGGAGGAGAGTTGGGGTGCTTGTTCCCCAGTTCCTTTCCAGGTGGCAGCGTATGGGGAGACTGAGTTCCCTTCCAGCAGGCCCAGCTCTTGATAGGTTCCAATCACATTATTTCTAAACTCAGGATGGTTATCATTCTTTGTCAGACTCTCAGCTCTTTTCATACTTTTGTAAACAGTTTCTCCATTAATCTTACTTTTCTTCCCTGCTTTCGAAGGGGCACCTGCTTTCTGTCAGGTCTCTTACTCATGCACTGGCCAAAGCTCTCCCAGAAAACGGAGGCCTAGCTAAACCAATTTAGTGCTTACCTGCTCAGCACAAGTTACCTGACCAGGCTCCAGCTTCCCTGGCCCTCAGCTTCTAAGGGAGGATGAAAAAATCGGCACCTTGGGCATCATTCATTGACCTTCTTTTCTTATGTTTTTGGATGAAACCTTTGCTTTGTACCTGGGTTGCCTTCATTTTCCTTCCCAAAGAAATGACTTTCATATAGGTGAGTCTTAGACTTTTTTCATTATTAATACACATTTCAAAGTTCCCTAATCCTCCCTTCTCAGAGTCAACCACTATCATGAAATGAACTTGAGTTTATCTTTCACATATTAATGTAAATGGATCACATTTATGTTTTTAATTACTGCCATTCAAGTTTTTAAATGAATATGTTTATTGAAGTGTAGCGTATATGCAAAAGTTGTACAAATCCTAATGTAGAGCTTGACTGATAGTCAAGCAGGGTGGTGGAAACAGTCCACTGCAGTTTCAGGTACAAAGAGGGGTTCACTGTCTGTAGATAATTTACAAACAAGAGAAAATCAGTCTGCTTTTTATTATAATTATGCATTGGATATCGTAAATAATGTTAGTGATAAAAATACTCATCCCTACTGGAGGATGCCAGTCCCATGGCCCTTTTATTTTGCCGTATGTCTTTGACCTGCTGCATGTCGTATAGAGAACATGTTCATGACAGAACGAGCAGAACCCCGGAAGACTCATCTGTAATGCCACAGATTCATTTTGCCTTTATTTTAATTCTTTAGAAATAGAATCAAATGCTATTTGCTCTTTTAAGTCTGATTTCTTTTGCTGAGCATTATCCTATGAGATTCATCCATGTGGTTGTGTGTAGCAGAAGTTGGTTCATTTCTAGTGTGGGGGAATATTTCATTTTATGAGCGTATCAAAGTGGATTTATCCATCCTTTAGTTGATGAACATTTGGGTCCATTATGCTTGCTACACTCATCTATGTCAGCATTTCTGTGGGGCAACACGGGGAGGAGGGGTTGCTGGGTCAGAAGATGTGTATGTTCAGCTTTAACAGCTGCCGTCACTTTCTTAAACTTGTCAGGACCAGGTCACACGCCAGCAGCCGCGCATGCGTGGGCCAGCTGCTCCGCGTGCTCGCCAGCACCTGGGGTGGTCAGCTCCGACAACTTTAACCACTTTGGAGGAAGTGTAGTGGTTTTAATGTGCATTTCCCTGATCTCTAGTCAACTTCAGAAACTTTTGTGTGACCACTTGGATGTTTTCTTTGTGAAATGCTTATTCAAGCGTTCTGCTCCGTTTAAAAAGATTGAACTGTCTAATTGATTTGCCAAGTTATTTATATTGTCTGCATAAGCTCTTTTCCCCTGTTCTATATAAGGCCTTTCCCTATATCAGTGTTATGTTTTTAAGCACTGCAGTTTCTAATTTTAATGTAGATCAATTTATCCATGTTTTCATTATGGTTAGTGCTATTTGTGTCTTGTTTCGGGTATCTTTGCCTACCAATGAGATGATTCATTTTGTATTATTGTCTAGAAAATTTATTGTTTTGCTCTTTATATCGAGATCTATAATCTGCTTAGAATTTTTTTTTTTTTTTAATATATGGTGTGAGATAGGGGTCAATTATTTTCTCCATGTAGACATCCAATTTTCCAGGAATTAGAAAATGATCCTGGTTTTACTTTTAACAGTTGCTTGCAGGAGTTTTTGGTAACCTTCCTTTATCAGATGAAGAAAGTCCCTTTCTCTCTGTTGGCTGTTAGTTTTTTCTTTTAAATAATGAATTGATGTTTATTGGATATTGTTCATCATTTACTAAGCTAATTTTTTCCTATTAAATTGGAAAATTCCATCAATAGAGTTTCAGAATGTTAAGGTAGCTTCCCTTTTTGAAACAAAACTGGCTTAGTGTTGTATATTCTGCGTGTGTATTGCCTTTCAGTTTTTTTTCCTGCTCTGGGTCTTGGTCTCCATGGCCTTGAAGGACAGGCGTTTGTTTCGCACAGATGCACCCCCCTTCCCTGGTTGTGCTGGGACCTTAGGAGATGCTCCAAAAATCATTGTGGGGCTAAAGTGCCATCACTCCAGGTCGAGTCATCTTTCCTTCCTGCAGTGGGTGGGTCTGACAGTCGCTGGTGTGATTCTCCCAGTGGCTAATGAGCAGCTCAGGAATGCTAATGAAGGGCTTCCTTCGCTTGTCTCTTGTGAGTCAGCAAATGAGCTCTGCAGCTTGGAGAGCCAGAAGTTAATTAGCGACCCAGTACAGACAGACTCCGATGGAAATAAGGGAGTTTTAGGCTGTCAGAGCAGAGCGCTAAGAAGCTTGGAAGGTGAGACCAGGATTGGGGAACGTGAGGCGAAAAGCGAGGGGAAGCCAGAGCCAGGGTTTATAAATGGATGTCAGCGCGAGCTCAGTGAAGGAAATCCAGAGGACAGTGCACAGCACGCGGCCTGACGGAAGGAAGGGGAGCGGCCCAGCCTCTGGGTGTCGCTGACATCAGAGCTGCGGTGGGTTCCCCGCTCTGCCTTGCAGCAGCGTGGAGGAGACGCCGAGCTGTGGGCGCGGGAGCCGCCGAAGACATCACCTGCCAGCCGGCCGCGACGGGTGACGGGTTTCAGGGCCTTGTGCTCCACCTTCATTTTTCTTTGAGACGTCTTGGAAAATCTTAAACCCCATCTGTGTACAGGTTGACTGCACTAACCCAGTGGATGTATAATCGGCCAGGCAGTACGGTGGAATGAAGGCTAATGGACTAGAAACATCCAGCGAAGATGAAGGAGGGGGCTTCCTTGTCGCGCTCCTCGGTGCGGCCACCACAAGCGGTGGTCGCCAGTGTGCTGGGCGCGCAGGCTCTGGAGATGGCAACTTGAGCCAGAACAGAAGTGGCACTCCCTGGGCTTAGGCACACACCCTAATTAGGTTAGGCCAGATGCCAAAAAGCAGCCTATTGCATGCTAAGCTGCTGCAAAGTACCCTGGGTAAAATATGCAAAGTGCCACCAGGCAGAAGTAAGGATGCCTGCGGAACAGGTGCAACATAAAAGCAGCCTGCCAAGGAAATCGTTAATTCTGCTTCCTTTGAAATGGGCTTCATCTCCTCTGTTTCCACCTTGGAAACTGTCTCTTTAACCATTGAAGACCCAGACACAGATGCTCCCCAACTTGTCCCCACCTGAATTTTAAAGCAGGCTGAAAATGGAAAAGAGGTGCCTGATTCTTCCATGTCCAGGTCAGCTGGCCCAGCTCCTGTGTTCACCAGGAGGTGGTGCAGGCTGAAATGGCAGTGCATCGAGATTCCACTGGGTGCAAGTCCCTTCTTTAGAGGTTTAGCCACATGAATGACATGCTCCTGATTTGCTGCACTGATTTTGTACTGCAGCTGCACTCATGTGACACTCTTGTCAGCTGAACCCAGGGGAAGACCTGAGCCTGACCTCACCATTTCTGCACGTTCTCACTGGCTCATCTCCCAGGGTCCTAAGCTGCATTGCAATAGCCAGATGTGAAATGACATCTCGTCACACACAGGCGCACTTACCTTAAACCAAAGTGATTTATATGTGTGGTGAGTGAGGTAGGAGAAGGGTTGGGGAGGTCACATTCTGCCTGGCACAATCTCTGGCCATCTCTCTAGCCCTCCCCTCTCCTCTCTCCTTCATGCTTTCCTCTGCCTTTTCTTTTAGAAATCCCTCTTGTCTTATGCAGAGTGGTTTCACCCCTTCCCTGAGCCCGTGGTTCCAGGGATACCCAGGACCTACAGGTCATAAAGCTTCTCTGGGGCCTTTTCCTACAAAGGAGTCACCCCTTAAAAGATGATATGTACCAGCTCCTTTTAGACACTTTGAAGTAGGCACCATTCTCCCTTTTGACACGATGCTGAGACCTGGAATGTGTTTGTGAGTTAGTGCTCATGTTAACACAGCATAGCCAGGCCCCCAGATGAGGTGGTTTGAATCAAAATCCTATGCTTTTTCCATGACTATATGCTGCTTTTAAGGGGTCCCTATAAGCACTTCAGAGCAGTCTGCTACCCGAGCTCTCCCATGGTCAGATAGAAGGGGTGTATCAGCCTTCGTGACGTGAGTGCTTCCTCTCACTTTAGTTTATTAAAACTGTGAGTACACACGGCGGGTAACCTCTTGTTGGTCAGCAAACCCTTTTTAAAGAAGAGGAAGCTTCAGTTCAGAGAGGGAAGAGACGGCCACAGTCCTGCCGCTGACAAGCATAGACGCAGGTCCCACACCCCAGCATTCTGCCTCCAAACCCTCCGCTTCCCACGCCGCCACACTCAGATTCATGGGTAGAACTGTAGAACCTGGGGCTCTCCACTTGTTTTTTCAGGATAATATTTCGCCCAGAACAGAAAGGAGAGTTAGCTCAGCTACACATGTGGGCTCACCCCGCATGTGTTCCCAGGGTCCAGCTCCCAGGGTCCAGCTCGGGTCTGAGGCTATGCCATCCCCAGGAGCAGCAGTGGGTATTGAACCTTCCTCTGTAGGTCAGAAGAGAACTGAAACGGCTGGGCCTTCATTTATTTTCTTTCCTTCACTTGGCTTTTTGTGGGGCTGAACCTATTATTAATCATGCTATGAGGCAAAGGAAATAAAAAACTACCTTGGAAAGAATTATTATTTATTTTAAATTGGAAAAAAAAAATGAATTTGGAAAAAAAACACCACCACTAACCTAGAGAAGTAAAATATTTCCAATATAGTGTGTTTGATTATCTGGCTGTGAACAGAGGACCTAGTCGTTTAAAATCAAAGTTTGGATATTTGACAAGATTGCTTGATGAATCAATTGTTTCGGAAGAAGCCCCCACCAACAGCCGTGGTGAGGCTTCCTTGAACTTCTCTCTCTGCATTCTGGGGTACTAATTAATTGATTTATTGTTGTACAAAGGCTGGGCAGGGATGGAGTCAGTGGTCCAGCAAATCCTCATCATGTAGATTTGCACAAGGCTTTTCATTCTGGAAGTGACCATTAGATCACCATCCTCACAGCACCCAAATGCCCCAGCACACTTGTTTTTGTTTTTTCTAAAGGACAGATGCAAGCAGGAATGAAGGTAGGAGTCAGGCAGAAGCAGGCAGGATGAGAGAGGTGGAAGAAGCACTTTATTAATTTTTATTCAGTTGTTCACATTGGCTATTCCCTCGGACCTGGGTCTTAAACTGGGGACTGTGGGATGGATATGGGACTGTTCCTGGGTGGACTAGACCGCTAGGCCACCACGGCATGCCCAGCACACTTGCTTTCGGCTTTGCAGTAATTATCTCTCAGAAACAACTGGTATCCTGCCAGGAGCAAACACGAGCACATCGCTCAGAGAGCAGAACAGACTGGAGGAGATAGGAAGCCGAGGATATTATTATTCGTTCTCCAGGGTCTCTCACAGAGGAGAAAGCCTGGCAATGTGGGCTCAGGAAGCAGTAACGGGCGGATATAAGCCGGCAGTATGAACACTGGGACATTCCATTTGGCACTTTCAGCTGAATTGCTAAATAAAATCCCGCTGGATGAGACCCTTCTTCCCGTGAACTCATGCCCTCTCCTCCCTTGAGCCATAGAGTGTTCACAGCAGTTATCTTTATCTGCCAGCGAATTAATTTTCCTGACGACGCTCTCTCTCCTTTTGGGACCTGCGGGTCTCCCTGTTGTCTGCAGAACAGTGAAACATAGCATTCATCTTGCTTTACCTCGTCTCCTTTGACGGTCTGGCCTTCCTCCTGGCTGCCCACACTTCCCTTCTCCCACCTGCATTTCAGCCGCTGCAGCCCGCGTTCCCCACGCCTGCCTCCCGCCTGCATCCAGCTTCTGCCTCCCCGCCTTTACTTCCTCCAGGGTCCCAGGCCCATCCTCGCAGCCCCTGCGTGCTGCGACAGGCCTGTGAGGCACACCTCACCTGTCCAGACTGCCGATTCCTACTCCTACTACAGGGGAAATGTTCTTGGTTCCAAACAACTTTCAGGAAGAGCAGCAAAGGAATTATACCTAGCAAGGCCTGGTACCAGAAACAGGGACCTTCTCCCATCTGGTACTCACTGGCGTTGGAGATTCTGCTTGAAAAGGCGCGCTCGTGGCGCATTGCCCTCTCTGCTCCAGGAAACCGCAGGAGCTCCTTCCTTCGCCGGTAGAGGAGTCACACGTGGAGGAGACCGGTGGGTGAAGCCCTGAGGAGCAGCCAAGCTTTTGTTTCTAACGAGATCCCTCTACAAACCCCACCTCCCTTTGTGGTCAAGATCACCAGGCCAGACACAGACGCTTAAAGAAGACAGAGGTCAGAGGGACACCGGGAAAGAGTATCAGGTTGCACCTGATTCTGGATCTGCCAACCCCTCACACGGGTGCGGAGGGAACCGCCAACTTCTAATGGACTGTTCCTAGTGGTGGACTTGATGATCTTGGGATCTTTCCTAGATTCAAAGTCCAGAATTCCTCATTTGGGATTCCAGTTCTCTGAAAGACTGCTGTGGACACCTCAGGGCCAGGAGGTGGCAGCACCTACCCCATTCAGAGCCCAGAGCCTGCACTGGAGCCCCTGGGCTGTGGCTGCTCTAGGGCTGGGGTGGACGTCACAAAGCTGTATGGCGGGGGCAGCACTCCCTTGTACTCTGTAGTTACATCCCACTGCAGATTGTTTGTCTTCTGCTGGGTCACGACTGCCAGCAGGGGTGCCAAGCCCCGGGTACAGGAAGCACTTACTGCTCCCTCCGCTGCTTCTGACTTAACGCAGCATGACACACGCCGACCAGGGCACACTCATCTTCAACGAGGCCGGGTGACGGGGGCTCCTATTTGGGCAGCTCGCTAGAGCTCCTTGACGCACATTTGGGTCTCCCCCGGGGCCAATCAGAGCTGCGTCCCTGAGTAAGCGCTGGAGTTCGCCCACTTGGAATGTGCACTTCTGTTCCCAGGGGCGCCTGTGCTGTTCTAACAGCTGCGTTTGCTCACGGCAGAAATGGAAATGGCTGGTGCTAAGTATGACTGATCCAAGCACAGAGAAATGACTTAGGGTTGTCCATCGAACTTGGGGGTAGCTTTTACTAAATGGTTATGGTACATAGATAACCTAAAATCAACTGAATATCCAAATTGCAAGCAGCCTCTGGTTGGTAGTGTTCAGACTCTATAGGGTGTCACCCAGCAAGCTTGTTAAAATACGTGTTCCTTTGTGTACCCCCATCATCTGTTAATTAAATAAATTCTCTATATAAATTAAGAAAAATACATGTTTCTGGAACCAGCTCCGTTTCCACTTAAGAATACTTGCTGGGGCTGGAACCTGGGATTCAGTTTTAACCGGGTCTTCACGTATGTCTAATGTAGCTCGTCTGCAGAAAGGTATTTAGGAGTCACCATCTAGTTTATAACGGTGAACTTGGGGAGCTCATTAAATATACACCCCTGGGTTGGAACCCAGCACTTTTTTTTTTTTTTCAAGGAAAGGTACAGGCAGGAATGAAGCCAAGTAGGCAGGAAGGCGGGAAGAGAGAGGAGGAAGCACCTCATTTTTAGTTTCTATTTTTTTCACACTGGTGGTTTCCCCTGGGACCCAGGATGCAAACCCAGGGGTATGTGGCTTCTCCTTCAGAGGCGATTGACTCAACTGCTGCTCCACCAGGGCATGTCCCCAGCACTTTTTTAGACAAGTCCTCCAGGTGTAAGGGTGGCCAATTCATCCTGGTTTTCCTGGGACGTTTCTCATTTTCGCACTGACGCTCTGATGTCCCAGGACCTTCTGGGAACACCAGGGCAGTTGATTCCCTTATGAGGAAGGTGAATTTTATGTAAGTTAAAGTTTGAGAGCCACTGGGAACAGTTCATTGCCCAAGTGAGGAACCATGGGCCAGAACAGTGTGCTAAAGGACAGAGTGAGTTAGTGGCAGAGATAGGACAAAGCTTCCGGTCTGGCGTCCTTGCTACACTGAGAAACGTTTTGCTCTGAGTAGCTGCACTCTTTGCTGCCTTCCACCAGGAGCTAAGCCTGTAGGAGCTCATTATGCAGCGGCCATATCCAGGATGAATAATCGGTGTTCGCCGGCCTTACTGAATTGTGGCAGGCAGCGATGCCGGTGCAGGCGTCCTTAGACTTCTAATGAATCCTTCTAGGACTTCTCTTGATCCATGTAAGGGAAGAGGCTTACAGTTAAATGTGTTTCCACTTTGGCCGTAATGGGGATAGCCGTTCACTGAGAGGGAGAATCCCTGAGAAGGGATTACAGCCCGAGGGGCCAACCCAGTCAGGATGCCTGGCTGCATCTGCCTTGAGGTTCCCCTCAGAGGCTAGCACGGCTGCCATGATTTGCCAGGCTCCCCCTGATACTCAGCTCCAGGTTTGGTTTGTTTACTCGAGATTCCTCACTGCACTGGCAATTATCTAGGCATGGAGAACCAGAACAGAAGGTTCTTGTGATACCGAGGTTCTCAGAGGGGAGCGTGCAGCACACTCACCCCGAGGCTGACCCCACCCCAGGGTGAGTGACATATTATGAACACCTGGGTGACTTTGTCATGTGATTGTCATTACTCATGTCTCCAGGATGGCCTAACTCTATAAGGCAGGGCATGAGAGAGCAGAACCAGTAAGCCTTTCCAGTTATTTGTACTTAAAACCTTAAGTAGCCTCTTAATCTTGGTTCTGTAGTACGAGAGTCTCCTGGTTTCCTTCCCACCTTCCTGCCATCCTTCCCAACCCCCTTCCCTAGCTCCCGCTCTTCCCGATTTCTTAGTGGTATGCTCAGGGCTGCGTCTTGGGGGTCTCTCTCTGGGGTGTGTGGCCTATCCTCTTAGGGTAAAATCCCAACAATATTCTGGTGACTTTCAAGTTGTACCTTAGATCTGTCCTCTGAGCTCTAGCTGCCTACCTGACAGCTTAACTTGAATGTCTGCAGACAGTATTGGTGAAATGTTAGGTGTAAAACCACATTATATAATAAGTTACGTATTTTATATACGATATAGATGCATGTATTATTCATTATTTGTATTCTAAGAAATCCATTTTACTATCTCTGTGACCCCTCCCCTCATCTGAGCCATCACTGAAATCTCTCTTCTGGATGATGCAGTGGTCTCCTTGCCCTTCTCACCATGAGCCGCAGGGTGCTGGGAGCTGCCTCTCATCGTCCCTCTGCCTCATTCCATGCATGTTTCCCTGAAACCCACACATCCAGTCATGTGCTTTTTTGATTCCTGAAGCATAAGAAACTTTGTCACCCCATTGTATATACTGTTCTTCTGGCTTTAAATGCATGCTGTCACTGACTCGTGTGACGGGTTTCAGCTAAAGTGTCATTGTCTTAAAACACACTTCTCTGACCACCCCATCATAAGTAGGTGCTCCATGACTTATCACTTTCTATCAGCATCCTGCTTATGTTGCCTCTTGCCTTATAATCCATAGTTATTTCATGCTTCCAACCTGATTACTTGTCTCTTGTCTTTCTCCGTCATTGGGTTGTGGGCTCTAAGGCAAGGGGTTGACATTGGGGAAAAAGCCAACTTCACTGCTGTATGCAGAGCAAGCCCTTTAAGAGAGTGAGTAAATGTATCAGATCCCATCTAGAGAGCATACTAACCTTTCCAGGTTAGTATGGGTCAACTATGGGCAAGAAGGGAGGAGACAGTGCATGAAAATAAAGAAGGTTTCTGACATGGCAGCCATGAGCATTGGCAACAAACAATGCTGACATCACAAGTTTTTAGGCCGGCCCGATTCAAGGTTTCCAACTTGCCTGGAGCAAGTTCCAACCTAGTTATGAGCCTGCTTGGAGCATCTCACAGACCATTTTTCCACAGATCTTATTTTCTCTTGGGCATCTTAATGACTTCCCTTGGGGGTTCTGCAAAGTGGATGGCAGTAATTCAGTCCACTGTCACATCTGAGCCATTCGGGATGGATTTGTGGGACGGAAGATCTTGCTTGTAGTAGAGAAATACTTCTGTAGAGTAGGCAGCCACTGCAAAGTTCCCTTGTCTCCTCCACCAGTCTACCTCTCTCGTGCCTGAAATACGCACCTGAGAGAAAACCAAGTGTCTCAACAACTGGAGAAGTTAGAAGATGCAGAAGGTAGTGTTGTATATTGAGGAGTAGCAAGAAGAAATAGGTTCTGACTATGAAGGCAGTAAGAGAGGACAGTGCATACAAAGAGCTCTGTCCTTGGTGCACCCTGGTGGAGTAGCGGTTAGGTCAATTGCCTCTAAAGGACCAAATCACATAACCCTGGGTTTGAGTTCTGGGTCCAGGGGGAAATAACCAGTGTGAACAACTATATAAAAAGAAAATAAAGGTGCTTTAATATAAAAGGAAAGAGCTATGTCTTTGAGATTGTCATGTCCACTTCTTAGCTCAACCCGGTCAAGGATATGTACCCCACAAGGTGCTATTGATGTCTTATTATTTACCAGTTCATTCCCCAAACAGCAAGCATTTGTGATTGATACTTTCTAGACACATTGGGGCAAATATGGGTGGGATATAATCCCTACTCTCAGGAGTTACCCAGATCATTACAGATCATGTGGGAAGAACAAGAATAGCTCTGCACGAGACCCTGTGGGAGCGACAAGAGTTCCGACCCAGCTGTGTAGTCAGAAGAGGCCTCTGGAAGAAATTAACACACTGAAATTGAAACTTTGAGTGAAAGTTAAGTGAAGAAAAGGGAAAGGAGTTACAGAAATGTATTTATTCACTCTAGAAACATTGGTTGAGCCCTATTCTGTGCCAGATAGTGTGCTAGTCATTTGTCTTTTATTTTGGAAGCGATTCAAGAGATTACAGTGGTGTGATCAGAGCTCAGTTTGGGAGGTGGGCAAGGAACTGTGGGAGACACATGGTATCATGACTTAAGACAATATGAATTCTGAGTGATAAGATCTGAAGTTGGTGTTAAATGCAGCCTTTTACCACTCACTGTGTGATCATGAGCAAGTTGTCCAAACTCCCTTCACCTGAGATTTCTCATCTGTACAGTGGGAAAATGGTAGTTTTGAAGATACAAAATAAAGCATTATTAATGCATTTACATGAAGTCAGCAGATAGTAAATAAATAAATGGTAACTTATCATTATAGTAGAATGTATAATCAATCTTAATTTTCTCTCTTCTCCCAATAAGATTCAACATCCTTTCCATTCCATGTGACTTAAAGTGACTTACAGGGAGGAATATATGTCCTCAGTCCAGTGTTGGTGAACTTGGTCATGTGACCTACTTTAGTCACCAAAATGTCAGGGGATGTGATATGTACCACGTCTCGTGGGAAGTTTTTAGGGACATCCCATGTTTCCATCATGAGAATGTCTTGTTATAGATTGGTGATATTCATTAGTCTGGGTCCTAAGAAGAGAAGACTGAAGTTACAGAGCTGATCTGTAGTCACTGACACATCACATGGGGAAAAATTCAGTGCTGGCTTTGGTAAACCATTGATCTTCTGCGATGTTATTACAGCAAAACTGACTAATAACGTTTTCTTCCTCTTGTAAGAGAGGACAATAAGGGAAGATTCTTTGGAGGAAAACATTTCTAGGTTGAGCCCTGAAGATAATCTAAAGACTATTTATACACCGTGGATGTGAGTGGGGGACTGTTCCAGGCAGTGAGATATAATCTGTAGCAGTTTTTTAATTCCACAGAAAGTGTTGCTCAGTGGGGGACTGAAAAGGAGGTTTAGACTGAAGAATGAGAAAGAGTCTTCAGAAATGCAGCTGTGGAGACACTGGGGCCAGATGGTGAACAGCCTGATAAATCCCAATCAGGGATTTGCACTTTATGCTAAAGACAATGGAAGACATTTCATGATTTGTTTTGTCTTTTAGAGAGATCGTGCCTACTGATTGCAAAGACTAAGTTTGAGGAGGAAGGTGACCATTATAAAGAAGTCCAGCAGAAGTCCAGGGAAAGGATGGTGGGCCTGGGGACGAGGGAAGGCGGTCAGTGTGGCAGGTGAGAATTGAGAAGGAGTTAGGACACACAGACTTGGGAACCAGGTGGTGGTGCCAATGGAGAGCTCAGGGTGGGGAGTGCTGTAAGGAAGACAGAGGAGGAGGCTTTCACTATGTGAGGCTGCAGGTACCTGAGGAACACCGTGACGTTCTTCCTAACAGTGTGCCTAGGTAGACATCGTTGGCCTGCCTTGTGGTTCCGGAACGGGAAAGAGCTAAGAGGAAGTAATGACACCAGCAGTAGGAAAACGAATCCGTTCCTGAGCGCCCCAGCAGACTTGAACTCTAATTGGCCAGAATAGTGTAATTTTTAACTTGGTTGGCATTGTCCACAAACATTTTCTTTGTGCCCGTATTTTACGATTTTAATAAAAAATGGTATATTATGTGTGTTCTGTAACTTACACTTTTTTTTAATGCAACATATCTTAGAATCTGTCTGTGTCGCCTAGATTGTTCTTTCTAACTACTGCGTAGTATTCCTGGCTGAATGTATTATTGATAACCTGATCATTCTCCCTTTGGTCTTTACCTGGTTAGGCTTGTTGCCAGGTTTTTGTACAACAATGTCATTGGGCCGTCTTTGTATTTGTCCCTTTTTGGTAAGTGTTTCTTAAAATGCCAATCTCACAAATGATGTCTAGGAACAAATAATGGAAGAAGGGTCATTCTGAGAGGCATGTTTTTGTTTTAACAGAAGTTGTCTAACCTCCTATGTAGTTGTATTGAATTTTTACTCCCACTAGCAGTGTGAGAGAATACCTGCTTCCCACATTCTTGACATCACCTGATCATATGATACCTAATATTTGCATTATTTGATATGTGAAAAATAGTATCATTATGTTTATATTCTCCTTTCTATTAGTGATATTCACCATTTTATATTTATTCCTCAGTCTAACATTTTCTATGAACTGCTTATTCATAGACTGTTTTTCTATTAGATTGTCCTTTTCTTATTGATTTCTAGGAGTTTTTGGCTATCCATATACTAGTCTTTTGTTAATTTCCAAATATCTTAGTTTCTTATAATTATTTGATGCTATATTTTAATATATAACAACTTAAAAAGTTAGATGTTTCTCTATCTATGTTTTTCACTTTTAGCATCTTTACCCCAAGAACATCAAAATATTATATTTTCTTTTACTTCTTTTATAGCTTTATATCTTATATCTAGGTATTTATTTTATCTAGACGTTATTTTCATTACAGTGTGATATATGTATCTTATTATTTTCCTTCTCTAAATAGCCTGATATTCTAATATCATTTTTTGAGTAATCCGTCTTTCCTCTTATTTGAAATGCTAACTATCATTTATCAAATTTTCATATATACGAAAGCCGATTTCTGGCTCTTTATGTTCCATTGATTGATCCCTAACAATGACATGTGGATTCTATTTAACTCTCCAGATCCCTTCTCTACCCTTTTTCTCCCTCCCACTCCTACAGGACACTGTTTAGAATATATTGACTGCATCAAGGGGCACTAAGGCATTTCGGGTTCCAAGTGAGGAGAACCAGTGGGGCATCTCCAACTAAAGTTAGAGGTAGTGAAGATGACGGGGTTGAGATATGTATCCTCACGACCCTCAGAGTTGCTTTGTATTGGACACAGCCAACACAAAGTAGGGCACATGTCTTCACAAGGTAGTCCAACTTCTTTCTGATTTTCAATTTGTATATTATTTCCCTTTTTCTATCTCTGTATTCTAATAATTGTTTTTTCTGTCTCTCCCTCTCCCTTAAGAGGTAGTGATAGCTTCAGTGTTGCTTACTCTGTGGTGTGACACATTTCTGTGTGATTTCCTCAGCCCCTAGATATGTGTATCGAAGCCCTGTGGAATCATCCTAATCTGAGTGCACTGTTTGTTTTCTGCTGGGACCCTAGATGATACTGTCACTTCGAGATTCTTAATTGGTATTGAATTGAATGTATAGATTGTTTGGAAGAGAAATGCATTGTCTCTCCATCCTTAAATATGATTGGTCTCTATTTGTGTCTTTAAAAAAAAGTCTTTGATAAAGTTTTATGTTTTACTTTTTCATTAAAAAAATTAAATTAATTTTGTTGAAGGAACATTACAACCTAACATTATATAGGCTTAAGGTGTGCACCGTAGTAAATCCACACCTGTATGTAATACACTGAGTCACCACCATTTCAGTTCTTCCTGCACCAGACAGTTGATTCCCTTTAGCCAAGTTGTCCACCCCCTTCTCTTCCTGCAATCACTGATTTGCTTTTATTGACAAAGTCTGTTTTTGTTTTGTTTAATTCATTGGTTTGCTTGGTTTTTCTGTGTACCGTATGTGAGTGATATCATACAATGTCTGTCTTTCCCCTTCTGGCTTATCTCATCAAGCATAATTCCTCTAAGTCCATCCATATTGCTGGAAAAGGCAGGATTTCATCTTTTTGGTGACTTAGTAGTAGTCTATTATGTATATATACCACATTTTTTAAAGGAAAGGTTTAGGCAGGAATGAAGGAAAGTAGGTAGCTAGGCAGGAAGAGAGAGGAGGAGGCAGCTCTTTATTTCATTCAGTTGTTCACCACTGGCTGTTTCCCGCAGCCCTGGCTCTTGAACCTGGACCGTTGGACACAAGGACATCTCTGCGGATTAGAGTCGTTGTGCTTTTAGGGTAAACACCCAGCAGAGGAATAACTGGATCACATGGGATTTCCATTCTCAAGTTTTTGAGGAATCTCCATTCTTCTTTGTAATGGTTGCACCATTTTACACTCATGTATGAGTTCAACCATGTGTAAGAGTTCTTTGCTTCTCTGCATCCTCACCAACACTTGCTGTTTCTAGTCTTTTGATATGATGTGATACTCGTTGTTTTGATGTGTATTTTCTTAATAGAAAGAGTAGTAGAATATCTTTTAGTGTGCCTTTTGATCACCTGTTTATCTTCTTTGGAGAAGTATCTATCCAGATCATTTGCCCATTTTTTAATTTGATTGTTTTTCTGTTACTGAGTTTTATGAGTCATTTATATCTTTTGATAATAACCCCTGCCTGATGTATGATGTGTAGATATCTTCTCCCATTCAGCACGATGTCTTTTTGTTTTAGTGAGAGTTTCTTTCACTGTGTGGAAGCCTTTTTAAAAATGTAATTCCATTTATTTATTTTGGATTGTATTTCTCTTGCCATTGGAGTCATGTTCCCAAAGACATATCTTAAGTCTCTATCAAGTATGTTTGCCTATGTCTTCTTCTATGTATTTTATGGTTTCAGGTGTTACATCTAAATCTCTAATCCAGTTTGAATACATTTTGTGTGTGGTGTTAGGTCGTGACCTAGTTTCAACGTTTTACGTGTGGTGGTCCAGTTTTTCCAGCAACATTTTTTGAAGAGATTATTCTTGCCTGCATTGTATGCCCTTAGCTCCTTTTTTTTTTTGGTAAATTAATTGTTTATATGTATGGGTTTATCTGGACTCTCAACTCTATTGCCTTGATCCATATGTCTGTTGTTATTCCAATATCATGCTGACCTGGTTACTCTTGCTCTACAGTAGAGTTCGAAATCCGGGAGAGTGACAACTCCATCTTTATTGTTTATCCTCAGGACTGATTTTGGTATTTGAGATTTCTTGTAATTTCAAATGAATTTTTTCATTTATTTCTGTGAAGAATACCTTTGAGATTTTGATGGGGATTGCATTAAATCTGCATATTGCTTTAGTAATATGGCCATTTCAATTGTGTTAATTCTTCCAGTCCATGAGAATGGAATATCGTTCCTTTTTTTGTGTCTTCTGTTTCTTTTAAAAATATCTTATAATTTTCAGTGTGCAGGTATTTCACTTTTTGGATTAAGTCTATTCCAGTGTAATTCATCCTTTTTGATGCAGTTTTAACTAGGATTGTTTTCGTGAGTTATCTTTCTGCAAGTTTGTTACTTGCATGTAGAAATGCAACAGATTTTTAATAGTAATTTTATACTATGCCACTTTACTGTATTTATGGTTCCTAGCAGCTTTGTACTGGAACCTTTGAGGTTCTCTATATTATCATGTTATCTGTAAATGGCGATAGTTTCACTTCTTCCTTTCCAATCTGAATACCTTTTATGTCATTTTCCTTCTAATTGCACTGACCAGGACTTTCAGTCACTATATTAAATCATTGTGGGGAGAGTGAACTTCCTTGCCTTGTTCTTGATCTTAGAGAAAAAAATTTCATTTTTTCTCTATTGAGTATGATTTTGACTGTGGGTTTTTCATATATACTCTTTATTGTGTTGAAATATGTTTCATATATAATGATATTTGGAGAATTTGTAACATAAAAGGGTGTTGAATCTTATCAAATGCTTTTTCTGTGTCTATTGAGATGGTCATATGCTTTTGTCCTTTTGTAGATGCAGTGTATCATATTTATTGATTTTTTTGTGTTGACTACCCTTGCATTGCTGGAATAAATCTCACCTGATCATGTTGTATGATTCTTTTAATAAGTTAGTGAATCCATTTTACTAGTATTTTGCATCAATAGTCACCAACTATATCGGTTTGTATTTTTATTTTTTGGTGATGTCATTGGTTTGGAATCAAAGTAATGTTGGTATTATCAACATGGAAGGTTGTCATCTTCAATTTTTGGAAACAGTTTGAGAAGGATCGATGTTCTTTAAATATTTGATAGAGTTCACTAGCAAAACCATCTAGTTTGGGTCTTTTGTTTTTAGGAGATCTTGAAATACGATTTCAGTTCCTTGCTTGTAATTAATCTGTTCAGGTTTTCTATTTCTTCCAGACTTAGTCTTTGAATGTTACGTGTCTTCAAGAATTTGAATATTTCCTCTAGATTATCTAATTTGTTTCCAGAAGATGTTCAGAGTATTCTGTTATAATCCTCTGTAGTATCAGTTGTAATTTCTCCTCTTTTATTTCCAGTTTTATTTGTGTTTTCTATCTTTATTAGTCTTGCTAGTGGTTTATTTTTTTTATACTTTCAAAGAACCAATTCTTAACTTCAATGATTATTTAAAAGTCTTTTTAAAATTTTTTTGAAGAGACACTGTATCATAACATGCGTATGTTAAGGGTGCAAATCTACATCTGTATATAATGCATAAGTTCACCGCCATTTCATTTATACCTTCACCATGCAGTTGATCCCCTCTATCCAATTTGCCCACCCTACTTCCCTTCCTGCAACCACTAATTCAACTTTATTGACTAAAAGTCTATTTTTTTTTACTGTCAAAAGTAGGCTATTTATTATACAGATTTTTTGTGTCGTAAAGATCTGCATTTTTATATTTGCCTGGATATGAAATAAAGATTCCAGGAAAGAAAACATTATTACAATTGAACTTAATGTATAAAATCATTAATATTCTTAGTATTACATCTATTATAAATGAAGACTTACTTTAGTTTACGAAACAGTAAATAAAATAGCAATGATATTTTTTGAGACACTCATTTCTAAACAGTTTTTACAGAAATTCTGAATCTTTCCAAGGAGTAAGATTGGCTTTACTCTTGCCTTTTGTCACTAAACATCAGTGACTTAGCAAAAACCTTTCATTTTCTTGTTGTCAATCTTGAAAACTCTCTGGGCTCCAAATGACCAATTAGTGACAAAGCAGTGAAGACACTTCAGTTATCTTGGTTTAGACTGTGAGCTGAGCTTTCACTTATGGCTGTTAACCATAATAGATCTCTTTCTGAATATAAGTAAAATTCTATGAAGGATCTTGGAACTTTACTAGCACATGATCCACTTTAACTATGGTTTATGTTCCTCCAGATGATGACTTTGTTCCTCCAGATGATGACTTTGTTCTCTTTCTCTTCTTAAGTTGTATGGGTACACTTATGTTTAGATTGATCTTGTCTTTTGTTTTCTTCTTCACTTTCTCCCTGGGGATATATTTTGAGGTTACCCTGAAGTTAGCATTCACAGTTCTATGTTTACTGCCTAATTTTATTTAAAAGCGTATTAGTCTTTCACTTATTCTAACTATCCACATTTTTGTTCTCTTCTCTTCCTCCCCACATTTAATATTTGCTGTCTTACTGTTTTTCTGTGTGATTTCTTTGTGCTTTATAGAGCATCCTTTTGTATTTTTTGCAAAACTGGTTTTGCGATGATGAATTCCTTTAACTTTTACTTGTCAGAAAAGGTTTTCATCATTCCTTCAGTTCTAAATGATAATCTTGCCAGATACAGTATCCTAGGTTGAAACTCCCTTTTGTTCAGCACTTTGACTATATTATGCCATTCCCTTCTGGCCTGTAGAGTTTCATTTGAGAAGTTCACTGACTATCTTATGGGGGCTCCTTTGTATGTGATATGTTTTTCCCTGGCTGCTTTTCATAGTCTTTATCTTGTGTTTTTTGACATTTTTATGACAATGTGTCTAGGTATATTTATGTTTGTGTTTCTTTTATTAGGAACTCTTTGACATTCCTGGACCTGGAAGCTTGCTTAATTCTTCAAATTCTCATCTATTGTTTCTTCAAATATGGTTGCTGTGTCATTTTCTCTCTCTTACTCTGGGACCCCTATGATGCGAAGTTGTTCCTTTTGATGTTATCCCAGAGGTCTTGAGTGCTGTCTTTGAAATTTTTTTGTGCTTTTGCTGGTTTGCTTGATTGCGTTCCTCTGTCTTATCTTCCAGATCACAGATTCTATTGGAAGCTTCATCCATCCTATTGTTGAGTCGGTCTATTGAGTTCTTTAATTCAGCCATCATGTCTCTTACCTGTTTGATGTCTTGTTTTAATTCTTCTCTTTGCTTCCTGACATTCTCGTTTGTTGCCTGTACTGATTTCTGGATTCCCATGAGTATGTTAATCACCGTTACCCTAAATTCCCATTCAGGTGATTTACATATATCTGCTGTATTCATATTTTCCCCTGGATTTTTGATTGGATCCATCGTTTCACTGGCGTGTAGATTTGACTTGCCCGGGATTAGTTTCGCCTCTATACACGAGGTGGTGCTTGTGGGTAGCGTTGAGGTTTGGGACTGCTTTCTCACTGCAATCCAGGGCGTGGGACATCCAATGGGTGGGATTTCCGGTGGGTGGATATGCAGTTCATGGGATATCCGCTGGGTGGACCCCAGGCTCTGGCATGAAATTACTGTGGGAGGGGTTTGAGCTCTTTGACTGATTTCCACTTACGGCCGCTCAGGGTGTGGTTTCACCACATGGGCTCCAGCTCAGCTTCTGGTGTGCTGGCTCTCCTTTCACCCCCTCCTAAGTCAGCCCTCCATGGCTCCGTGTGTCAGCCCCACTGGGCCGCCTTTTGCTACCTCCACAGCTGGTCCCCAAATCCCTAGTCTCCACTCCACTTCCAAGCTCCCTCCCAAATCCAAATCAGCAACTTAGCGGAGAACCTCCCGGGTGCTCTCACCCACCGTTAATGATCAGCCGATCTATCTCCACCTGTAGTGCCGGTTGTTTCTTGGTGTTTGTCTCAGGTAAATAGGTGATTTTGGGGGGTTTTCTGTTCGGTGTCTGTGGGGAGCGACCCGAAAGTGCATTCTATCCAGTCACCATCTGCAAGTCGAGCCTGAAATTCATTTTGATCTCTGTTTCATTAATTTCTGCTCTAAATTTGATTATTTCCTTCCTTCTACCAGATTTCGGATTCATTCTTTTTCTAGGTTTTTAGGTGAGGGTTTAGTGTCTTTACTTGTGATTCCTCTTGTTTTCTGAGGTAAGATAGTATCGCTATAAATTTCCATCTTCATACTGCTTTTCTGTATCCCATAGGTTCTGATAAATTGTGTCTTCATTTTCATTTGACTCCAGGTATTTTTAAATTTCACCTTTGAATTCTTCATTTATCCAATAGTTGTTCAATAATTTGTTATTTATTCTCCATTCCTTTGCAATTTTCCCCTCTTTCCTCTTTTGTTTGAGTTCTACTTTGTATCATTCTAATACAAAAAGACACTAGATATGATTTCAGTCTTTGTAAATTGATTGAGACTTGATTTGTGCCCCAACATATGGTCTGTCCTTGAGAATGTTCCATGAACACTTGAATGAAATGTGTAGGTTCTTGTTTGGGGGTGAAATACTCTATATATTTATTTGGTACATACTATCTAATTTCTAATTTAAGGCTATTGTTTCTTTGTTGATTTTCTGTTTGAATTAGCTGTCCTTTACTGTGAGTGGGGTGTTAAAATGACATGCTATTCTTGTGTTGCTTTTGGTGTTTCCTTTTAGGTCTGCTAATATTTGTTTGCTATATTTGGGTGTTTCTATATTAGGTGCATATATATTAATGTGTTATGTATTCCTGTTGTATTGATCTCTTTATCATTATGTAATGATCATATTTATTTTTGTTATATTTTTGACTAGAAGTCTTTTTTATCTGATTTGAGTAGAGCAGTTTCTGCATTTTCAGATTGACTATTGGCTTGAAATGCCGTTTTCTGTCCTTTCTCTTTAAGTGTGTGTTTTATTCTGTATCTTAAGTGAATCTCTTCCAAACAGCCTATAGCTGGGTTTTATTTTTAATCCATTCAGTCACTCTGTGCCTTTTAATTGTGAATTCAGTTAATTTACATTCAAAGTGATTATTGTTATTTGAGTACTTGCTACTGCCTTTCAACTTTTGTTTTCTGGTTTTGTCTGTTTATTGTCTTTGGGGTGTGTGTGTGTGTGTGTGTGTGTGAGAGAGAGAGAGAGAGAGAGAGAGAGAGAGAGAGAGAGAGAGAGAGAGAGAGAGAGAGAGAGAGAAGCTTCCTTTTGATTTAGATAGAAGATTATCTTTTAAAATTTCTTGTAGTGGAAGCTCATGACAATAAATTTCTTCAGCTTTTGTCTGCCTTGGAAAACATTTATTTCCCCCTCATATCTGAGAGTTTTGCAGGATATAGTGCTCTTGGTTGGCAGTTTTTATCTTGGAATATTTTGAATTTTTCATTTCATTCTCCTAACATACAGAGTTTCTGCTGAAATATTTGACAGTAGCTTGATGGATGTACTATCATATGTTTTTTGTTTTTTTTTTTTCCTCACTGGCCACTTTTAATATTTTTATTTGCCATTATCTTTTGATAGTTTCATAATTATATGTCTTGGTGTCGGTCTCTTTTTGCATTTAGATAACCAGGAGTGCTATTATTTCTTTGACTATGTTTTCTGTTCCCTTCTCTCTCTCTCTTCACCTTCTCAAATACCCCTTACTTTTATGTTGCCTTTTCTATTGGACTCAAATAGCTCTCAGTGTGTTTCTTCACTATGGTTATATTTAATTTCTCTCTCTTCTTCTACCTGATCTTAAATGTTAAATGTAAAAACATTTCTATCTTCCAGATCACTGATCCTTTACTCCATTTGGTCAATTCTGTTTTTATGGCTTTCTTTGGTACTCTTAATCTTGTTTACTATATTCTTCACCTTCTGAATCTCTTAGTTTTTTTTGGTAAAAATTCAGTTTCTGCTTCTGTTCATTTTATTTTTGAGCTCACTGAATTACATTCCTGAGCCTTCATAGTTTTCTGAACTGTTTTTCTGAGTTTTTAATCTTTGAGTTTCTGGATGATTGTTACTATGAGTTCTTTATCCATTCACAAGAAATAATCCTCCATATCTAAGAGTTGGTGTCATCTCCTTGTAATGCCACAATAACTTGAGATTTTTGAAACATGATGAGCTCTTTTCCCCTCCATAGGATCTTTGTAGCTGAGTTGCTTATTTTTGTTTCATATTTTTGACATTTGCTGTTTTCTTTAGTAAGGATCTCTTGCTGAATTGGGGAGGTGGAGGATGGGTCTCTGTGGGGGAGCTATTATTATGGTGCTTTGCAGGAAGTGGAGGAAGCCACTGCAAGTATTACTGTATTAACTAGGGTTAGCCCTCTATCAAGGTTCTCAAAACTGGATCCAGTAGTCTTATCTGCTGTGGTGATAGAGCTCATCTCTGCTGGAGCATCAGTCCCAAGGGTTGGTGATGAGGAATGCCATCGTTTCCTTTGTGCTCTTTGCTACACTTCTGAATTGCTACACTTTGTGTGGACAGGTGCCCT
This sequence comes from Solenodon paradoxus, assembly GCA_004363575.1. NCBI lineage: Eukaryota > Metazoa > Chordata > Mammalia > Eulipotyphla > Solenodontidae > Solenodon > Solenodon paradoxus. The sequence goes on along the minus strand of RJWH01001351.1, from coordinate 156,945 downwards.
GACCTAAACCCCATACCTTTGGGCTCCACTCAAGACAAGCAATCTTCACTCCTCCCTCTCTGGGATCCAAGATTGGACCTACCACCCTATTAGTTGGTCCTGCTGGCTGCCTCTGCCACTGCAACCACTGCTGCTGCCGCCCTGCCACTGCTATCACACACATCCCTCCAGAGCCACCTTAGATGCTCAGGTGCATGCAATTCCTCTTGTGATTCTTTCAATGCAGTTACTGTTATCCCTGAGTTGCTGGAGTGCCGTGGGGCTCCCTGCTTGCATTACTTCCAGAAAAATTTTAATTGTAGTTCTTAGATGTAAAGTAGGGCCATCTTCTCTCCTACTCTTTAAAAATGTTTTGCATATTTTTGTTGCATATATTTTGATTTATTTATAAGCATCATATAAATTTTGTTTCTATCATTAATAAGATATGCTTTCCTAAAATATTTTAATTGATGGATACTAGTTTATAGAAAAATCATTGGTTTTTGTGTAGTGATTGTACATCTGGATACTTTGCTGAACTCTAATGAGTTCCAATAATTTTTCAACTGATTTTCCTCAACTTATTAGGTATGTAATCTATTCTGTGGGTAATGACAGTTTTATTTCCCTCTCCACCATGCTCTCCACCAGATCACCAAGTGTTCTTTCCCATTGTCCAGTAGATTCCACCACCATTTGCCCCTGCCCACCCCATTCCCTTTTGGTAACCTCAGTTCTGTTGCAAATATTTTAGGGTTGGTTCTGTTTTGTCTGTTCCTTTGTCTATTGGTGCTTTGCAGTAAGTGGAGGAAGCCACTGCAAGTATTACTGTATTAACTAGGGTTAGCCCTCTATCAAGGTTCTCAAAACTGGATCCGGTAGTCTTACCTGCTGTGGTGATAGAGCTCCTCTTTGCTGGAGCATCAGTCCCAAGGGTTAGGTGACGAGGAATGCCATCATTTCCTTTGCGCTCTTTGCTACACTTCTGAATTGCTACACTTTGTGTAGCAATTTGTCTATTCACGTTGTCTATTCACGTTGTCTATTCACGTTGCACCTACAAGTGAGGTCATCTGGTATCTATCTTTCTTCTTTTGACTTGTTTCACTTAGCATAATCCCCTCTAGTTCCATCCATGCTGATTCAAATGACATTTCTTCTAAGGGCAGTATAGTATTCCTTTGTATATATGCACCACATCTTCTTTATCCATTCGTCTGATGTTGGACACTTAGGTAATTTCCAGTTCTTAGCTATTGTGAATAGGGCTGCAATAAACATGGGGATACATGCAACTGCAGAAGGGTGTTTTTGTATCTTTTGGGTAGATGACCAGAAGTGGAATGATGGGATCATATGGGATTTCCATGTTTAGTTTTTTGAGAACTCTCCAAACTGTTTTCCATAGAGGTTGCACCAATGTACACTCCCACTAACAGTGCAAGAATATTTCCTTTTCTCCACATCCTTGTCAGCATTTGTTGTTTCCAGACTTTTGGATACTAGCCAGTGTTTCATGTATAAGATGATAACTCATTGTTGTTTTAATTTGCATTTCTCTGATAACCAGTGAATAGGAACATAATTTTGTGTGCCTGTTGGCCATATGTATATCCTCTTCAGAAAATTGTATATTCAATTCTTCCTCCCATTTTTTGGATTGCCTGTTCTTCATTTGTTGAGTTTTAGGAGTTCTTTGTATATTTTCGATATTAAGCCTTTGTTGGAAATATCAAATGCAAATATCTTTTCCAAGTTAGTAGGTTAACTTTTGGTTTTGATGATATATTCTTTTGTTATGAAGAAGCTCCTTAGTTTGATGTATTCCCAGTTGTTTATTTTTCTTTTTGTTTTCCTTGATGGTGCAGTTGAGTCCCCAAAGGCTTCTCTACAACTGATGTCATGGAAAGTCTTTCCTGTGTTGTCTTCTAAGAGTTTAATGGTTTCTGGTCTTATGTCCAAGTCTCTAATCCATTTTGAGTTAATTTTTGTGAGTGCTGTTAGAGAGTGGTCTAGCATCATTTTTTTTGCATATGGCTGTCCAGTTCTCCCATCACCATTTGTTGAACAGACTTTCTTTTTTTCCATTCTATGCTTTTGGCTCCTTTGTTGTAGTTTAACTGACTGCGAGTAGGTCTGTTTCTGGTGATTCGGTTCTATTCCACTGATCTGTGCCTCTGTTATTATTCCAATACCATACCGTTTTGATCACTATTGCTTTGTAATGTAGTTCAAAGTCTGGAAGTGTAATTTTCCCTCCAATTTTTAAATAGCTTTTATTCCTTTCTCTTGCATTTCTTTTTTGGCACTACATTTAAAATATTAGTGACAATTAACATTATTCTGTTGCATGAAATTGATAGGTGTTTTCTCCAAATTAAGAATTTTAATGCCTACTTCTCATTTTCTAAAAGTTTTAAGAATAAGAAATAGGTCTTGAACTGCATCAAATCCCTTTCCATAGTTTTGGAGATGGTAGAACATGTCCAAGTCATCAAATACATAAATAAACTATATTCATATGACACTGATAGCTAATATTGGACTATTGTTTATAATATACCAGGTACTAGTATAAACACTACTACTTTTTTAGCTAATTTATAACAACCCCATACAGTAGGTATTTTTATTTAATTTTTTAAATTTTTATTGAAGTTATATAGATACACTTTTTAAAAAGAAAATAGTTTATACGACTTCGAATAAAAATAACTTGAACCTTATCCTTTCTACTTCCCACATGCCTGGGTCAACTACTTTATCATTTTTCTGGCTCTTTCTTTCATTCTTTTTTCCTTCTAGCTGTTTGTTCTTAGTTTGCCCCTATATTTTTTTAATTGCATGCTTATGCTGCTACTTTTACTATTTTATTTTTTAAAAATTTCTACCACAGAGTAGAAAGTTATAGACTTTAGCATTTTCTTGGTCTTTCTTTCATTCTGACGTGATACAATATGATATTTTTTCTAATGAGGTAAGAGTTGATTAGTGTTTATATTTTTTCTCTAAATATGACAAAAAAGCATTAGTTTAGTTGCCTCCTCAACATCCAACTCCCATATTGCTATAGACTAGAATTTTGGATTCATATTTTTATTGAAACCTTTTTTTTTTTTTACAATCAATACTAGGACTTAACAATCAGCTTTTTATTTCTTTTTAAAAACATTGTTTTGCATTGTTTTTATTAACTATTGAATATATGCAAAATAATATTTATAAAATATGTGTAGAGCATAAAATAAAATATAATGAGCATGCAAGTACCTAAAATATAGTGTAAGGAAAAGAAGACACTACATCCTAGTTTTCATTCAAATCCTGGGTTTACCTTTATTAACTGTGAGCACATTGACAGTGAGCAAATTATTTAAACTCTTTGCCTCTATTTCCTCATCTTTAACATGAATTTAATAATACCTACTTTATGGGGTTGTTATAAATTAGCTAAAAATAGTAGTGTTTAGAAGAGTACCTGGCATATTATAAACAATATGTGAATATTAGCTCTTAGTGTTGTATAAATATAGCATCATTTATTTATATATTTAATGACTTGGGCATGTTTTGCCATCTCCAACAGTAGTTCTGTCAATATCCATGAACATGCATACTGACCCACATGCATATACTAAATCATAGGGTATGAATCTCTTTCACTGTTTAATGCCAAATTTTTTTCTATGATGGTTCTAGTAATTTATACCTTAAACCATCACTATGTAAGCTTTTTGTTTGCTCCGTATCTTCATGACATTTGGCATTAAGAGATATTAAAAGGCTAGCCAGCATGGCCACCTGGAAACAGTCACTTGTGTTTTATTGGGCTTCTCATAGATTTCTAGTAGATCTGACCATCGTTTTTTTGTTGCGTTGTTGGCCTTTGAGATCTTTTTTCTGTCCAGTGCCTGCCCAGTGTCTTTACACTCTTCTGTTCTTTTGTTGCTATTTAGAAGCTTTAAAACAAATGGAATTCTAATCTTTTGTCTGCTAGAAGTGTTATAAATTTGAGGCTTATCTTTTCACACTTCCTTTATAGTATATTTTGATGAGCAAAGTTATTCAGTTTTATGTGGTTCATTTATATATGTTTTGTCTTTTATTATTTTTCTTTTGGTGTCATTTTTAAAACTCCCTCTTTGACCCTGAAAACAAAAATATCTTATTATGTTGTCTTTAAATAATTTATTTTTCACGATTATGTCTTTAATTCATCAAGAATTGAATTTTATATATGGTAGGAGATTTGAGGTTCAATTTCAATTTTCCCAGGTATATGATCAATTGTTTCAGCAATAATTGAAAACTTCAAGCCTTTCTACTGATGTTCAGGGTAAGAAATCAATAATTTATCTTAGTGAGTTTGACAGTCTTTTCCGCTGTAATATTTCAGTTAATTTGCATTTATTTTAAGCACCAATTTATTCAGATACATTTCTACCTTCTTATTTATTGCTGTCATCTTATTTGTCTTGTCTTTGCTATTTTCCCTCTTCTTTTTTGCATTCCTTTAGAATGCAATTTCTCATTTCATTTTTTCCTTTTATATCTATTTTAGTAATTTCCCTAGAAATGTTAACTTACATAGTTCATTTATCAAATCTAAAGTTTATCATTTTTTGTCTCATATAGAATAAAGGGAAATTAAAACAGTTTAACTATGCTCACTGCTCCTTGACTATTTTCTGTTTTTGTTGTGAATTTTTAGTTTTTTCTTTATTTTTTAATGCCACAACTTTATTATTTTATAGTGACATATTTCTTTAGATATCCCTAGTTATTTACCACATTTGTGCTCTTTGTTCTTTCTTACATGTCACATCATTTCTTTACTCTGCAACATACCTTTTCGAATTTCAGTTAACTCGTGGTTCATTGTGTCTGATCCCTCTCATCGTTTGCTTGCCCGAAGATATCTCTTCTGCCCCATTTTTTAAGACATTTGCAGAGTAATTTTCTAAGTTCACATTTATTTTCTTTTAACCTGTTGAAGATAACTAGTCCACTAGTATCAGGTTTCCATTATTGATATTTGGAAGCCAACTGTCAGCTAATTGTCATTTCTTCTCTGTCATCTGTTTCTTTCTGGCAGTTATAAAGATCCCTTTATTTTTGGTAATTTTCACTTCATTGTGATATATATCACACACATATATCTATATCTATATGTTATAACAGGGATAACCCAAATTTATGGGGTGGGAAAAAAGGCCACCTTTGGATCAAAGTACAAAATATTATGTATTATGGTTATTTTTTAAATAAATGTGGATCTTACTAGTTCACAAATGCACTGTATATGTACTATATATACTTAAAAGTTTAGCACATAAATATGGACGACATATTCTATTGTAAGGTAACATTTGGCATGCAGGCAGATTTTCAGATTTTAGTAAACAGATTAGTAACCACTGATGAAGGAATATTCTTAAAAGTGTTTTTCAGAAATAACCATAACAGTAATAATCATGTGTATTTGTGTTGTATTAAGCAATGCTCTAAATGACTTTTTTGAATGTTTAATTTTGATATAATTTTAAATTTACAGAAAAGTTGTAAAATATGATAGATGGTATTTTAATATACACTTATTCTGCTTTCTCTGTGAATATCATATAAACCATTGAATTCTCAAAACCAGGAAATTGACACTGATGCAAGACTATTTAATGCTCTACAGTCCTCATTTGAATTTCATTAGTTTTTCCACCAATGTCATATTTTGGGTCTAGGATGTAATCCAGGATTCCACATTGAATTGTCATGTCTCCCTGACTCCTTCAACCTGACAGCTCCTTGGATTTTGCCTTTCATGACCTTGACACTTAGGAAGAATCCAGGCCAATTATTTTGTAGAGTGTCTCTTAATTTAGGTTTTCTCCTGAATAGATTGAAGTTACACATTTTTGTCAAGAACACTGGAGAGGATCTCACCCTGGCCTAGCGGTCTAGTACACCCTGGGGGCAGACCCACATACATCACCAGTGTGAACAAAATAAAAATAAAAATAAAGTACTACTTCCTCCCTCCTCTCCCTTCCTGCCTGCCTGCCTACTCGCCTTCATCACTGCCTGTACCTTTCCTTAAAAAAAAAAAAAAGAATACTAGAGACATGCCTTTCTTAGTGCATCATCTCTAGCATACATGGTGTTGATTTGTCTTCTTACTGGTAATGTTAACTTGACCACGTGAGTAAGATGCTTCCTGGCAGGTTTATCCACGGTAATACCACTCTTTTCACCTTACAATGAACAAGGATTAACTTATTTATAATTTGTTAATAATAACTGTCTTGTAGGAATATGCTCTACTGTGCTTATCATACTTTTTAATATAACCTGTTCGTACTTTATATTTTCTACTCTTCATCTCTCTGTTCTGAATTCTAAGTAATTGCTAAGATTTATCTTCCAATTCTCTAATTTTTCTCTTCAGCTATGTATCCTCTGAAACTAAAGCTCTCAATTATACATATATGTATATTATTGTGGTAACTGATTTACAACACAATATCCGTTTAGGATGTGCAGTTTACTCTTCATTAAATACATGATAACACACCGCCGTGCCCAGCATGACTTTTTAATAGTGCTCGACCACTCTTCGTTGGACCATATACTCTTTGCTCCCCCCTCCACCATGCCTTCCCTTCTGGTAATCTCAGTCCTGTTGTCAGTGTCCACGGGTTAACTTTTCTTTTGTTTTGTCTCTTTGCTTCGTTTCTTTATACTGCACACGTGATTGAGATCGTCCAGAGTTGTGTTTCTCCTTCTGACTTAGTTTACTTAACACAGTTCCCTCCAGGTCCGTCCATGTTGTCGCATATGTTCAAGATTTCACCTTTTTTATATACCATGTCTTCTTTATCCATTCCTTTGTCCATGGGCACTTAGGTTGCTTCCATTTCTTGGCTATTGTAAATAGTGCCATAGCGAATACAGCTCTACATACATCTTTTTGAATTGATTTTTCATGTTATTCAAATAGATGCCTAGAACTGGAATTCCTTGTCTCATAAGATCGTTCTCTTTTTCATTTTTGAGGAACTTCCATATTGTTTTCCAAAGTGGCTGCAGCAATTTACACTCCTATCGACAGTGCACAAGGTCCCTTTTCTCCACACCCTCCAGCACTTGTTGTCAATAGTCCTTTCAATGTGGCCATTCTTACAGGTGTGAGATGAGGTGATATCTTATTGTGGTTTTCATTTTGCATTTTCTGGTAATGCACAATGATAAACACTTTATGTGCTATTGGCCATCACATCAATTACATTTTTAATTAAAAAATCTATAATAGGTTCATTGGAGGAATTACCCATTTAAAAGTTTCTCATTCTTATTCATGAAAAAATTTTGGACCTCTTATTATTAAATTTTTTAATAAAAAGTCTGCCTGTAAATTATTCAGTGTCTTAGGCTCTCTACCCTATTTTTTGACAAACATGTTTATTGCTACAATTATGTATTTTATTTTTAAGGTGATTTTTACTATACCTTTGAAAAGCTCTTTACCTTTGTTTTTTTCTACGATGACTTCCCTGACATGGCAGTTCTTTGCTTTGTTGGAGTTACCTTTTATGTTTGCCTTCATCTGACATTTATTAATCCTTGGTTCTGCATTAATTTTCAGTGAAAACTCTCTCTCTCGTGACCCTGGGACATGCTGGTTTCCTTCCCATCGTTGGATGTCATTCAGCTGTGTCCTCATTGTTTCTGGGCTTAGCAGGTGAGATAACTTCCTTGTTTCCCGGTTTGGTCACCTGTCAGTCCCCCTATGGGTCTTGCATTGTCTTCTTAGGGCATGTCAGCGTATACTGTGGAGTCTTAGCTTATAACAACCTTCCTATCTGTGTCTTATCGCAGAGCACCTTACAATTCACATTCACTAGCTTTTCCTCTATATGTATTTGTTAAAATAAAATTTTAGGGTTTTGCAGTCATCGGATGGGAGCGTTAACACTTCCATGATATGTATTTTATGCTGTGCACTGTCATAAATGCTCCACTTATGCTAAAATTTTTATTCCTTACAACTTTCTTCTGAGGTAGCTACTGTTCTTTATCCCCATTTTTCTGATTAGAATAAGGCACTGAGAGGTTAAGTGGTTTCCCTAAGATCACAAAACCAGAGTATCGCCACATCAAGGTCTTCTTCATCCGGTAGATATATGTATATAAAGTGCTTGCACTCCTCTCTCTGTCGGCCAGCGGGCCTCGCTTCTGTAGCCTTTCCCGCCCCTGGACAGCGTCCTGCCATCGAAGTCAAAGCCTGCAGCCACAGACACCGGAACGACAAGAGTGACAATTATTTCTGCTAGTACAGCCCAAATGACTGACCATCAGGGCACAAGGACAGGTTGGATTTCTGACCTTGTTCTTTTCTGCTCTGCTTTTCTGTTTTCTGCTCCAGGATGGTGTGGTGAAAACAAGATTATTGTAAAAATTAATTCCCTGTGAGACCTTAAGCAAGTAATTTCTTCTCCTCTGAGTCTGCTTTCTCATCTGTAAATAAGCAGAGAGCTGAGTATAAACTGGAAGAGGGAATCTTTATTAATTTTTTCTGGTTCTCTGGACTCTAAATCTGTAACTGAGACATGATTATTTTTTCATGATATTTTGATTTTTTGTATCTCTACGTATTTTTTATAAATGAAAAAACATTCTGAAAAATTAAATTAATATGTGTCTGGTTAAAAAGTTGAATTGTACACCAGGCCTCAAAATGAAGAAGTATTCTGCTTTCCGCTTCTTCCATATATGATCCCCGCAGGCAGCCAGTCATACCTGTCTCTGGCTGTCACGCTACTGGAGATCATTTTCAAACCACTAAGTCGTGTGTACATTGCCGTCACCTGACTTAGGAGGTTCAGACATCTTCTGTTGGGGCTGCTCTGGGAGACGCAGCTGCAGCCCACCTGCTGTACTGTAGGTGAGCGTCCCAGCCACGTCCCGTGGACTCTGCAGTGCGCCAGCTCCAGCACTGTGGGAGCCATGCTTCGACTTGTCAAGCCGAAGATGATCTCACATAGAGACACTGGAGACAATTCACATCTGTACCCCAAGGAGGGGCTTTCTGCTCTGGGGAGCAGTGGCTTGGTTTTTAAAGAGGTTAGTCAAGAGGGAGCGCGTGACTGTCTGAGATCAGCACATGGTTTATGGCTCCCGAGAGGGTCTTGTGGCGCTGGGGAGCCAAGAACAAGGAGCTGTGTTACTGTCTGCTGTGTTCTAGTCAGTGGGAGACAGCGAGGGCACCTGCGACGGCAATAGCTGAGTACTCAGAAGTCCTCTGGCACCTCAGTGACTGGCAGGGAACACGTGGGAAGGGACCTATGTCATCACGGCAGTTCTGTTGGAGACTGGGGGAGCACCATTTGGAACCTTTGGGGCAGGGACTGCGACTGCAGGTGGGGTCTGGGAGCAGGTGGTTTCTGTCTGACAATTAGCATGCCCCTTGGGAGGCCTAGGGGTGGGCAGTGGAGACTCAGAAAGGACACCTTGCAACTCTGATGTCTCTCTTATCTTGGTGGGCTTAGTAGTTCACAGAGAATACTGTCACATGCTGTCATCTGTTGACATCGGTGTTAGCCTTATATTCCTGCAAGGCATACCTCTCCAGTGTCTTTGGAGGGTTTTGACTAATAGCTGTTATTAAATTGCCTGTTGGCATCTACTTGTTTACAATTTTGAGTGCCCCTTCCCTCCCGGTCTCATCATGGGGCCCCTCTCTTATCTGCTGTCACCACCTGGAACAGTGATATAAAGAAAAAAGAAATACCTTTACTGCCAGAGGCATTATCAGTGGCTTTTATTCCGTACAACTCATACCTCATTGGTCTAAAGAGAGGTACCTTCAGATAATCTGGACATTAAAAAACATCTCTTCTTTACCTTTGACCCAAACGAATTCATAAGCGTGGCATCTTCCTCCAGGGGACAGCGACCCAGATGGGCGGCAGCAGCAGTCCGGTCTTCCACCTGCACACAAGTTCTCTCCTGCACATGAGTCCCGTGAAGACTGGTATATGGCCCTGTTTTAGAGACTGGATTTAGAAGTGGAGACTGTTTTCCCCAATGTCAGGTGTGGCTGGGTTAGGACCTGAACCCAGATCTGATGTGTCCCGGGCAAAAACTTTTCCTGCCACAATAAAATGGAAGAGAGCTTCACTGGATGAATATCATGTTAACATGGAATGATGCACTGGGAAAGAAGAAAGTACTGTGAGAAGTCCAAGACAGGAGGGGCCAGAGCTCAAAAATAGATCAAAATATTAGTACATTTTACTTTCCAACAGAACTTAGGGAAGAAGCTTTCTGTTTATAATGTGGGAAGCCTTGTTTTCACCCTTTAGCCACATTTCCAACAGATCCACCAAAAGGATCTTCACTTGTTTATCTAGAGACAGAAATTCTTTCTAGCTCTAACATTCTGTAATTGTAAATAGTTCCTATAACGTGTGATATACAGTAAAGACAGTAAAGATAATGACTTTTGTCACATGTTGATTCGAGAATGGTCACAGCAGAGTCACGTAGCAACTTGACTCCTCTTAGAGCTATAGTTCATCCAAGGTCATCAAGTTAGCCTGACTCTACAGCCACGGTGAAGGGCAGCGCTTGATTTGATAATGATGGAAGACGTTTGGCCATTATCGAGAGTGAGGAACGCATCTCAAATTCTCAGAGAGCTTAAACAAATCTTCAAATGAGACACTTGGCGTGTCAAAGGGAGCTTCAGTGGGTCAAGAAGAAGGGCTGTCGGCTGACGCTGAAGGATTCATGAAGGTCAGACGTGCGAAGTGGGAGCCCATCTTCAAGGCTGATGAAAAAGTGAAAAGGTCAGAAATTTAGTTTGTACAAATAGACGATTATCTGTGAGAATGATGGTTGAGGATTTAAACTGCGATGAAAGAACTGATTCATTTTGAGAGCTCACTCGAGGAGGAAAGTTTCTTATGCAGTCGTGCTGTGCATTTGATTAATAATCAGACAGTGAGGACTTGGAATTCATAAGGATCTCTCAAGGGAAGCCGAAGACGGTAAAGGATTTTTTAGGAAAACTGTAACTGGTCAAGCAATACCTTTTTATCTCTGGTTTACCTCTGCAGTCTGCTTATAGCCACCATTCTTCACCTGGGAGTGTTCATCAAAGGAACATGTGATCCTATCCATGAAAGCACATGGAAAGGAGGAGCCCTCAGCTGCTGCTGCTGCAGTGTCAGGGAGCCTGATGAGGAAGGGGGCTGAGGAGGCAGTGTGGTCTCTGCTGAGAACAATGACTTTGGCATCAGGTGGCATGATTTCTAACCCCTGCTCTGTCACCCATATAGATAAATCAGCTAACACCTGGGGTCTCATATTCCTCATCTGTAAAATGGGGATGACAAATCCCACTTGCACAGGTGTGTGACTTAAAGCCAAAATGCATAACATATGGGAAGACTTTGCAAATGCTAAAGCACTATGTAAGTGTGAGGGATTATAAATATGATTGTTACCACTTGGGCCCCCAGTTTATGGGACTGAAATTCAGTTGCTCTCATGACTGATGAATGGGAATACATGAATGATTACTCCCAAAGAATACTTTTTCTCCTTGACATCTATCACCAATAAATATTTGGTTTACATTGGAAATCCGACAGCCCTGAAAGCTATCACTCCAAAGAAATACTCAGAGTCTGAAAAGCAGTATGTTTCCCAGCCACAGCCCCACCTGCTCTGCAGGGCTGGCCGTGGGCACTGCCGACAGACCTGTGCGCCGTGGGCGCCGTCTGAAATGACCGGCCTGTCAGTCTGTCAGCAGCTTGGAGCAAATGGCCATTGTGCAGGGAACACCTGGCAGGGTCTGCAGGTGAGAGTAAGGGAAGGAGAGCAACACTGTCAGAGATTTAAGAGATTCTGTTGTGGGTGACCTTTGTCTCTGCTTTCATTTACCGTTTTCTGATAAGGAAACCTCAGCTTTCCTTTTGCTAACCTCTTGCCTGTGTAGTATGGTGGTGAGACCGATCTGAGTGCCCATGTATAAATAGGCAGCAATCCGGGCCTTTTAACCAGGGAGTCTCAGTGATTGGTTCTGGGAAGCGCAGGTAAACTTGGGCCATTCAATCTCAGGTACAGAGCTCAGGCTCAGATACTAAGGAAAACGTCTTTCCTGAGCCTCAAGATAAATGAAAAAAATAGCTCATTAGTGATATTTCTGAGCATGTGAATCTAACTGAAGCTGAAGCATATTTGGACATTTACCTCAATCAATGAAGTCCTTTGTTTACTTGTTTGCATGTTTAGTTCAGGTCTGCGTAGCCGCAAAACTACTGACAGCTGTTTCAGTCGCTTCACTCTACACACTCACAAGGTGTCTCCTTGTGTCAGACACTGTGCCTGGTTTTTGTTTCCAGAGTAATGCCAGTATCACCGTGTGTTAGTCACCCCCTAATATATCCTGGATTGACTAGAAGTCATTGTCCGTTTCCTTGGCAGTCACCAGTCCTTTCTGTTTTTATAGATTTGCCTTTTTCTGAACTTTTGAGATAAATGGAATCATGTCTGTTACTTTCTTCTCTTATTTAGCATGTGAAGACATGCTGTGTATATAGATATATATATATATGCTATATATATGTGATAGCGTACATCAGTACTTCATCCCTTTTTATTGATGAATAATAGTCCCTTAAATGGATAAACCACCATTTGTTTATCCACTCATATCCGCGAGGGACATTTGACTTCTTCATTTTTAAGCTATTACAAATCATGCTCCTAGGAGAATTCATGTACATGTTTTTGTGTGGACACATTTCAAATTCTCTTGGGCATATGCCTAAGGGTAGAACTGTTTGGTCATATGTTTATTTTTAACCTTTTGAGGACTACTGAACTGTTTTTCAAACATTGTATATTCCCACCAGCTGGTTTAAGTATCTTTACCACACTTGGTATTGCTTCTTTTTTATCATCATACTAGTGCTTTGAAGTGGTACCTAATTATACTTTTATTTGCATTTCCTTGATGACTAATAATGTTGAATATCTTTCTATGTGCTAGTTGACAGTGGCCTGTATTCTTTGTAGAAATATCTATGCAAAATCTTTGCCCATTGTAATTGGGTTACTTGTCTCCGTATTGTTGTCTAAAAGACCAGGCAATAGATGATATCTTTATTGTCTTTATGTTGTTTGGTTGTCATTATAGTGCATACACGTTACACATAATGTAAAATCTAGTACATGTATACACACGTGAATATGTATGACTCCTATCAGATATGATTTGTAAACATTTTCTCCACTTTTTGGGGTTGTCTTTTCACTTTCTTGGTAGTGCCTTTAGAAATTAAACAAGTTTTAATTTTGGAAAAGTCCAACTTCTCATTTTTCTTTGTCTGCTGTGCTTTTGTTGCTGTACTAAGGAACTGTTACCTAATTCAAGATCAGGAAGATTTACACCTGTATTTTCTTCTAAGATTTTTACAGTTTTGGCTCTTATATTTAGGCTTTTGATTCATTTAAAGTTAATTTTTGTATATTGTATGGGGTAGAAAGAATAACATTCTTTTGCATATTAATACCCCATTGCATCCGTACCATTTGTTGAAAAGACTTGTTTAAAAAAATCTTTTATTGAAGTCATTTTGATTTATAAAACAGCATACATTTTAGATGTGTATTTCACTCTTCATTAAATACATGACAATACACCACCATAAATACTTCCAGATTTCTAATAGTCCTCCGTCACTGTCTGTCGAGCTCCCACTACCCTTTGCTCCCACCCCACCACACTTTTCCTCTGGTAACCTCAATTCTATTGTTGGTGTCCAAGGGTAGCTTTTGTTTAATTTTCTCTGTTTGCTTTGTTTCTTTATTTTCCACATATGAGTAAGACTATTCAACAATATTTGTCTTTCTACTTCCTATTTATTTCACTTAGCATCATCTCCTCTAGCACCATCCACATTGTCAAAAGTGACAGGATTTTACCTTTTTAATAGCTGAGTAATATTCCATTGTGTATATATACTACATATTCTTCATTCATTTACTGGTGAGAACTTAAGTTGTTTCCATTCATCGGCTATTTGTAAACAGGACTGCAAGGAACATTGTGGTGCACATACTTTTTGAATGTGTTTTCACATTCTTCAGAGAGATATTTAGAAGTGGAATTGCTGGATCATAAGGTAATACTATTTTTACGTTTTTGAGGAAACTCCATACAGTTTTCCAAAGCAGCTGCACCAGTTAACAATCTCATCAACAGTTTTCTAAAGGAAACATTTGGAGAATTGTCTATTTAGATGTTCTGCTCATTTTTGGGGGTTGGGTTTTGTTGTTCTTGAGTTATATGAGTTCTTTACATATTTTGAATATTACCCCTTGTGCTCTCTCTCTCAGTAGGGTGTCTACTTTTGATGCTAGTTTGTTTTTGCTCTGTGAAAGTTTCTTAGTTTCATGTAATCTTATTTGTTTATATTGACTTTTAACTCCTTTGACATTGGAGTCAAATCCTCAAAGACACATCTAAGGTTAACGTCAAGGGGCATATTGTCTCTTTTCTTCTATGTATTTTAAACTTTTCGGTCTAATACCCAAGACTTTAATTCATTTTTAATTAATTTTTTTGTGTGTGGTGTCAGAGATATATGTAGTTTTATTCTTTTGCTTGTGACTGCCCAGTTTTCCCAAGGCCATTTATTGAAAAGACTTTCCTTTTTCCATTGCATGCTGTTGGCTCATCTGTCATAAATTAACTGACCATATATGTGTGGCTTCATTTTTGGATACTCAATTTTATTGCACTGATCTATGTGGTTATTTTTATTCAAGTACCATACTGTTTGATTACTATCATTTTTATAATATATTTTAAAATCTGGAAGTGTGATACCTCCATTTTAGTTCTTTTAGCGCATGATCACTTTGGCTATTCAGGGACTTTTGTGTTTCTGTACAGTTAAATTCATTATGTTTTATTGAAAAGTGTCAGTGGAATTTCGATAAGGATTGCATTAAAACTTCATATTGCTTTAGGTATGATGATCATTTAACAGTGATAATCCTCAACCATACGCATGGAATTTCTTTCCAATATTAGTAGCTTCCATTTCTTTTAACAAGCTCTTATAGTTTCCATTGTATAGGGCTTTCACTTCTTTTGTTAAGTTTATTCCAAGTATTTAAATCTTTTTGTTTCAGTTGTAACTTGGGGTTGTGTTCCTAATTTTTTTTTTTCTATCATGTTGTTTGTATATAAAATGCAGCAGGTTTTGTACAATAATCACCCATTTTACTGTATTCATCTATTAATGATAATTTTTTGGTAGCATCTATAGGGTTTTTGACATATGTCTTCTGCAAGTAGTGATTGTTTTCCTTCTTTTACACTTTGAGTTTAATTTTTTTTCTTCTTGCCTAATTGCTCCGACTAGGGCTTTCAATATTTTGTTGAATAGTAGTGGTAAGAGTGGACATCATTGTCTTGTTCCTGATCATAGAGGAAAAGCTTTCAGCTTTCATTCAAGTATGATGTTAGCTGTGGGTTTATCATATCTGGCCATTATTATGTTGATCTGTGTCCTTCTAGGCCTATTTTATTGAGAGGTTTTTGTTTATATCATAAACAGTTACTGAATTTTGTCAAATGCATTTTCTGCATCTATTAATATAATCCTGTGATTTTAATCCTTTCTTTTGTTGATGTGGCAACTACGACAGCTGCATTATGTTGAACCATCCTTGCAACCCTGAAATAAATCCCCCTTGGTTATGATATATGATCCTTTTGCTATATTGTTGAATTTGGTTTGCTCTTATTTTGTTGAAAAATTTTCTATCTATGTTCATCAAATATATTAGTTTATAATTTTCTTTTTTGTGATGTTTCCCCCATTTAATTGTTTTGTCCCCCCGCTTGTCAAAAATCAATTGACTATAAATGTAAGGGTTTATTTCTGGATTCTCAATTCAATTCAGTCGATACATGTGTGTATATATGTTCTTACTGAAATATCTGTTTTGTAGCTTTGCATTCAGTTTTGAAACAGGGAATTGAGTCATCCAGCTTTATTTTTTTCAAGATTGTTTTGACTATTATGATTTCCCTAAATATCTATATAAAGTTTAGAATAAGCATTTCAATTTCTATTAAATAATTAGTTGGGATGTCGATTGAGTCTGTAGCAAATCAATAGATACATTTTGGAATATTGCCATCTTAGTCTTCCCATCCATGAACACATGATATTCTTTCATTTATTTAGGTTTTAATTTTTTTCTTTCAATGATGTTTTGTAGTTTTTCATGTATAAGCCTTGCATACTTTTGTTAATTTTATTCCTATATATTTTATCATTTTTGACAATATTGTAATGAAATCATTTTATTTTCATTTTCTAGATTGTTTATTGCTAGTGTATAGAAATACAATTGATATATATGTATATATCTACATATATATATATGTAGGTATACATATGTATATATATGTATGTTGAATCCTGCAGCTTTGCTGAATTCTTTTATTAGTTCTAATCATTGTATGTATATTACTTAGAATTTTTTAAATATACACGATCATGTCATGTACAGATATAGTTTTACTTTTTCCTTTCTAATTTGGATGCCTTTTTTCTTGTCTATTGCTTTGGTTCAAATATCTAGTACAACATTATATAAATGATAAAGGTGAATATTCTTGTCCTGTTGCTGATATTAGGGGCATAGTCTTTAGTCTTTCACCAGCAACTATGATGTTAACTGCAGATTTTTCCTTTTTTGGTTAGGTTGAAATGTTGCCTTCTGTTCCTAACTTATTGAATAATTTCATCATTAAAGGGTATTATGTTTAATCTTTTTCTTCTGTACCTGTTGAGATAGGCATGTGGTTGTTGTCCTCTACTGACATGGTATATTACATTGATTTTCATATGTTAAATCAACTTGCATCCTGGGTAAAATTCTAATTGCTCATGATGTGCAATCTATTTTTTAAATGTTTCTGTATTTGGCTTTCTGATATTTTGTTACAGATTTTATGTTTATATTCATAAGTGATATTGCCTGTAGGTTTCTTCTTCAGTAAAGTTTTTCTGATTTTGGCATCAGGGTAATACTGTCCTCATAGACTGAATTGGCAAGTATTCCCTTTTATTCTGCTTTTGGGAAGAATTTGTGAATAATTTAAATTAATTCATCTTTCTGTGATTGGTAGTAGTTACTGTGAAGCCATTTAGTTCTAGGCTTCTTTTTGTGGTAATTTTTGTTGAAATGCTAATTCATTTCTTTACTTCTTATATGTCTATTCAGAATTTTTATCTGCTTTGGATTAGTTTTAGTAGATTGTCTGTTTCTAATTTTTTTCCATTTAATATAGACTATCTAATTTGTTGGCATTTATTTTTCAAAGTATTTTTAGAATTATTTTTATTTTTCCGAGGCCATCAAAGAGCATAATTTGGATGAATTCAATCACTTGAAATTTATTTAGGTCAATTTTTTAATCTAAAATATAGTCTACGCTGGAGAATATTCCATGTGCCTTTGAGAAGAATGTAAATTTTCTGGGAGGTGAAGTTTTTCATAGATGTTTCCTTTGTCTACTTGGTTTGCAGCAGAGTTCAAGTCTTTGGATCATTTCTCCAGTTGTTTTGTCTGTTATTAAAATTGGGATATTGAGATGCACCCTTGCGGTCAGGTGGCTGAAATGCTGGTGTGCAAACCATGTAAAGTCCAAGGCCCCAGGTTCCAGACCCAAGGCTGGTTTGAAAAAAACATTAACTCAGTGAAGATGCTTCTTCCTCGTCTCTCTTCCTTCCTCTCAAAATAAACTGCTTTAAAACGTGTAACACTGAAGTCTCCAACTTCTATTTATTGTCTATTTCTCCTTTCATTCTTTCAGTTGTTGCTTCTTAATGTATGTGAGGTTTTGTTAGGTATAATATATATAATTGTTATATCTTCTTGATGGATTACTCTCTTATTTTTATAAAATGTCATTCTTCGTTTTTGGTAACAATATTTGTCTTAAAGTACATTTGTCTCATATTAGTACAGCCCCTCAAGTTCTCTTTTGGTTAATATTTATTTTATGTATATATTTTTCATCCATTTCCTTTTAGCCATCTGTGTCTTTCACTTTAAAGTAGGCAATTCTTTCTGCCAAAATATGCCTTTTAATTTAGGTATTTATCTCAATTATATTTCATATAATTTCTGATAAGGTAGGATTTATATTGCCATTTTTTCTATTTGTTTTCTACATATCATATAATTTTCCTTCTGTTCCTTCTTTACTGCCTTCTTTGTTAAATAACTTTTGTCTTACGTACTATTTTAATTTTCTTATTTTGTATTTTTAAGTTCCTTAATGGTCACCCTGGGGATTAAAATGAATATTTATAGCAGTTTATTTAATATTAATACCAACTTAATTTAAATAATGCATGAAAACTTTGTTCTTCTATAACTCCATCTTTTCTGTCCTCTTTGTGCTGTCTTGTCATACAGATTCTGTCTTTATATGCTCATCAACAGAAATTTCTAATTATTAATTTATGCAATTGTCTTTTAGATAGGAAAAAGAAATAAGAGTTCCAGACAAAACACACTTACATAGTTTCCTTGACCAATGTTCTTTGTTTCTTCTTGTGTATTATTATTTCATTCTGCCATCTCTTCATTTCAGTGTGAAGGTTCTCTGGGCTTCCAGGTAGGTCTGCTAGCAATAGTTTCTCTCAACTTTGTTTGCTGATTCTTCATCTAGTTTACTTAGAGTTCAGTCAGCTGTTTTCAAGTTTACTGTTGTTGTTTTTCCTTCTATCTGTTCAAAACTGTTGCTGGGTCCCTCTAATGAATATTTTTATTTTAGGTTTTATACTTTCCAGCTCCAGATATTTTATTGATTTATTAAAAACAATTTATATCTTTTTTATTGATGTTCTTGTGTGCGTGTGTGTGTGAGACATCATCCTCATACTTTCCTTTAGTTCTTAGTCATGATTTTTAAAAAAATACTTTGTTAATGTAGCTTACTTAAGCTTTTGTCTAGTAAGAGTGATGTCTGGGCTTTCTCAGGCAGTTTCTATTGCTTTCTTTCTCCTGTATCTTTACTATACTTTGTTATTTCTTGGCGTGTCTCATATTTTTACTGAAAACTGGGAATTTAAAATAATTTAATTAGCAACTCTAGAAATCAGATTTTCCCCTATCCCCAGATTTTGTTGTTGTGGCCACGTGCTATTAGTATTGTTAGTTTCATGACTTTCTGAGCTTAGACCTGTGATTCTTATTCTTTGTCATGAACGGTCACTTACGTTTCTGCTGCTAGCCAGCGGTCAGCTAGTGGCAAACGCTGCTGGACTTAAATGCCTGGGAAGCCCGCCAGTCGTCATGAAGGGGCTCCTTGTGAGTTTTAAGCCATGCCTTAAGCTCTCGGACAGGCAGTTGACAGCTCGATCTTAGTCTTTCCTTTCTTTTTACACAGATCCTCGAGATCAGCCAGCAGCGAGATCCGAGGGCCTTCTCAGGTTTTTCCTGAGTGTGAGCAAGCCCTCTACACGCACATGGCCTTCTGGGTTCCCAGAAATATTTCTATGCTTTTCAAGACTCACTCTGGAGATCTCATTTTCTGATTTTTCCTTTTAAACTTTTTTGGTTAAAATTGGTTTACTCCCCATTATCCATCTCTTCAATTCAGCTGTGATATTTGAAAATTGCCTCTGATTGTTTTGACAAATATCCTGAGGGAAATGCCTGTTCCCATTGGGTGCGCTCTAAGTCAGTCAAATAATGACAGGCTTTGTGAAGTTGGAGCTTCCAGGGAATTTGAAGACAGTCATGTATTTGTGGTTCTTTGGGAATTAAGTTTTGAAGTACTGAAACACTTTTCTGCCCCTTCTGTGGTTGCCAGGATACAGTTTTCTAAGGTGATGGTAGGCTGTTAGTTTCCAGGGTGACTGTGGATCTGGGAATAGGGGAGGGTATGGGAATAGAGCAAATTAAAATGCCATCATGTTCACTGTGCTTAGAGAGATTTGGCCTTTTTCCTTGAATAAATGCTCCCTGACTTATTTCATGCAAGGCGAATTTCCAGAGTTCTGAAAAAGTTGATTTTGACAAATTCTTTCCAGTGTTCTAGTTAATTTCATGGAGAAGAGACTTTTCAGAGGTCCTTACTCTGCTAAATTTGCTGACATCACCATAATTTTTTTCTCTCATAAGAAGTAAGTTCCATTGCAATAAATTCCAAAGAATATAATAGTATTTAGAATGATTGTAGCCAAGTACGGGGCTAGAGTGTGAGATGCCTTAAACAAATTTTGAAAGAGGGTGGATTGATACTTAGAAAAAGGAAGGCAGTTTTCTGTACTTTGACAGTCAGACTCCCAGGTCCCCAGTACTGTTAGTGAGAGCTCTGGAAGAAACTGGAGCCCACTCCAGGTGGGCTGCTGTAGAATTAGCACGAAGACACAGCAGACAGAAGGCTTAGCGGGAATTTATTGAAGCAAGCAAGAGAGACTGCACACTCCTCAAGGTGACGAGAAGCGGGCTGGGTTTGAGAAGACTCCGACAATTGGCTCATTCAAGGTACTTTTGGTAAAGGTACCTTTTTGTTGTACATCCCTGTTCCTGCCCCAGGGGTGTTCCGGATGGGGATTTCTGGAAAGAGGTGGTGGTTTCTGGGGAGAGGTGTTCCCTTCATTGCACATGCTTCTTACCCATAATTCACTGTTATAATGAGCTTGATGTATGTGCTCACATACACTTGCATGTTAAGCAGATTGTGAAGCAGAGGTTACCCCAAGGTGGCTGCGGCACTCACAGCGCCTGCGCAGACGATCGGTTTGCGGGGCTCTGCCCACTGCCTCTTCGGTTCTGTTTCTTGGCCACAAGAATATATATGGTGCTTTGCCTTTGGTCAGAGTTTTGTCTGACCATTTCAGGATCTGGTCTGCTGAGATCCCCACCGCCCACCACCACCTTTTCTCCATTCCAGCCCCTCCCTAGGGCATTCCATCAAACAGTGGTGGGAGTTGTGCGCCCCGTGACTCAGGCATTTAAGCTGGTGCCTGGGGAGCAGTCCACACCCAGTCCAAGGACCCAGATTGTGTCTCAGGCCCAGGGACCAACTAAAATGAACAAGTAAATGAATAAAACGCTGTTTCCTCCTCTCTTTTCCTGCCTTTTATTCCTGCCTTCCTTTCTTTCTCCTTAAAAAAAACAAAAACGAGGGTGTCATCGAGAATGATGGCTAAACTTGTCATCTTGGACCTATGCTCCCGTGCTTAAAAGAAAATCTTCTGTGATGCTCTGTCTCCTTCTAGGTCCTGTTCCCTTTCTCTGCTTCTGCCATTTATACTTCCCGAAGGAGTGGGATGCACTCTTTTGCACTGTGCATCATTTTCAACTCATTTCACTTTCACTTGCCCTCTTTCCGGAGGACAATGGTGGGCGTGGGCAGGAAGAAAAGCTGAGAAGGGTCCTCTGAGAATGAATTGACCTATTCAAAGACAAAAACCTAAGGAAACCGGGAGGTCTGACTGCGTCTAGGTTTGCAGTAGGAGCACGCAGGACAGAGGCAGCCGAGAGATGCTGAGTGATGGCCGGGCAGACTAAAGGACTTCACAGAGGATGGTCACATTTCAGTCACAGATAGACACTCACTTTAGGAAATGACTCAGGTTGCTAGTAACAGATCTCATCTTGATGAAATCAAACAAAAGGGGAATGATTACAAGGACATAGGTGCACCTTGTCCTGTGGGTCCCAAGGGCATGGGGGCAGCTGCCTGAGAAGAGGGGGTTCTGGACTGGAAGTTGGTCAGAGCCTGCATTCTGTCTCCTCCCAGATCAGCTGCTTTGCATGTCTCTTCATTCTTCTCTTTCTCTGCCTATCTGTTCTCGGGTCCTCACAGCTCACGTGTTTATTCACATGGGTTCAGCTGCATATGGAAATTGACTGCAGTCTCTCGTGTCATTTCCAGATCCTGGGAAGAGAGTCTCTAATGCTCTGCTCGACCCACATATTATCCCCTGGTGGAGTCAGCAGTGACTAAGAGCTGAGTTTGCTATTTGCTTAATACCGATGTGGCTGAGGGTCCATTTGTGGACTCAGATGAGAAGTAGCAGTTCCCAGAGGAGGGGACCATTATCGTTTACAGACTGTTCAGATATTCTACCTTCCTTTCCTTAAAAAATGGGCACATTAATAATAGTACTTACTTCACAGGGTATTGTTTGACTCCTAGGAAGATTATATGCTTTGAATAGTCTGGCCTGTGGTAAGTGCTGTACAAATACTTACTGTCATTATTACTCAGAGACACTGGCTTGTCAGGAATAATCAAGGGAGACATGTCACAAACAGCTGGATAGGATTGTTTTACCACTGCCTGTTTTCCAAGAGAAAGAAAAAGAAAAACTCCAAAAGATGCTAATAGTAGTTATCATACTTAAGAATTGCATAAAATGTTTTAAAGTATTTATTTTTATGCTTATAATGATCAGATAAGAAAAAAAGTGTATTCAAGAGAAAAAAAAAACAATGAGAAAAAATGAGACTAGGACTGGAGGTGGGGATAGGAAAAGAGAAGGATGGGAGAGAGAGAATTTGAATGAGAATATCAAGTAGTGGGAGCCTGTGAGAGAGAAAAAGAAGTTAATTACAGGCATTAAGAAGTGAAACTGAGGCTGGCCCTGGTGGAGCAGCGGTTAGGTCAGTCGCCTCTGAAGGAGCAAACCATTAACCCCTGGGTTTGGGTCCCAGGCCAGGTGTGTGGGGGTGGGGGGAGGACAGCCAGTGTGAGCAACTAAAAAAAATAAAATGCTGCTTCCTCCTCCTCTCTCTTCTTTCTTGCCTGCCTACACCTTTCCAAAAAAAAAAAAGAAAGGAAGAGAGAAATTAAAGTGAGGAAGCA
Organism: Solenodon paradoxus; assembly: GCA_004363575.1. Taxonomy (NCBI): domain Eukaryota; kingdom Metazoa; phylum Chordata; class Mammalia; order Eulipotyphla; family Solenodontidae; genus Solenodon; species Solenodon paradoxus. Next base: position 134,042 of record RJWH01001351.1, on the reverse strand, counting down.
GCAGTCTCATCCCTATCGTTTGAGCAAGTGTCGTTCATGTTTTCAGCTGCAGGAGTCTCTACATCCAGACACAGGTGGAGAAGGCGTCTCTGCTTGCTTCGTGGCCAGGATAAAACCTGACTGAGGGTTTAGCACAGCCTTGATACAAAGAACTGAGCAGAAACTTATTTTTGCTGACTGTCAGCAGAAGGGTAGTGTTCCTGTCACCTTCATCTTCCCTCTGTCCGCCTCAGCTCAAGGGAGGTGAACTGACTTTCCTGAGTCCCTGCTAACACGTCTCAGGAGTTGGACTAAGGTGCTCAAAGTATGCTCCTCACCAAATATTCACATTTTGTCTGAAGAGATTGGAATCACTCTGCTCATGTTATGGATGAGACTTAGATTTTTATTTGTTCAAGTTCACGCAACTGAGACTAAAAATATAGCAAGGTTGTGGATATAGGCTGACCAACTTAAATTTTGTTGTATTTGTTTCCTATTCTTTTCTTTCTTCTTTTAGTTTTTACTGTGTCTTCAAAAGAGGAAGTTTCTGGGATGCTAGGGATGTAAAGTATGCAAAGATCAATAAGCCCCGCCTCGTCTTCAGGAGTCAGCACACAACAGACGGAAATACATATGCAAGTGGATGAGAGAGCAGTGCAGTGAGGACCTGGATGTCTGTGCTGGGGTGTTGGGGTACAGAGGTGAGGTCTGGGGGAATGGCCCTGGAAGCCGGGAGGGAATCCTCTCTACTCTCAGGCTCTGACATTAGGATCTGAGTCCTACCAGGTCAATAATATGCCACAGGGGCTTAGCTGTCATTGTGGCCTTGCATTTTTATGTAAATTCTGCTTTGTTTCTGTCTGTGAGGACCGCCGCCTGACTTCCTTTTGTTGTGTTTTGATTTGGAAAAAGGGAAGAGCATTTTGGACTCTGTTTCAGGTTTTGACACAGAGCACTGAGGAGTTTCATTGTCTGAATGAGTGAGAGACAGACAGAGGGAGAGAGGGGGAGGGAGGGAGAGAGAAAGGGGAGAGAGAGACAGAGAAGAGAAAAGAGAGAGAGAGAGAGAGACAGAGAGAGAGAGAGACAGACAGACAGAGAGAGACAGACAGACAGAGAGAGACAGACACAGAGAGAGACAGACAGAGAGAGAGAGAGAGAGACAGAGACAGACAGACAGAGAGACAGAGAGACAGAGAGACAGACAGGGAGAGATGCTTCCGGACATCAGAAATACAGAGGCACTACCGTGGCACAGGACCTCCTGGACCTGTCCCTGGCGGGTTGTGGGGACAGAACATTGTAGACTGACAGACCTGAGTGTCCACTATCCCCGGCCGGCCGCCCTGGGAATGGCAGGCAAGGCACGGAAAGCAATCTTGGTTTTCCCACTTGTGGGAAACAAGTGGCATTTTGCTCTTCTGTCTAAATCGAGACTCGAGTGCGGCAAGAAGTGGGTGACCCACCGAGCGCCTGGAAAGACGGAGGGCGCAGGCGCTCTGCGGGCGGCCGGGGCTATGCGCAGGCAGTGTTGCTGCAGAAATGCCAGCCCAGTTTCCCAAACCTTTGGAGTTTTCTAGAGAAGCTGGGAAGCTCGATTTTAAAATGCAATTACTCAATTTTCACATGTTGGCTCTCACTTCAGTTTTCACTTTGTGAAAAGATGGGCTGTTGCTCTGCAGGCCAAGCCTAATAGATCTGAAAAGCACTTGTTGCATCTCCCATCACATCATTGTGTAGCCAGGATTCAGTCACTTTGGGCCCTGGGCACCAGCCTTTAAACCTTGTGGGCACCTTTGCCCATCGGGACACAAAGAGCCTTGCTGCAGGCCTGGGGCTGTGCCCGGGCCTGACCCCAACCCCCTGACTGGCCTTGCCCAGCTCCTGTGGGCACTCGCTGCTCCTGGTTCCCCAGAGCCCCTGCTCCTGACTCACTGGTGCGCCTGCAGCAGGCTCCTCTACAGTGAGGGGACAGCAGAGAACACCGCTCCCCCAGGGCTGTGCCCTCCAGTGCCCTCCGCCGCCGATGTCTCTGCCGTCGCTGCATGTGCGTCTGAGCCACTCACTGCTCAGTGAGTGAGAGCGAGCTGTGTGGTAAATGTGAACAGTGTCAGAGCCCCTGCTAGGAAGAAAACAGCACCTCAGTAGTTTTTTACGTTGCTCGTGTGTTGAAATGATATTTTGGATATATAATGGCTTAAATAGAATACGTTATTAAAATTCATTTTCCTCTTAGTGCCTACATTTAAAAAAACGTAGCTACTAGAGGTTTGAAAATGACATATAAGGATCCCATTATATTTCTATCGGAAAACAGTGCCCTGGGTCCCTCCCTTTCTGAGGGTAAATTTGGAAAAGGTGATCATTCATTTTCTTCTTATTGTGGAACAACCACTCAGAAGCTCATGGAGAATTGGGGGTTGTTGTGAGGGGAACCCAGGCCCAGGAGTGTCAGGTATCTTCAGACAGCTGGGTCTTTAAGATGCAAAGACAGGCCCAAGGAGGACATGGCACCCTAGAGGAACCTCTGCATGCGGGCTGCATCTCCAGACATCTGCTTCATGTTTCTTTTTCTTTTGACCCCTGGCCATGGAGTCTGCCTCTTGTTACTCTCTCAGGATCAGTCATTAGTCACTTGAGGTAGTGACCAGAGTCATCTTGAGTGACAGCCCTTCTTGCGGTCAGCAGGGCCGGAGCCCATGGCTGGGTGAGTGTGGGTGAGGAGAGCGTCATTCAGTGGAAGGGAGCGCCAGCCTCCTGCAGTGGAGTCCCCTTTGCTGGCTGGTGCTGGAGGTGGGATACTGCCGCCCAACCACTGCCTTTGAAGTAGAGAACTATTCCCTTAGAAACCCTGACAGAAGTTAGGAGGCCTCACCCACTCTTCCCGCTATGAGGGCCCCTCTGGGGGTGCCAGAGAGACCAGGAAATCCTCTGTCAACGTGCGTGCGCTCTCATTGGGAGCGTCTGCTGACCGTGAGTGCTGGACCCGGGGTCCTGGCAGGGCTTTTCTCAGCAGAGGAGTCCCAGCCACAGGGACAAGGGTGCAAGTATTGGATGAAAACATTAGCATCACTATTTTTTTTTTTTTTTAAGAATTCATGGTTTATTCACCAGATAGGCAAACATCATAAATCTTAACAATACGCTGTGTTAATGAAGAGGTGACTCTCTCATCTTCTGTTGAAAGGACTGAAAAAAAAGTATGTATTCCATTGCTTATTTTTTTGTACCACTTCTACTAGAATATAAGTTCCTTTAAGAGTAGCCTAGCAGACCAGTCAGCCACCTCTGGCTAGTGCAGTCCGCATGCATCCCAAGGACCTGGGCTCGAGAACTGGGACTGGGAGTGGGGGGCAACAACCAGGATGAACCACCACATACAAATAAAATGCTTCTGGCACACCCTGATGGAGTATTGGTTAGGTCAGTCACCTCCAAGGGAGCAAGCCACATACCCCCAGGTTTAAGTCCCAGGTCCAGGGGGAAGCAACCCATGTGAACAATTAAATAAAAATAAAGATGCTTTCTTCTCTCTCTTCCTGCCTACCCACTCACCTTCATTCCTGCCTTCACCTTTCCCTCCAAATAAAATAAAATAAAATGCTTCTTCCTTCTTTCTCTGCCTCTTTACCTGCCTACTTGCTTTAATTCCTGTAACTTTTCTTTAAAAAAAAACTTTCATTAAGGCAGAAGCATCACTGCTAGAAATGCTGCTGCACACTGCCGCCAGCATTATCAGAGTAAAGGTCCTCCCTCTCTTTTCCCTCCCTCCCTTCCTTCCTTCTTTCTTTGTGCTGGACATGAGCCTGTCAACATGGCTCTGTGATCTGTCAGAGCCCTGATTTACGCCACTCAGAAGTTTTGCTTGGCTGTCACCTCATTAAGGTATTTATATCCAGGCAGAGCCTGAACTTGAATCTACCTTGAAGGTGTAATTGTGTGTTGCTAATGTAATGGCTGGAGTTGCCCATGCAAAGAGCAACATGAGAAAGGTCACTGGAAGGAATGCAAGATCACAGAGCCACCTGAAGCGTGCTCAGGGTTGATTTGCTCATTCCCTCCAATCCCAGGGGGAAGTCTCCTGTTGCAGGTACAGCCTGCAGAGGGGAATGACTGCATCAGGGGCTTGTGCAGATGGGAATGGAGAGGAGCCGGTTGTGCTTTCCAAATGGCTGGAAGCCTCACTGACAGTCTGAGCCCACACAGTGATAGCCCCAACCCAGATGCCCGTCAATCCGGATGACGCAGTGGGAGAGGTGGATGCCTCTTCCCTGAAGATGCTTTGCTGTTTCCCCAGCATTCGCAAATGTGTCTGCAAAGCAATAAGGAAGATCATTTTCCTTTCAGACATTGGTACAAATTGCAGGCTTGTTCTCTTGCATTTGATATGCTTTCCAGATTCCTTGGGGTGCATGGCATGAGAGACATGGCTAGATGGAACAGCAGGATGTTTTCCTTCTGCCACATAGGGGCAGAGGTGACTGACTGACGGGGCCTCTGCCCCCCAGATTCTGTCACATTTGTGAATTCAGCCAGTACTTATTCGCAAGCTGTACCAGGTGCTGTGGAGACAGAGGTAACAACAGGCATGAGCCTGCCAAGCTTGTGCTCACTGATTAGTCCAGGAGGCAGGCGATGGCGGGAGCTGTCCTGAAGGAGACAGAGAAGGGACATCTCACCCAAACCACGTGGTACAGGGAAAGTGTCCTGGAGGCAGAAGATCCTGTGAATCCTGCATTCCCTGAATATGAAAGGGACCTTAGACTTTATCTCGTTCAATACTTGCAATGAGGAAGACATTGAGTCCCAGAGAAAGGAAATAAAATTCTAAGTTTTCACAGCCGATAAGCGAAAGATTAATCCTCCTCAGGCCTCGTGGCTTCAGACTGCTAAAGTCATGTGACTCTTTCCATAATGTTGGGGGTTGAACCAGTTGAATTGTGAGATGTAGATGAAAGCTGAAGGAGACCAAAATACCAGTTATTAATCATATGAGTGAGATTCAAGAGCATGGCTGTGGTCTTAGGTGAAGGTTGAAGTCCAGAACTAGGCAGACCTGTCTTCCCTGTCACAGAGGGGCTGGGGCACAGTGAACACAGGCAGGGCTGATGGTCTTGCTTTGAAGAGAAAGAGGAGGGGAAAGGGCCAGCTGTCCTGCCAGGCTCATCTTTCAAATGCAACAACTGGATGAGCAGGCAAGTCCTCCTCAGGGAGGGAGGGGGCAGGCACACCTTGTGAATGAGCCTCCTGCCCAAGGAAGAGGCGCCAGCAGAAGGGAAAGAACACACCCCAAAACTCAACTTTATCATCCATCAAACATAATTTTGAGCACTTTCTCTTTATCCTAGGTGATAAGAATTTTAAGGTGTCATGTTGACTATCAGAGAAGTCATTCCCTTAGAAATGAAGGGTAATTTCCCTGAAATTTGACACTGGGAGGGGAGGAGATATTATATATCAATTCTAAACCATACAGGCATCAGTCTGCGAAGTACCACTCTGTCCTTTGATTCTGTGGAGGGAAGTCCATCTGTGGCATCAATGCTGTAATATGGCCCTCATCTCAGTGTGGCACAATCCAGATTAGAGTGAGGCAGTGAAAAGGAACTGAGTTCTGTCTTTCTGCAGTGAGAATGAGACAATTGTGTCCCTCTTCCCTGTGGCTGCCAATTGGAAGTATGGTGTCATCACTCCCTTTGTCCCCTCATCTCCCACTCCACCAGTAACTACAGCTCTTCCATCTCCTTCTCCCAAAGAAGAACCACCAGCCTTTGACTCACCTCTCTTTCAAAATTCCAATTTTCCTTGTGTGTTTGACTGGTGTCACAAACCCCTGAGTTTGAAAGGGTCTCAGTGTAAGTGGACATTGACCTTAATTCAAGTGGGCTTTCTACGGTCTTATTTTTGGTTCCCCCTAAAGAAAACACTGAGACACAAAGGTGGATGTGTATAATTGGAGGGGGTGGGGACTAGGCAGTTCCTGGAGGCAGCAGGAGGGGAGCGAGCAAGTGAAAGAGAAGGAACAAAACCAGTCATGCTTGCATGCATGCAGGCGCCACGCAGCAGGCTGGCATGGGTTAATGAACAAGTCCCGTTTGTGGGCGCCTGGGGTTCTGAACCCAGGCCCCTGGAGAGTCAGGAGGCAACATGTCTCAGAATTGTCCCTGAAGGCTAGGGAAGTCAGGGTATTTATCCACCAGTTCCCTCACCAGGCAAAGCTTGCTTCTGGGACATCTGTTCCCTCCATCTCTGGTCTTCCCCAGAGCAGACTGGAAGCCAGAAAATTCTTTGAAGTAGAGAGAGAATGCAGACCATTTTTTCCAGTCTACATGGATGGGACTGTTCGCAGTGATTCTGGGCTAAGGTCACCACCGTGGCCATGTTTCTTCTAGTCTCATAAGTCACCCCCGCCCCCCGAAAGAAATTTGCTTTACTGATCACAATTTTCAATTTTACATTAACTTTCGAGTTCATATGTCTCCTGTCTGTCTTATTTACTCCTTTATACTCGATGCCTAGCTCAGAGGCTGAAACCTAGGAGATTATCCATACTTACTTGTTAATTGAGTGACTGACTGAATGAATGATACCTCCCCCTTATCAGCTTTCTGCATTTGGAGCCTGTCTGGGACAGCCTTCGAGGCTTTAGTTACTGGAGGGAAAAGTGGAAGGAGGCTGGCAGCTATGCCTGCCTCTGGGTGATTCTTTCCGTGAGAATATAGGAACAGGCACAGTGATCATTCAGAGGATATTTCCTCATTTCTTGAGTTTGAATTGCTGTAGACACTCTAAATTCCCTTAATGCTCACTCATTTGAAAAGTGTCGCATGTTGACGGTCAGTGCACTATGCTCAGAGCCCCAAGAAAGGTACCAGGCACAAGTTTCCCCTCACAGAGACTGCAGTTATATGGAGGGTCACAAAATAACCCATGCGAATTACAACACAGTTTATAATCAAGAGATAGTTGATGCATTTCTGACTATGTCCTTGCAGGGTTCAGAATCACCTGGGGATTTCAGGGTGGCAAAGGGGACTGGAACAAGTGGTGGATGGTGGTGAAGACATCCTGGTTTAAGTCACTAGACTCGAAGACTCTTGAGGTCACAGACTAGAGCACATCTATTGTCACAGATCTATTGACAGCACTTAGAGCCCACAGAAACCCCCTCATTCTCTGCTGCAAGCCTGAGCTGTGCAGTTATATTAATGGTTGATGCTCTACGGTTGGCATTTTCCCTACCCCACAAAGACCCTTATTCTGTCAGACTAGGAGCTTCTGCAGGAAGCAGAAGTTCCCATCCCATGTCCTCTACCCAAAATGGCTTTTCTGACTTTTGTTTGCTAAAGTCTTTGCTCCAGAGGGCATGTTCTGAGCTGAGTCGCAAGAGAAGAGAAGATGCAGGTAAGTGCTTGCATCCCAAGAGACTCGGGCATTGTGGTTGCCACAGGAGAAGGGATATTTTAGACAATTTTCTACAATCATAAGGAAGAGAACATTTCTCCAGCATATAGGGCTGTGTGCACCATTTCCTGGCCCCTGAAGGTACTTGGGGGAGGGAGCAGGATCTCGGAAGAGAATGATTCTTTGAAACACTCAGGGAGGTTGGACTTGGCACTCTGAGCACTGAGCCTTGGCCATGAGCCCAGGACAGAGGAGGTGCTCACCTTTGTGGGACCGTAGTAGTGATGTCCCATGGGTCAGGGAGCCTTTCCTGAAGGGCAGGCCCTGTGTCAGATACCTGTGTCAGATCTTTGCTAGTCCTCAGGGAGGAAAGTATGACTCAGTAGTAACAGCAGTTAATTTTCTTACCAACCGAGTGGGACATTGGCTCAGAAAAGATTAAATTTTATTTCAAGAGATAAAAGTAATGTGAAATTTCTTCTGTTCCTAGTTGTGGAATAAAATTCATACCTGCTGCACATGAGAACCTCATCCAGTACTGCTAAGATTCCCAGTGCAGAGCATATCTGCCTCACGGATTGATTACTGAACTAGCAGTAGCACCAATTGGTTTTGAGGAAATGACTGTCTATTGGAAAACTGGTGGGCAGAGATAAGCAAAAAGTCTCAAGTCACAGCTGATTCTAGGAACACTAGATGAAACTTGAGTTAGCAAGAGTACTATGGAATGCTTTAAATCTCTGGGATGATATAGGATAGCTTACAAATGTTTGGAAGAAAGACAACTCAAGTGTAGTTTTGTTCATTTACACAGACAATATTATTTGAAATTATCAAGAGAATACGAAGGCAATTTAGACTCACAGATGGAGAAATTTAAGGCCCTGTCTCTGCTTTTACTTCTAAAAGTGAACATTTAACCTTTTTCCAGAATAGATAGACATCAGAGACTGATATCACCAGAATCCCTGGTAAGAGAATGCTGTTTCTCAGGGGCCCAGATAGGTAGGGAATAAATATGGGTAATTTTAGTGGCAGTCTTTCCAGCCCCAGCATGGGGTTTAAAAACAGAAGCTAGGCCTACACTTCTAAGTAGAGGGGCCTTAGTATGCATGACATAGGCCTAGGACCTGGGGGGAGGTGATGACTAGAAAGTGTAGAGCACATGGTTGGGTATTTGATTGGAGAGACTAATTTATTCATGCAATAAAATTTTTTATTGCACACATACTGTGTGCTAAATGCTCTTCTACTTTCTGGGACATACTAGTGCACAAATCAGGCAAACATCCCTGCCCTTAGGAAATGTGACAGATTGTCTTTTCCAAAAGCAGTTCAGTGTTGCTAAGATATCAATTCTCCCAACTGTAGATTCAATGAAATCCCAACAAGAGTCACAGCAAGTTATTTTATAGATGGTGACAAACTGATTCTAATGTTAATATGTAAATACAAAGACGCGGAATAACCAACACAGGTCTGGAGAAGAGCCAAGTCATAGACCTTGTACCGCCTGACTTCCACTACCGATAAAGACAGTGTGGTTTCTATAAACACACAGACAAGTCATTGAACAGAATAGAGAGTCCAGTAATAGACCCACAGAAATACAGTCAACTGATCTCTGACAAAAGAACAAAGGCAAATAAATGGAGAAAGAATTGACTTTACAACAAATGGTGCCAGAGAAATAGGATGTGATATACACATGCAGAAAATTGAATCTAAACACTGACCTTATGTCTTACATAAAAATTCATTCAAATTGGATCATAGACCTTATGTAAAGTACAAAACGATAAAACTTCTAAAAGATAACATAGGAGAAAATGTAGGTGACCTTGGACTTGGTGGTAAGTTTTTAGATATAGCATTAAAAGTATGACCCATGAAACAAAAATTGATAAACTGAACTTCACTGAAATTTAAAACTTCTGTTCCATGTAAGACACTATTAAAAGAATATTAAGGCAAACTAAAGACTGGGAACAACTACCTGCAAAGTACATATCCGATAAGAGACTTGAATTTAAACTATACAAAGAACAATCAAAACTCAACAATGAGAAAATGAACAGCTCAATTTAAAGTGGGCAAAAGATCTGAATAGACCCTGGTTTCATGAAGATAAACATTTCGCAAATAACTATATGAAAAGATGCTCACCGTAATTTGTTTTATTAGGGGGATTGCAGATTGAAATTTCAATGAGATAGTACAATGCACTGTTAGAATGGCTAAAATTTAAAAACCGACAACATGTCATGTTGGCAAGGACATGGACCAACGCAAACTCATTTACTGCTGGTGGAAATGCAAAATGGTACAGCCACTTTGGAAGACAGTTTGGCAGTGTCCTACGTAACTAAACACAGTCTTACCATATGGTCCAATCATTAAACTGTTCGCACAAATGAGTTGAAATCTTGTGTGTACATTAAAGCCTGCACATGAATGTTTGTAGCAGCTTTTTTTATAATTTCAAAAAATGGGAGCCACCAACATAATCGTCAAAGGTGAATATATAAACAAATTGTGGTACATTCATACAATGGAATAATACTTGGAGATAAAAACAAGCTATTAAGTCAGAAAAGACATGGAAGGAGCAATTGCATATTGTTCAGTGAGAGAAACCAGTTTAAAGAACTTCATACTGCATGATTCCTGGTAGATGACATTCTGTAAAAGTCATCATGTTGTAAGGAATTCATCATATGGAGATGTTATGTGATGGTATTCCAGGCAAAAGTGTCAGCCAATATCCCAGGTGACAGACATCATCAACTACTAGACATATGAATGTATGCGCTTTCAGATAATTCTAGTTACTAGCTATCAAGACACCCCGAGTCTTCTCAGTCTCCAGCCAAGGACCTAGACATCATGACAAGAGGCAAGCCCTTGCATGCTCTGTCTCAATTCCTGACTCACAGAATCCATGAGCAAGATAAATGTTCACTTTGTACCACTAATGGAGAGATAATTTGTAATAAACGATTGGCTCATATAACTTACTAGCAATTGGTAACTGGACTGCATTGTATATTCTGTCTATCCTTTCATTAGTAGAAAATTAATTCTTACATGGTGTCTGTCAAGGAAGACACAAAGATAAAACATATTTAGAAAGATATTTACTTATAAAGAAGTGCATGATAATAAGAAGGACTGACTCCAAGTTATAAAACCATGTTAATTCCTGTATTAGTTTGCTATGACATTATCAAAAATTAGTGATTAAAATAGCACCAATTTATTATTTTGATTTCTGGAGGTCAGAGGTTCAAAATGGGTCTCTCCAGGCAAAAATCAAGGCATCAGCAGGACTTCATTCCTTCTGGAAGCTCTAGGAGAGAATTCATTATATTTTTCTAGCTTCTCAAGGCTACCTACCTTCCTTGACTCATGGCCTTGCTCTTTAATCCTCAAAGCTGGCATCACTGGGCCAAGTCTTTCTAAGGCTGCCATTTCTCTGGCTCTCCCTCCTCCATTTCCATAAGGATTCTTGATGATTATGTCAGACCCACCTATGTAATCCAGGGAATCTTCTCACCTCAAGGTCAGCAGACTGACAACCATAATTTCATCTGAAACCTTAATTCTCTTTTGATCTATAAGTTTGCATATTCTGGAAATTTGGACATAGACATCTTTGGAGGTTATTACTCTGCTTACCACAGTTCCAAATGAGCTTTACTATCACTTTGGGATGGTGGTATTTGCGTTCCCTAAGGTGGTTGAGAATATGATTCACACACGTTTACATTCCTTTACAAACTTGGCATGTATTCTGTTTTCAGTTAAAACTTATGATGATGTACAGAGATACCTCACACCTGCCTGGGATGCAGTAACCCACCCTTTTTGATCTGGTTTATTTCATTAAACTCTCAGAGTATGTGGGACGGGTGTGTTATATGTATTTTCCAGATGGGAAGGAAAGTCACAGAGAAGGTAAATGACCTCTTTAAAGTCACCCCGGGGTCACTACTCTAGAGCCAGCCTTGAGCTCTGTCTCATGACTCAAAATCTAGTGCTTTTCTCTGATCCTCTCTGACACCTCAGAATCCCTTGACTTTCTTCTCCTGGATGAATTTCCTGTGTGTGTCAAAATCTTGTTTGCTTTTGTTTTCCTCGTTTCTTCCTTTCTTGGCTTAGGGGATTTCTGTTTTCCCTAGTCAGTCGTATAATTTCGCTTGCAGCCTGTTCTTAGTTTGATGTCTGATATTTTGGAAGCATTGTCAGGGACCAGTCAAGGAAAGCCAGCACTGAGCGACTGTGTGAGCTTTTTATCTCACAGTCCCCTATTGCAACCAGATACTTCATACCACTGTGTCTGGACCGGCAACCGCTGATGAAGTCTGAACTAACTCCTAAATCATGATCAAACTTCCAAGTGTCCTTTAGGGTTTCCAGGGGCAGAGAGAACCAAGTCATTGACAGACCCCCTTATTGAGCATTCACTAATGTCACTACCCATCTAGCTATTTAAATGTCTCTATGCATGTAATTGGAAGGCGGAATTGTTTGATTACTCAGCAAGTCAACTGCAGAGAGGATGCGAACCCAGTGCACTTCTCCAGCTACGCTCACTACCGCCATCGAATCTGACAAGATCCTGACAAGATGGTGTGGTCAGGCTGTGAGGGTGGCTCATCCCCATCAGGCACAGATGGCACTTTCTGAGCCCCAGGGTGTGTGTGGAGTGCTCTGGGAGGGCTCCTGAGTTTAAACATTTTCAAATTCATGGGTTTGTTGACACTGGATGATATCAAGGTGCAGAGGAAAGGGCAGAGCTTGGAGGGAGATCAGGGGTTGAATCCCAGCTCTGTCACGTGTCAGCTCTGTGGCGTACATGAAACTTAAGAAGACAGTGAGGCAGATACGGCGTGTGCACTATCTCAGATTGTTCTTCTGGTTCCGCGGTGGTTGTCCTGGGTTGGAGGCTGCCTAATTCTGTCCATTGTTGATGTTTTTCACACTCATAGAAATGTGGGTAGTTAGCCCACCCTCTTAGCCTTGCAAGGCGGAGTGAGTGTGCTGAGCTAGGACTGAAGCATCTGTCTGACAGTGAGAAGAAATAAGAGGCTCAGCCTCACGGTACCAGCGAGTGGATCTTAAGTAACCAGAACCACTTGCTCACAATTGAGAACTGTCAATATTTCAGGATGAAATGAATTTAGAATTGGTCAAAAAGCATTTGATTCATAGCCCCAGGGCTTGAAGTCCCTTGTCAACGTAGTTGCTGTGGTTAATGGACATAGTGGACCGCAGCTATGCCCTGGGAAGGCTCTGAGCAAGAGTAATTCAAGACAGTCCGTCCTCAGTGTCTGCAATTAAAGGAGATCAAAAAACAAGCCAAGCGTGAATAAAGGAGAATGGTACTCAGAAGAGAAGGGAGAAGGATTTGACTCAGATTGCACCTGATATTGCACGTGGCATGGGGCTCAGAGTCTGGAAGAGAGATGGAAGTGAAGCGCTGCTCCAAGAGAAAAGTGGAAGTGAAAAAGGATCTCTGGAGGGAGGGTACACACTTTGGGCAGACTTCCCTGCAGCGGCCTCTGAGGCCCCAGCTCTTTGGTGCACACATATACATCCATCCTCCTCTCAGCTCTTTGTGGTCAGCTCCCAGTTTTAGCAAACTTAAAAGTGCTCTCAGGTCCAGAATCGGACCTTGTCTTTGCATGTCAAACTATAGGTGGTGTAGAGAGTGAAGCCCTTATTGCATATTTATTGGACTGTGGCGTGATTGGGGTGTTAAGTGGCCAGGCTGTGGCTGGCTCAGAGGAATGGGGAAGTACAGGCTGGTCACTACTCAGAAGAGTGTCCTGACGCATGGGTGGGACACTCGGTGGGGATTTCATAGTGGACATTGGTAGGTGCTGGTCCCCTGCTGCCTTCCCCTCTTTCCAGCAGCATGCAGAGTTGCCTTCCTGGCTGAGGGAGGGATTCTTCTCTATCAGTTCATCAGTATAATCTCATCTTCCTTGCATGGGTGTAAGTCCAAGGCTAAGTGGGACTCCAAGTTAATCAGTTTGTGGGCATACCTGCCACGCTTATTCTTTCACTTGGTCCAAAACAGAGTGAGGCTTATTAGCCTGCTCAAGTTTTGATAAGGGAAGATTCATGTCTCTCTTTTGGATGATGAAGAGCATGAATATGTTGCTAGAATTACTGTACCAGTGTCGCTTCAGTCAGAGATGAAGCAAGTACATGGGTAAAGACAGAACTGGAGAAATGAAGTGCACACCTGAATCAAACAGCACTGAAGACAGCTCTCACCCTGCTCTTCTGTATGATCAATACATTTCCTTCATGTTTAAGTCAATTTGATTTGGATTTTATTAATATTTATAACAGTGCATGCTCGGTGGTGCAGCCACAATTTTGCCATCAAAGTTGCAAGCTCAGGGGCGGCGGCGTGCTGGTGGTTAGGGATTCAGGTCTGGCTCTGCCCCAGCAGTTCTGACATGGGGTGGTTGTTTGCATGTCACGAGACTCAGTGGTTCTGCTGTATAGAGTATGCATAATAGGCTTGTGAGGATTAAGTGAGCTAATGCTTGTGTACAGCTGAGCATAGAATGAGAGCTCACGTGAGAGCAGCATAGCAGTCCTGACATGAACTACACAGCCTTCAGGGGTTCTGCCTGGGATCTCGCGTGTGGAATCACGTGTTGTCACATTTTTCTCACTTAGGCTCACTCTTGGCATCTGCTTCTTAGAAAGTCAAGTCGTCTCAACTGGTGTATTATTATTTTTGAAAGGAAAGGTATAGGCAGGAAGGCTAGAAGGTAGACAAGAAGGAAGTGAGAGTAGGGAGAAGGACTTTTATTTTGCTGTTCATCTTAGTTGTTTCCCCAGCCCTGGGCCTTGAACCTGGGACTTTGCGATATATGTGGACTGTGCCCAAAGCACTAAACTGCTAGGCCAGGGCATGCCCAACTGGTTTATGATTAACACTGTCCATTTTATTGTGCTTTACCCTTTGTATTTTAGTTTAGGATTCTTCAGAGAAAAAGAACCAATAGGATGTATATATACATATAGATCTCTAGATACCTATCTTTCTCCATAAACAGATAGATATCAAGGTATTTGTTGTCAGGAACTGGTTAACTCAGTTACGGAGGTTAAGACATCCCAAGATCTGCAGTCAGTCAGCTGGTGGTGTGAGTCTGAGTGTGAAGGCCTGAGAACCAGGATTGCCAGTGGTTTAAGTTCCACTTCAAAGGCAAGAGAAAACTAATGTCCTAAGGAGCCAGCAGGCAGGGAAAGTTCCCTCTTAGTCAGCTCTTTAAATTTATTTATTCCTGGATGAAGTCCATTCACAATGGGAGGGATAATCTGTTTTACCTGTTTTGTCATTTCAAATGTTCTACTCACCCAAAAAAACACCCTCACAGACACACCCAGAGTAATGTTTGACCAAATATCTGGCCACCTTTTTGCACATCAGATTGACACATAAAGTTAACCATCGCACTCATTGTTCTAAAACTATTTAATGAGTAGTTCCTGTGTGTTGGGCACTTGGGATACAGGAGTGAAAAACAGAGACCAGGGAAAGGGACGGGGAGAGGGAGAGGAAAGGAGAGGGAGAGAATAGCTATCCTTAGTTTTATGAAGGTGTTTTTCTGGTTAAAGTTTCTTTATAGTTTAGCAAGTTCTTTCTCTTTATTGTCTCATTTAATCCTCATAATAATCCTGTGAGGTTGTTTTGACAAGTATTACACAAAGGAGGAGATAGAGACACAAAGAGATTAATTTGTTGACTTGGCCAAGGTCACAGAACTTCTAAGCAGTAGAAGCAAGATGAGAATTGAAATCCCCTGAATCCAACGCAATGCTGTTTTCACTGTACTGGATTTTATATACCTATTTACCTGCAGAGAGCTGCAGAGTTGAGAAGAATCCATTTATAGAATTACCTGTCTCCATTCTGCAATGTGCTTAAAGATGGACAGTGTCATAGGAATTGTCAAATCACGTGTAATTGCATTTGTTTCCCAGTCACCAACACGGTCTTTAACAGCCTTTCATGCCTTTGCCCAATGAACAACTGCGTTTGAGAAACACACATGGGTTGGCATCAGTTGACCACTTAATCTCAACCTGAGATGATCTCTTGTTTTGTTTAATGGCTCTCAAAATGTTGACATGCAAGGGAGCATAAAACAGCACTCTTTCTTGTGTTTCCCTCCTTCTAGAACCACAAGGAATTATTTAAGGAAGCTTTAATGAAACACATCTGTCACTTATTAAGATGGATGACTGGAGTGCAGCTTTCCATTACTGGAAATGGCAGAATCAAATTAGGAAATAACAGTCCTCAGCATCTTCTCCAACTGGCTTCTGCATAATGTGTTGGGAAAAATGCCACCTCGACAGAAAATTGCTATTTGTGAGGGCCAAGGTTCTTTCTCCAAAGGGGTCGTGCTCACCAGTGAGTTCCTCTTCCCCTTTGGCAAGCGAAATGCCTGGGCTTGAGCATGACGTTTCATTGCCCAGGACACTCTTTTGGTGTTTGGAGATTGGAAGTTCTACCTCACAATCCAAGAGAATCAGGGATGCTCTTAAGCTGTGTATGTCTCTAAGTCAGAAGCCCTGCTTTTGATTTGGTGTTCTAAGTCTTACGTTTGTCATTCCTCACTGGTCTAGCACCCATTCAACAAGTTCGGGAGGCCTCCTCTGTGGTGAGCACTCTGGTGACACAGCGGCTACCAGGAGAGAAGCACCATGTGCCTGCTTCTGTTGTGCTGCACTAGATGAGGACACAATAAATAAAGGTAACAGAGCAAGGTGATATTACAAGGTAATGCAGGTATTAAAGCAAAGACAAAGTACAAAGCAGGTGCAGGAAGGGTTTATTAGAAAAACTGAAATCTCTTAACACAAGTCGTGAAGTCCACACCCTTTCAGGATAACCACTGTATTGTTTATGTCTCCAGGGGAAAACTTCAGTTAGCATGTTTTTATTGTTATTGCTGTTAAAAGGATTTGTGAGATCATCTAATTCATGGTCCATCTAAACACAGGAGTCTGTTTTTCCATAACCCACTGAATGATAGTGCATAGTTATTTTTTCCTAAGAACATCTGGACTCAACTTTCATTTCCCTAGGAAGAAGTCAAATCAGCTCACAATGTTTGTGAGTTCATAGTCTTTCCACAAACATGCATGGAGCCTGCCTGTGCCGGCGCGTGAGGCCCGGGGAGAGGGTGGCGAATGAGGTGCGGAGCAGCAGCGCTTTCACTTCCATAGCTCTGAGGATTATGAGACCTTTTGTGCTGTGATTTCATCCTCAGGCCATCCTGCAAAGCAGGCAGACACTGGGGTTTGTGATTGCCGTCAGTGCTGTCTCTAGGTGTTCCGGTTTTTCGCACACAACCCTGTTAGTAGTTGCACCTGTGTGACCGACCGGCCAGAGACTCATAGGGAGGAGCGAGTGTGTCATCCATGAGCAGAGGCCCGAAGAGGGCCTGTGCCTTTTCAGTTTTATGACCTGGATGCTCATATGCCTGCTACTTTCTTGCTGAGCAATCACAGTGAGCAGAGATCCTTCTTACCTCACATTGGATGTGTAGTGTGAGTCATAAATTAAGCTTTCGCTCTTGTAAGCTACTACTGAATTTTGCAGTGTTGTAAATGTCCCATAACATGGCCCCAACTAAAACAAAGTTCCATCTCATCACCTTTCCTCACTGGGAACTTAATATCTTATCGTCTCAGAGGGCATCCACTCCATCAGTAGAAAATCGTACTTGCTAGTTCTTTCTTCAAAATTGAAATAAGCCCACTTTCCCATCATTTCTCCTGATGGTTCACTCTCCCCTCTGGGGCAGAGAAGGCTACACCTCCCTCTACACGGCTGCTCTTTCACACAATGTGACAGCTGTCACATCTTCCCGCAGAGCTCTCTCCTCTAGGAGAAATGTGACTGATACCCTAAAACTAGTTATTTGATGACACAGTTCCCAGATGCCTCATTATTCTCGTTTCCAATCCCTAAATACGCTCTAACTTACTAGTGTAGCTTTTAAGTGGGGAAATCATAATTTCAGATGTTTTATGACTACATCAACTACAATGAAATCTCTATTGTTTTAAATGCTCTAGTACAGAAGCTAAAAAATTTACTAAAATATTTAGTAATCTTTTAAGATAAATTCTAGCATAACCTTCCTGCTTAAAAAGCTTTAATAACGCCCCCATCCTGTTTAGGATAAAGCACTTACAAGACCGTAAGGGCTCCAACTTCAGCCTGAGTTCAGTTTTATCGTCCCCAAGGCCTCTGTTAGTCATTCTATCTCTCTGAGGTGTTCTTTCCCCTCCTCTGCTCTGTGGGACAGTGGGGCTGAAAGAATGCCTTCTAAGACTCACGCTGGCTGGATTCCACTAGGTTGGGCCCACTGAAGGCACTGATGGGAGATGAAGATTGAAGGGTATTTGTATTTCACCCCTACCATTCCACCTCAGATGGTCCAAAAGTGATTGCTTTTTCTCTCTCTTCTCTTGACTTCAGCTCCCACCAGGCTTCTGTGTCCTCTAAAGCCCTACTCCTGCCTGCTGTCACCTTCACGCTCTGGTCCCTGCCAGATGGCTCCAGCACTGGTCTCCGGAACCCCGCTTCTCCCCTGACTTCCTGCTTTCACCGATCTCTGAGTTACTTCCTCACCCTCTGTTTATTTTCTTAACTCTTCCATCACAGTTATAAATAAATCCTTTTATTAAATTTCCTCTATTTGAAATAACTAGAGAGGTTTCATTTTTCTGACTTATATCCATCTAGCATTCAATTGTCAACCACAGTGAACATCTTTCAGTTCTTGGAATAAGACATGTTCTCTCTCGTATATCTGAAATAGTTTTGTCTAGTTCCTTTTAAACATGATGAACTTCCATTCATTCTTCAGTGCTCAGTGTGGCTGTAATCTTCTGGCCTTCCATAGAACTCGCTCGCTTTTATCAGTGCGTTTATTTACTTGACCATTTCCATTAGGAATTAATTAAACTCATGTCAGGCAAAGTCCACATCTGCTTTATTCATTGTTGTAGTTCCAGAAACTACCCTAGTGCCTGGCTCATAAAAAGTACTCAATGAATAACTGAAGATTAAAGGAACTAGTGGTATATGAAAAGGAAGTTATGAGGTATCTGAACAAAGTTATAACAGCAGTATGAATTTTAAAAAGTGAAATGAGTAATTGGATAAACTCTCAATGATGTCTGGAACTCTGAAGGCAATGAGGAATGTACTGAGGGCTTTAATAGTCACGGAGACAGGTGTTTCCTTGATTTATATTTTGGATATTTGTAAGGTTAAAAAAATTCCTGAGGAGGATGGGGTGTGTGTGTGTGCGTGTGTGCGTGTGTGCGTGTGTGTGTGTGTGTGTGTGTGTGTGACAAGGGAATAACTCGGATAGGGAATTTTTGAGGTTTCCATCGGTTCTATCATTGGTAATGAGCCAAAATTCTGTGAAAATGAGCAGATGGAACTAATTGTTGGCCAGAGCATTCCTCTAGTGCTCACATGACCGCTGGAGGTTTGGTCAACTTCATTGACCTTGGGCCCTACCCTGGATCAGGGAATGGACATGTGATGGTGCTCACTCACATGTGATGATGCCACTGCTACCTCAGACACACGCAGATCCCCTTTCTGATTCTATTTGATTGATTCTGAGGGGCTCTCCAAGCGACCAATGGGCCTGGAAGTAGAAAGAATGTCAAACTCTGGCACCATTACATCTAGCAGGAGAGAGAGGAAAAGGGAAGTTGTTTTCCCCTCTGGTCAGGATGTGGCAGAGGGCCCATGTTTCACTCTAACCTCTAAGTGCTAATTTTATTTCAGTAAGGAGGCCTCTGCTGCCTCTATGACCCAAAGCCTAATGGACAAAAGGGCAAAGTCTGGCTTCAGGGCCTGTGAGAACTCCTATCCATCCCCAGAGGAACCCAAAATGTGGCCAGTAATTGCAGCTTTAATAAGGTACAGTACAAAGCTGAAGGGTTTCTTGCACTGGAAGCCAACAATCGGTTTCTGACCCACAGGTGGTCCAGAGGCTTTGGGGGCGTGAGAGGAGGTTGCTAATGTCGCTATAGCAAAGGAATCTTTGGAGGGCATTGATGGGATTGTCTGTTGTACTGAAATTTGGACAGATTTTTGAGACTTTTTTTGTGTGGGTGATTGATTTGAGAATAATATCTTGAATGTGCTTGGGTAAAGTTTGTAAGTGAAAAATATGTTGCTTTCAAATCCAACTAGATCCAGTAAGTGTTAAGCCTGCCTTAAATCGTGGGTGCTGATAAGGTGAAGAATTGATTCCTTGATCAGGTCATGGCCAGAAATGTTACTGAAGTAGTGGAGACTTGAATCAGAGGGGAACCGTGGCTCAGCCATGAATTTCTATATCCTGTGTGAGTGTGTCCTTTGAATCTCAGAGGAGGATTTCATCAGTGTGATGTCATTCTGTGTTCCTGGAGAAAACTGAATGCAGTTAAGATCTTGCCTGCAAAGACTGAGTGCAAAGGCAGGACTATTAAAATACCCCCGTGGGGAGGCAAATGAAAGTATACTGCTTTCCTTCAAAGATGAGGGAAAATTTCTGCTGAGACGCAGTCAAAATTAGCACTGAGGAGACTATATTAGCCAATATCTATAGCAGCAAATACTTTGCAGTTATTAGGGTAGATTCAGCAATGTTAATGATATCAGGTATGGGGACCTTAACTGAGGGGATGGTGGTGGTAAGGTTATGGTAAACTACTCTTAAGTATCAGTCGTTTTCATTAGGTTTGAACCCTGGGCAAATTGGGTTATTAAAGAGTAATAAAGTAGAAACAATTACTCCTTCCTTCTGTAAGTCTTGTAAAATAATTCCTGTAGGCTTTGTATCAAAATATATTGGCTATATGAACTATCTTAACCAGATGGAAGAAAGGTGTGGAGAAGGTCTATGGGATATCATTTTGTGAACCAGCCGTAGATGCCGAAGACTTTTTACTGAGATTGATTACCCATTGAGTCAGGTATCTATGCCACCACTGGATATTCTAGAGCAAGGAGTGCTATGACGATGGGGGAATTTGAGGAATAGTGCTGAGGGCTAAGGGGAGGCATACCTGTTTGCCCTGTATTTTATGTCTTATAACTTCCCAAAGAATATAGGAGTAATTTGTTTAAATTTTGTGGGATCCTTGGTGTAGCTATGATGACCCAGTATTAAGACCATAAAGATCTGCTCTTTGGGAGACCAATGAACGGTTAGAGAGAGACAGGGACTGTTGTCCCCAGATGGCAACTGGTGCCCTGAGAGATGCAGAATCCCAGGCAGGATTGTGTGATTGCTGCTACCTAAGATGCGGCTGTTGGGTGCTGGGTTACAGGGGTGACAGGGGATGGGAGTCACGATTCTGGAGGCAACTTACTGAGTATCTCATGTGGCTGGCTTTGGTGGTCTTGTGACTTCCCCCTAGTCTGTTGTAATAAAGCTGGTCACTTTTCAGGGACTGTATCAAACATCAGTTTGAGAAACCCAGATTTCAGCTTCTCCAACATCAGAGTTTTGATAAGGCTATTGTTATGGGGAGGTGACTGCCTTGAGGCCCTTTACAAGGACCACTGTCTTCTTTATAATGCTTTCTCCTTGATTATTTGCTTGATAAGCAAACATTTATTGGTGTTTCTTGTTGTTATTCATGGGCAACCAGTAGTTTTAGGCCATCTAATGTTTTCTCTTTTGTTGTCATTTTTATTGTTTCTTTTGTTACATTTTCAGAATATTGAATTCACACCACATCTATGTGCACATCTCACCACATCTGCCACCAGAGTTCCGGTGCCCAGCATAGTCACCATAATGTCTTTTTAATGGTGGCAGCGGGCTAGTAAGGGGGCCCAGGCTGCTCAGTAACTTGGGCATGCTTTTCTTAAAAATAATTATCTTGTGTCAGTATCGAAAGACTAGTAAGGGCCTCTGGTTCCCTGGATGTTCAACAAAACAATAACCATTGCAGTGTTCCAGTTTTCTTCTATAGCTGTTGTCCTGCATCCAAGTCTTTCCAGCTAGTGAGGACATTTATAATAGTGGCAGTGGGTTGGGCTATTTTCCATGCAAAGAATGCCCCGTGGATGAGAGGAAAAGCAGGGATGAGCTGCAGAATGTGCATATCATGGGCCATTTCAATAGATAAAAAAGGTTTCTCAGTAAATTATTAATTTGGGGATCAGGAGATACACCTGCCAATTGACACACTTGGCAGATGTTAGAGTTAATCCTGAACTAGTGTTACAGAGGTGCAAAGGCCAGTTGGTTCCCTTTTCATCTTCCTATTGAATAAATTCTTTGAGTCAGTTTTAGATACCCAGTTGGGTCAAATCACAGACCTGTTTTAGTTTCTCTCTTTACCAGCCGCATAAAAGTTTTTCGAGTAGCTATGTAAGGAACACTTCAGGGGAGGTCTTACCCTGTGCTATCTTCAAGCCTCTTTGTCTAGGGAAGTCTGCAGGGTCATCAGGGTCAGGAATGTCCCTCCTTACAGAACCTCACTTCATGGGTGACAGCCTGCTGTGTAGCCTCAGGGGAGTTGGAATAGCTACTTGGCATCTGAGAGGTGGTGGCTCCCAGTGTCTTTAGTGACCACTTGAAAAATTATCCAATAAACTTACAGTTTTCTCTGGCTTCTCAAGGAAGCTGGGTGACATAGTCTGACCTGCTGAATTTTCATTGGGTCTGTGCCTTGTGGCATCAGAGATTTCACATCTGCGATGCTGGGGATCAGGATATCCTTTTGTGACAGAAGCAAAGCAGCAACAGCAGGGGCACTTGGAGACCCACAGAGTCCTGGTCAGCCAGATGTCCCATGGCGTTGTACCCGAGTGCACCATATCTTAGTCGCTCTTCTTCAGGAGAATGGCCACCTGATGGCCCAGGTATAGGAGATTGTTCTGGAGTGTTGTATGCAACAGCAGTCAACACCTGCTACATTCAATAGTTACAGGACGTGAGTCCTGAGACTCGAGTTAGTCAGTCTTGGTTTATGGTGAAATCAAGATGCATAACACAATCGGAGACACAGATTTGGACCAAGGCACATTACCCAGGGAAAGTTTAAGGAAGGCACCAATCCCACTGAGACCTCCTTATCCTAAATGCCAGTTTCCAAAGTTTCCAATCAAGGTCATCTAAGTCTATACAGAATCAGTAGGCTTGTGCAGTGCAAGCTCACACAGCTCAGAATGCAAACAGGCACCGCTCAAGGGGACACTGGCCAGCAGGCACAGCTCCACATACAGGCTGGCCAACAAGCAGCGAGCTACTTAGGAAGCCAACAAGACAAGAGAGCTCCCCCAGTGGTGGTCATTGCCTAGACCATCCTGTTCCAGGGCCAGTTGTCTGTGGCTGTCCGTGGAGGGTGAGATCAGTCCTTCACGAAAAATTTGCTTGAAAGTCAGGATTGATGATGTCCACATGCACCAAGAGGATAGGGAAAATCTCTACTACATATTGAGGTTTTTCTGTAAAGAGCAGGGCATGCCCCCAGCCTTGTCTGAAATGACTTGAGCAATAGCAGCTCTGTTCTGATTGTGATTAGGGGCCAGGAGCAGAGCGAGTGCTCCTGCACGTGACCCTAGTGGCTACAGTCTCTGCTGGCGCGCAGGGAGAGAATGCCAGGCTTTCGTTCCGGTTCGCCCAGATGTCGGACCCGAGGGAAGAGAGGGTAAGGCCTAGCAAATGCTTAAAAATGGAGTCAGACTCTATTACATTGATATAAAATGTTTGACAAAGTTCTAATTTTGGCTTGAAAGCTCAAATTGTATCACTAGCAACTATCTTCAGATGTTTTCCAAGTACTGACAATCCCACTTTGTTTCCTTTTCACAAAGTGTCTGCTAAATACATAAATCTGAATAACCATAATTCATTAGTCATTCTTTCAAGTGAAAAAAGGGGTCCCATGGAAAAGGAACCGGTGCTGCCTGCAACTCAGTCACACAAGACCTTTCCCTGGAGACAACTGCCACCCCGGGTCCGCAGCAGAAGTACTTCCCTTTCCTTATGTGCACTGTTGGCAGATGTTTGCTCAGGAATCCAGATTTAATCCCATTAATCCTGTTCACTGCTCAAGAAAGGAGATTTGTGGGAAAACTGGCATTTTCCTTTGTCGTGAGCACATGGCTGTGAAGAATGCAGCGACTACAGTGCAGGCTGGTGGCACGGCCTTAGCCCAGTGTGCCTCTGCCCCATGGAAACGTCATCTCGCTCAAAAACAAGTAACACCTTTGCATTATTATGAAAGTAATTTTGAACTTACAGCCTCCTGAAAGTCTCCAGGCACCACCCTTCTCCCCTCAGATGGTTGCATTTCACACTTGGGAGGCTGCTGGACAAGACTGAAGTCAAGTGGCTTCCCTGAAGCCATAGTGCGAGGCTGCTCCTACAGGGCATGAAGAGTCAGGGCCGGTGATTCGCCCACTGGGATGTCTTAGCAGACTCAGCTTGTCTGCAACCCAACCTGCTCACTGGTTCACATTGTGTTCCAGGCTCTGTGTGGGGGGACCAGCAATCGACCATGAATAGGAGGTGGCCCCAGCACATCCCCGCATTAGCAGGGGATGATAAATGACCATATGTACTAGGAAGTACCTGTTACGTGGTAAGGGAGCACTGCGGCTGACTCTCCACAGTGAGTTCAGAGTCAAATCTGGAAGAAAAGCAGAAGTAGTTCGAGTGGGGGAAGAAAGACAAGAGCTTCCCATTAAAGAAATGTCTTATGTGAAGTAATGAAATGACCTGAAGGCCACAGAGTGAAATTTACTGACATTTCTTCAAAAGCATTTCCCACTCTGGCTTTTGTGGTATCTCAGTGACCCATTTAATCACAGTGGAGGCTTATTCTCTTTGCCTTCTCCTCTTCAGCCAATTATTTGCGCCTTCATCTATTTTATCTATATCTATACCTAGCTGTATCTCTATATATGGCACAATAGACCTTTTTCGAGATTTTAGACAGCTGTATCTTTCTCAGGGTGGGGCTCAGATGTCTGAAGTGGAGATGGTAGGAAATTACATGGAATCACAGTTACCTCAGATTTCCTTAGGTCATTCATAAAGTACAGTTTATATGCTTTTACAAATTTGCAAAGACTTGCTTTGAGGATCTGTGCTGCCTGTAAAAAAGTGCCTTTAAACTAAACTTACACAGCTCTGCTGCTCAAACTCTAAGAAGCACATGGGAGCTGAGATCATGTGAGGAATTAGATTCAAAACTTCTGGTTCCCTGAAAGTGACCATAAGAGGAGGAGCAGGCAGATGAACATGTGTGTGTGTTTAAGGGGAAGGAATGAAGGCAAGTAGGCAGACAGGCAGAAAGGAAGAGAGAAGAGGAAGAAGCATTTATTTATTTAGTTGCTCACTTTTTGGTTGCTCCTCCAACCCCGTGTCATGAACTCTGGTCCTTGGGCTTTACGTGGTCTACACCAGAGCCACAGACTTAATGCCTGAGCCATTAGGGTGCACCAACCTGTGAGTTTTAAAGCGTCCTCCCTTCTTTCTCATGTGCACACATACACATAGTTGAATATATGTAGATAAAAATGCATGTATGACAAGACTCCCTTCTATTTTATTTTTGGTGACGTTGGCATTTATCACTGTTTTTCTCGTTCAATCCTTTTTTGGCATCTCCATCACTGTCCTACTCTGGGTTCCTGGGTGTAGTGGGATCTGGCCTGCTAGCTGCCTGCCCTGGTTCTGTCCATCCTCAACAGCAAAGTTAGATGGAGTCCCAGCACGTCCCTGGTGAAAGTCTTTCATGTGGTTCCACCATAACCAAAGGGACTGTCAGCACAACTTTGTACGACATATAATTTTTTGATCTCTGTGACTTCTTTCCTCAACCAGAAGTGGAGATTTTCGAGGGTAAAAAATCACTTCTTCTTCTGTCTGTATCTTCACTCTCTCCATAGGGGGAACCACATGAATTTTGGTCCTTTCAGATGATGATGAAGTAGGCATTGTGCCTACTGAGTGCAAATTGACGTTCTCCTATTTTTTTATTTGTTTGTTTTCCTCCTGTGTCCACTCTGCTCTTCCCTTCCTCTGCCTTAAGATAATTATCTGACAGCGATTCTCACCTTGTGAGTTCAGCTTCTAAGAACCCGAAAGCTGTCCATCTATCTTTTCCAGATCTGTTTTTCAAACCTTGATTCTCCTGAAGTTCCTAACTGAGCAGAGTGCAGGCTTAATGAGCAGTCCTTATTTTTGTGTCCATCTTCTAAGAATTCAGGCTAACTTACAAAGAAAAATAAATTAACTGTAAGACAAAAAAGAGACAAAGAGAAAAAAGTTCAACCTTGTCAGATGAAGAAAGATGAGTGCAAAAATGCACACGGTGAAGACCCATACCCATGTAAAGAGGGGTCACTTATGTGCCTGAAGGCTTTCCTGCAAGACCCTGCAGTTGGAACTGTCACGGGGTCACTGTGCCCTGAGGTTAAAACACCGTAGTCGCTGAGAGAAGCACCGTGCTCCCACTGAGTTCAGAGAGAAACTCTCCCCAAGGATTTCCATAACGAGAATCCCTGTGTCCTCACGACATTCTTACCATAGGTGCAGTAGTGAGTTTCTTAGAACTATTTCTTATCATGTCCCCAAATACAACCGCTGGGAGTAGGATGTCTTAGAAAGAAGAGGCTTCCTTTGAGCCCAGGGCCCGTGTGAAGGTGGGGTGGGACTGGGGAGAGGAGTTCGGAACTGAGCTGACAAGAAATAAACATTTTGGAGTCATTTGTGTTTGGGTAACTAAAGCAGAGCCTGGAGATTGTTGAGAATCAGGCCCCAGGCATATCCAGGCTAGCTCTGGTTCATCCATCTCTGGGAAGGAGATGAAAGAAAGCCAGCCCACCACGGACCACCGGGTTGATCAATCACTGCTCAACTAACTTTTCACCTGACTTGCATGGTATTGCACCAATCTGGAACTTGACCTGCTTCCAGCTTATTTACATAATTGACCACCAGTAAGAACTCAGTGAACCTCTAACACTGATTTTGCCTGGTCCACCACATTGATGTCCGGAGCATATATGCTGTACCCCATCCAAGCAACGCAGAACAGCTTACTCCAGTCTTTCTTGACTCTGCCTCCTGGTCTGCAGTCCTAATAAAACCCCAAACCAGATTTTTGCTTCAACCAGATTTTCTCCATTCTGGGATGATAAGACCAAGGAAGAGCTGGATGGGGCTAGCAGAGCATGTTGGGGCTGTGCCAGGCAGGGCTGGCGTGGCAGGATGGAGCAGCATGTGAGTGAATTGAGTGGGGCTTAGCTGGGCAAGGTAGGCTTGGGCAGCGTCAGACAGTGCAGGGCAGAGTGCTGAGCGGATCTGGGAAAGAATGGCTGGATTGGGCAGAGATCCTGGAAACTGGGCAGAACTCAGCAGGATGAGCAGCTCAGGGCAGAATTGGGCAGGGCTGATGGGGCCGGGAGGGGCACGGCCGAGTGAAGCAGGAATGGGCAGGACTGGACGAGACTGGACAGGTCTGGGCAAGGGACAAGGAACTTGGACTCTGGAAGGGATTGTGAGGAAGGAGAATGTCCTTTTTTCTCAGCAGTCCCTAGAACCTGCAACCCCAGAACTCATCCTCCCTGGGTGTCAGAGGCTGTTTCCATGTAGACGGTGAGCTCTGCCAGGAGTAGCACCATTTCCCCTGAAGATTCAGGCTCTGTTGTCAAGCCCTAAGCTGAGTAGTGTCATTGTGGTTGGCGAAGACCATCTGGGTCTAATGTGTCCTCTGCTGGAAGTCTGTCCTTCCCTGGAAAGCTCCTCCTTGTCCTTCAAGGAGGCACTTCCTCTGTGCCACCTTCCTGGTGCCACTGCTCTGCAGTTCTCTGATCTGTCACCTACATCCATCTCACACCTGTGAGTTGCGCCTGCGCCATCCCAGTGTTAGCTGCAGCTCCCTCCTTCCTCTTGCTCATGCATCACCCAAGTGGTGCTGCCTACCCGACGGCCTCTAATTTGGCACAGCAAATATTAGTAACTATTTATAATGTGCTTCACAATTAATATATCAGGACACATCTTCCGGGAGCCATGTTCATGGGCCAACACAGGTCTGACTGCTGGATCCAAGGGTGGAGCTGGGAGGGTATTTATTAGGAAGCAGAGGCCGAGAGAGCATACGTACCAGAAGTCACCCAGAGAATTTGAGGGTGAACCTCAGTTAGCTTCTGACTTTGGGTCTGGTGATTTCTCCTGCAGGACTTTTCAGAAACTTGTAACTTTAAATCTCAGGGAGCTCTGGGTTAATGGCGCTGAAACCAAGATTGACAAAATGTGGGTCAGTAACTCCCAGGATTTGGGTTTTGTAGAAACTTCTTAGGAATGCCAGTGCTCAGTCTGAACTCATGACCCATTTCTTTCTTAATCCTAAAGTGTCTCTGGTGGCTTCTCCTTTGAATGGCTTTGCCAAGGGACTGCAGGGGCCCTGAAGTTGAGTGAGAATCAAATAAACATATCCAGACTGGTCCAGTGCAAAGAGGGTGGGACCACGGAGTCAGACCCTTGTGGGTTTAGAGCCCAGTTTCATAACTTGAGAGATTAATTTATTATCCTTCAGCCTTCCTTTTCTAATCTATAAACTGGAGGGGAGTATTTACCTCCTAGGCACTGTCGTGAGGAATATGCAATCATGAGTTCACAATGCCCAGAACAAGTAGATGCTTCATAGAGACCTTTGGGGGCCTTCCTGCTGAAAAGACTCCTCAGACATCATTTACTAGATGTCTCAGATGTCACTGTCCACTGTGGATGGCAGTTCAGAGCTGTTTCAGAGTGCAGGCCCCGGCCCTAGGTCAGAACTTCGTTGCCACTTGCAGGCAGTGCCATCTTGCAGAGGTAAGCCTCAGTTTCCACATTTTCTCTCCTTTATGGAACCACTGTGCAGGTTTAAGTGAAATACTGCATACAAATGTCAGTCATTACTGACAGCATTCTTGCTCTATTAAAGCACTTTAGACAGTGAGACTCTAAAGGCTGCAGCTTCCTGCAACCTGTCAGCAACTTCCCCTGGACCCTGTTCTCCTGCCAGGCCTGCTGAGCCTTGCAGACAGCACCTGCGTCTGGCTTGATTTTCTAGCCATTATGAAAATGAGGGAGGCTCCAGCTAGTTGCCTCTCCGTCCTGGATGTGGCCAGCCCCGACCTGTAGAGCGCTCAGAAGCGCATTTAAAAATGGTGTGTGTCGCAGTCACTGGTGTTTGAACAAGTGCAGGGCTTTCTCTCCCCCCACCCCCAGTGC
This sequence comes from Solenodon paradoxus, assembly GCA_004363575.1. NCBI lineage: Eukaryota > Metazoa > Chordata > Mammalia > Eulipotyphla > Solenodontidae > Solenodon > Solenodon paradoxus. Next base: position 105,354 of record RJWH01001351.1, on the reverse strand, counting down.
TGCTACTGCTTTGGATCTAGTCTTCTCTCCACCCAGCACCCCACTACCCAGCGCCATCCCCCCTCATAAAGCTTTACCCACAGAAGCCTTTAATGAGCCCTGAGCGCTGTTTAAGCTGCTGTATCTCTCCTGAGGGAGTCTGGAGGAAGAGGGGAGCAGGCCCCCTGGAGCTGGAGAAGCAGCTGTTAGCACCTGAGCGCTCAGCCCCTCACCTGCCTGCCCTCCTTTCTGTCCAGGCTGTCCATGCGCAGCCCCTCCGCGGAGGTGGAGGTGGGAGGGCGGTGGAGGTGGGCACTAAGCGGGCACCTCAGCGCTGCTCTGCAGCCTCATTAAGTCATGAATCCCCCTGCCCCATGGTCTTCCCCTCAACCCCCCACCATTGAGGCGGGGCTCCAGTCACTGGCTGGACCGCATAGACAGGGCGGGAGGGCCCCTCCTGGAGCAGGCTACTTGGCCAATCCAGAGGCGAAGGCTGGGCCACCAATGCTGTACTTTCTGCCCCTGAGGACCTATGCCAGGCTGGCCTCTTGGGCACTTGGAGGGAGTCTGAAGGATGATGTCTCCCAAGGCATAGACTTCAAAAGAGGCTGTCACCAGGGATCTTGGAGACACCATGAAATGAAATCACAACCTCGGAAAGCGTTTCACATGTGTTACGTTGAACTCCATCGTGTGCCTGTGAGGTGGGCAAGCATATTTACTTCCACAGTTCATGGATGGGGGAACGGAGGCCTGTACAGTTTGAACGAAGAACCGGAGCCTACTAAGTGAATTGGGCTGGGCCAAGGCTGGGACTTAGGTGGTGCTCTTCCTAAGGGAGCTTGCTGCCCACACAGCTCCCCCAGCGATCTCTGCCCCTGGGAAGGTCCGGGAGAGGCCCTAAAAGGGTCTGGGCCAGCTGTCAGTACCTGTTCCACGAGCACTGGGCAGGCTGACGGGGGAGGACAAGCTCTGACCCTCACCTGTGGGCGTGGGGGAGGTGTCTACTCCAGGAGGGTGTTGTGACCCTGAAGAACTGGTTGAAAAAGGAGCTGCTCCTCAGATATTCTGGGATTAGTGTGAGAATAAAATGAAATAAGATGAGTGCGAAAGTTTTTTGTAACTTATCAGTCATAAAAATAAATACTGTAATTAACACAGAGTCAAGGAAGCAGGATGGGAACGCTTACAGAGGAAAACGCTAAAGTCAAAAGAAAGGTGAGTGTTAAAATAGACTGATTTTATTTCATTATCTCCTTCAATCTTCTACTTACAGGTTACCTACTGTGTGGAAGGGGCTGGCCTTTTATTTGATCCAGAAACCCCAATACCAGTTTTAGGATGAAAATTACTTTATGTAGCAAAATCACAATGTATATTCCTTGAACTTCAGTTTTAAGCATGCTATTATATTGATATTTTTAATATTACTCTCTCTACTCCCAAGAATACAAATTAGGTATTTATCTGTTTGACATTATGCATTAAGATAAAAACAATTTAATTTAGATGTGCTAATATAATTTGCACGTAGATACCACTTAAAATGTATGTCCTAAAAATGTCAGGCATACCTTGAACAAGTTTTATTGGGTATATATTGCAAAGCAGAGGGAACAGATGCATCATATAGAAAGTTATAAAATACAGAAAACTTAATCAATTGCAAGTACAGGTTTAGACTCCAATAAAGGAGAATGATTATATTTGAGTGAATAATTATTTAAATATAGATATAATTGGGATTACCTTTTGGCTCACATGAAATGCTATATAAAACATGAGTTTTATAGAACAAAGACATTTTGCCATCAGAGCCCATTATTCCTCATAGAATATTACTGGAGGGAGAGAGGGCTTTGCCAGTGACTGGAAAGACCTAAGGGAATGGGCTGATATCATTAACCCTTAAATAGCCCACCCAAGGTCATGCTGAGAATAAATATCAGAGGGGATTGCACAGCCCAAGTGTCCTGACTGCCTCTGAGTTTGCACAGTAATCTTGAAAGTTTAAATGGTCCTTTTCACTATTATTTTTTGTTAGACCTGTCATCTGCTGCTGCAATCTTTATTTTTTTAAACCTAATTTGCAAAGCAAAATACGTTCCTGCCCGCTCACGCCCCACCGCCCCCCTTTCCCTAGTTTCAGAGTCTGTTGTAAGGACACCAGGGTTCTGTGACTGTGAGGTCATCCCAGCATGTGAATGAGTGGTGGTCGAGACCACCAGGGCTGGGGAATGGTGTTGAACTGGCAGCACCCTTATCCTTGACACCATTATCCAGAACTGCTTCATTATTATTTGTCATGTAGCCTGGATTTCAGAAAAAAAATGGACTTTGAAAAGAGGACTTCGCTACCAAAAAGACAAAAGGAAGCAAAGACTCTGAGAAGCCCCACTGAGAGGAAACTGTGCCCCACCTCTGGACTGGCAGGTCTGGGGTTGTGGGGGTCAAAAGTGGGTAGCACAGCAGAGGTGGGGGTGCTGTTGTTTCAATCTGAGGGCAGGAAGGGAAGCCTGAAGAGTCTGACCCTGAGTGTTCTTGCTCCAGGTGTGAATATGGAAGAGCCAGAAGCACCTGCCTCTTCCAGCTGCTCTGGGAGATTCTGTTTGTCTCAGAGAATTGGAACAGCAGCCAAGGGCTGCCTCAAATGAACAAGCTGTTTTCTGAAAATAGGACATTTGGTGTCTTTAAAGGCAGTGTACCCCCAGCTCTCCACGTGGTTCATTCACTTTGAACAGGAGCAAGATTGCAGGGGCCTTCAGCACTGAGTGGAGGTTTCAGAGATGCACCATCGAGCATCCCAGACTTCATGTTTATGGACCCAACTCCTTTCATCTTAGGATCTCAAAGCACCTTACCTGACATTCAGGGTGATTCCTTCAGTTGCAGAGAGAGAAAATAGAGACAAGAGAGAGAACAGAGCCTGCAGGGTGAGATAATGAAGGGATGGTGAGTCGTGAATAAATCCCAGATCTGGAGAGGACCTTGAAACGCCGTTGGAAATTTGATGGTATTTTTTCCCTTTTGTTTTCTCCTTGTGGCGTTTGAAACTAAGAGAGGGAGATGATGTGCTTTTGGATCTGAAATTCATTTCTCATTTCTCAAAATATCACCAGTGAAATAATCCTAAAATGAGGGTTAGATAATTATTAAGAAAACTGAAAACAAGCCATTCTATCCTTTTAATAGTTCCTGACATAAAAGAATAAAAAATGTACTGTGATTCATCATTTATCCACCAATTCTTCCCTCACCAATTTATTGCTAAAGTATCAATAAGCTATCTAGCAGAGATTGCTGTGAGGGTAACGAGTCTGAAATACATAGAAATGAAAGCTCTGAGCCTAAGAGTCAATGGCATTCATCACAGTGGTGGGAACAACTTATACACACATGTATGTATAAATATGTAATGTATATGTATTATATAGGCTGTCTCCTTTCATCCTCTTAATGTCCTTTAGAGGTGGTGTCTTCCATCTCCATTTTACAGGTAAAGTAAGACACTGAGGCTCAGGCTTAACTTATTCATGGTCATATGATAAAGAAGAAGAAGAGTCAAGTTTAGTTCACTCAAAGGTCCATTTCTTTTTATCCCATCATATCTGAGTTCTGATTTGAGGCTAAAGGTCAAAGCTGTTGGACTTTTAGATATGCTTAGGACAACAACAGAGATAAAATACTTCGGAATAAACTTAGGAAGAAATGTGCAATGAAGAAAATCACAAAACATTAATCGGAGATACAGAAGTAGACCTGAAGAGCAGAATGTGGACATGTTGGAGAGTATCTCTATATCATCCACATGCTGACTTTCTTTAAGTGGATTTACACACTTAATTAGTCAGATTAAATATGTATGCATGTTTCTCCTCCCCTATGAAGATGATATTAGAAGTTCATACAGAAAAATAAGTATAAAAGAGTAAGTGGGGCGGAGTGGTAATGGAAAGAAGGGACCAGGCCTACCAGATATTAAAACATTCTATAAAATATTTGCAGTTAAAACTGTATTTCTGGAACATAAATAGACTAATGGAATAGAGCAGGAAGTCCAAAATCAGACCAAATACATATAGAAATGTAGTATATGTGATAAAGGTGGTATTTAAAATCACTGGTGAAAACACAAATATATTACAAAGTAATATAAAACAATTGAATAACCACATAGTAAAAAAAAATTAGATCCTTAGAATAGGCAGTAATACACTTTGAATGAATCAGAAGGAGAATATGGTGGTGGTCATGAGCCATCAAGACACCGGCATATCCCTTTTCCTACAAATAAGCATAAAGCTGGAAAAAGAAAAATCATTTCAGGGATTTAGAGACTGACCAAAGGCAGGAAAAAGAGACACATTTATGAAAAATGATGATAGCTGTTGATAAGAATATCAGAGTCTGCAACCCGTTAGCTGGACCTGCTGTCTCTTCCTGCCCCATCCCCACTTCCACACACAGATCTGCTGGCAAGAACTGGAGTGTTTCCACTGCAGAGCTGACCAGGAAAAGCATCAACTTTGCTGCCTACAGGGTTGGAGTCAATATAGGGCAGAGGACAAACACTCAGAGTGTGTCAGTAGAAGTACAAAATTCAATATAAAATCAGCAGGGAAACCCTACAACTCTGTCTACTCCAGGGCACGTCGGGCAAGTGGTGAATTAGTTGGACATTTAAGAGGAAGACAAACTCTCCACCTACCCTTGACTGATTACGAAGCCAGATGCATACTCAAGAGAGACGCAAGCGAGTTCCGGGGAAAGCGAGTCAAGGCATACTTGAGAAATGAGTGAACTTTAAACTCCTCCTATACGCAGACCAGCAGAAGGGTGCCTGGAAGCCTTAAGGGATGAAAGCATTTGAGTCATTAGTTGTTCACTAAACTATATAATCTTTGGAAAATCAGGTTGAAAATGAAAATAATTGTAACAAAAATTGATTCGAGACATCAGTGTTTGCTCACATGATGAAGAGAGATTCTGGAGCTTATGTCCAGGCAAATTGCTCCTCTTAACTAAAGACAATGACAAAATACTGAGGAAAAAAAATCATAATCCAGAATGTTATAGAATAAGTAAAATGTCATTTCTAACAAAAAATGAGATACACGAAGAAACAGAAAAGTGTGACCATAAACCAGAAATGGTAAATGTACGAATAAAGTATAATGGAGAGTGGTGGAAATTTCATCACAATACAAGGGTGAATATATTAGGGTGGTATTGTGGTTACGAACATCTACTAACAGAGCCACATAAAGCAAAAAGTGTCAGAAGTGAATGGAGAAGTATACAATTCAATAATAATAGTTGGAGATGTCAGTATACCACCATGAATACTAAATAGAACTATATGGGGAATTAATAAGGGTGTAGAAGACAACCAGATTTTTCTAGAGTATGCCATTAAAATATCAGCATGATACACATTATTTTCAAGTGCGCATAGACTGTTCTCTGGGATAGAATTTATGCTGGGCTGAAAATCAAGTCCGTAAATATACAAGGATTGAAATCATACAAAATATGTCCTCCGACCTCCAAATAAATAAGAGATAAGAGAGCGCACCGATGTGGCTCAGGTGGCTGAGATGGCTAGGGTGCAGATCATGTGAAACCCAAGGATATGGGTTTGGGACCCAAGACTCTGAGGAAAAAGCTAAAGAAAGAAATTAGAAATTTATAACAGAAATAACAAAAAATTAAATTAACCAATTTTGAAACTTAAACATACTTCTAAATAATCCATGGGTCAAAGAAGAAATCACAGGAGAAATGAGAAAATATCTTGAAAAGAATCACAATAAAAATGCAACATATCAAAAGATTGTGGCTGCAACTAAAGCAGTCCTTAGAAGAAAAAGTATGACTTTAAAATGGCTTATATTAGGAAGGAAGGTTGACATCACCATTTCTACTTTAAGGAGATAAAAATAGAAGAGCAAATTAAACTCAAAGGAAATAGAAGGAAGGAAGTCACATATTTTTAATGAAATAAAAAAAAATAGTGAAAATCAATTAAACCCAAAACTGGTTCCTTTAAGAAGATTTTTTTGAAAAGGTAAACCATTAGGTATACTGACCAAGAACAAAGAGAAAGAAACAAACTGAAAAAAATCAGGAATGAAAACAGGAGCACCATTATAAATACTACAGAAATGAGAGGAATTATAAGGGAATATTATAAATCATTTATGGTAGCAAATTAAACAATTTAGAGGAAGTGAGACAATTCCTACAGAGAGAGAAATGGTTAAGACTGACTCAAATAAATAGAAAATTTTAACAGGCATAGAAAGAATAAAGTGAGTTAGTAATGAAATCACCCAACAAAGAAAAACCCTGCCCTATATGAATTAAATTCAAAGATATGCCAGTCTTACATAAACTCAGAGAAAAAAGATGAGGGCATCAAAAGACACGGAGGGCTCCATTGGCTTATGGTACCAGTGTTTAGCCATACAATTAAATAATTATTTGGCAATAAAAAGGAAAGATACTAATTCATGCTACAACATGGATGGCCTTTAAAAGCATTATGCTGAAAGAAAGAAGTCAATCACAAAAGACTACATGTTATCTATCTATCCTCCTATGAAATATATAGAATCAGCAAATATATAGAGATGGAAAATAAATTAATCATTTCCTAGGGTTGGGACAGCTGCATGAAAATGGGGAGCATCTGCAGTGAATATAGGGTTTCTTTTTGGAGATAAAAGTTATTCTACAGTTGATTTTGGGGATGGTTGCAAAACTCAGTAAATCAATTACAACTATTGTAATTGTACATGGCGAATTGTATGGTATATAATTACATATCAATAAAGTTGGTTTTCTATCATGTCTATCTATCTATGTCCAGTAATCTCTCAAATCTATTATAATCATTTACTTGAAGGGATTCCTACTGGCTAAATCTGGAAAATTTGAGCATCCAAGTAAGTTAGGGCAGAAATGAATATAACCTACTGAATAAAATAAGTATCCATGAGTCCATAATGATAATAAATATACAAATAAATAAATTAGGGATATAGGAAAGCTCTTACCATAGAATGTCAACTCTTAACTAATAGCAGACATGATGGTGTTAGAAGATCAGTGTTTTGCAATCATTGCAGCACAAATTGAGTCAGGCAAGAATCATCAGTTGTTCTAAATTTGGCAAGGGTGGGATTGGGAAGTTCTAGAAGAACAGGCTACTGAAATATTCTCAGAGTTTCTCTTCATAATCACATATAAGTTGTAAAAGGAAAACTACTACCCATTAAAAAAATAAACACTTCGACCACGTGATCAGAATGAACATAACTGTGAAAAAGCAGTAAATGGACATAGAGCTCCAGCTGTGATGCTTGAAGAAGAGCATGTAACAGACAGGTGTTCAGTCAGAAACATGCAGCACAAGTCTCATCCCAAGAAAGGGTCAAAGAAACCCCAATGAGATAAAGTCTATGAAATAACCTATAATTTTAATAAACATCATGTCATGAATGATGAAGGAAGACTGAAGCACTGATTTAGGTTATGAAGACTAGAAAAATATGACAACTAAATGCATGATCCTGGATTGGATCCTTTTCTGGAACAAAAATGACTGTAAAGAACATTATTGAGACAAGTGATGAAATTAGAAAATCGATAGATAAAATATAATAACGTTGAATATATTGAATTTGATAACTTTGCTATGATTTTATGAGAATATTTCTGTTCATAGAGAAGATACATTAAAATATTAATGATCAAGGGACATGATTTATATAACCTCCTCTCAAAAATATAAAAATGATATAAATAACTGCTCTCAAAGGTTTAGAAAAATTGTTCTCTCTCCATTACCGGGTCAGTCTCTTTTCTCTCTCTCTCCATATATATATATATATGATTATGTGTGTGTATCTATGTGTGTGTATATATATATAAATTTCATATATATTATTCTATATATTTATATATTAGCTTAATTATAATTAGAAATATACTCTCAACTGTAGTAATATCAAGATATATACACATGTATAAAAATAATAGAACAGATATAGCTATATAGATAGAGATTATAGAGCGAATAAGGCAAATATCACACAATATTAAAAATATAGGTACATTTTATCTAGAAGTTTTGTGCTATTCTTGCAATTTTTTTGTAGAACTGAAAATATAAAATTAGTAGCAAAATTAATGCGGCCAAGTAATAATATCCAAAGCTCTGTTAAGGCCTACACTATATTAAATGTGAATTTGATTGCCCTTCAGTAAAGAACCAGGGATACATCACACTTTTCATGGACTCTGGCTTTTAAGATTTTTAGTAAGCTCTTGGGAAATGATCTTTTTTCTTTTAAAACCAGTAACTAAGTTGCACACAGTTTGTAGTGAAACCAGCTCCTCTGGCTCGCTCCCGGTCCTTTTCCTTCTCTACTTGTGTTACATTCCTCAGAAGCAATCTTTCTGAACCCTCCCTGGACTTAGCATTGTTCCCACCAGATGTGGCATGGCACTTGGTACCCTCTCTCAACTCAGGAGTAGAGGATTTTGCTTATTTGCACTCTTATCTTTCCCTCTCCATGCTTCTTGAAGAGTGATGGCTCTCCCGCCCATCTGACATACGGTGTGTACGTTAAAGGTGTGCAGCACGAGGGTTTGATGCAGGTGTGCTTTGCAGAATGACTACCACAGTAACGTGAGATAGCACGTCCATCTCTTCATATAATTACTCTGTGTGTGTGTGTGGTGAAATAATTTAACACCCCTCTTAGCAACTTTCCTGTATGTAACATGGCATTGCCATGCCATGCTGTCCATCACTGTACCGGACATTAGACCTTGTAACTGGAACAGAACTGACTGGAAGTTTATATCCTCTGGCCCGTACTCTTATTTCCCTGGACCCCCAGCCCCTGGCAGCTACCATTCTCCATACGACTCCACCATCTCTTTACTTCTTCTTCCTCCGTCTCTCAGTTTTAATGAGCAGATCTTTGACATTGCAACCGCTGAGAGAAGGCACGTTTTATTTTGGAATTATGATTATGTTTTCTCTGCCTGGATTCTCACTTGATTCCAACGTGTAAACTAGCACAAATCTTTGAGGTTCTTTTGAGGCGGTGCTGACTGCTTATTGCAGAGCCAAGTGCTTATGGTCTGATTGCTTTTCTTTCTCTATGGTTGCAATGCCTTTTCTCTTGTCAATGAAAAGGAAAAATCCTCAGATGGATTGTTCTTTGTTTATACTCCACCAGTTGCTCAAAACCATGTCCTCTTCGATCTCTATTTGGACTCTGCCTTTCTTGTACTTGCACTTCAACCCCTATCCTGAAACTACTGATTGCTTTATGCTTTTTTTATTAAGGGGAAAAGTGTGTGATTTTAACTTTATTCCTTTTACCAATCAATTTACTGTTGAGAATTTATTTCATTTCTTCTCCAAGGGCAATGATCTCCTGGTCTGTGTTGATCCCTTTGCTTCATGTCTAGGCCATAACTTTTTTGGGAGCTTTTCATTTTTTTTTTGAAGTATCCAAGTGTTTTCCTTTTTCATTTCCATCAGAGTGTGTGTGTGTGTGTGCATGCGCATGCTTTTATCATTCCTACTGAGTATTCGAGCATTCAGTTCTCTTGAGTCCGGTCTTGCCCTCCTCCCACTCCTGGTATTATCATCATTTTTGTTCACTAAAAGCTGTCTTAGAGGTCAGTCTCAGTGATCTGTCCCTCACTGGTTTCTAGGACTGGTTCACAGCCCTCATACTGAGCATTTTTATATTATTATCTTTTGCTGCAGCCATTATTTCATAAATCTTATAGCTTCTTTCTTTGTTTCCATCCCTATTTGGTTGAAATATAGCCTAGAGTAACTTTCAAGAGGGGATACATGGAATATAAATTTTCTGAAGTTTTGTACAAATCGGGGTACTTGATTCATCAGTTTCCTCGTTATAAAATTATAGATTAAAATACTTTATCAGCCTTCCAAGCATTTTTCCATTATATTATAACATCCAGTGTTCTTGATGAGAAACATGGTGTCAACCTGAATTGTTTTTCTTTTGTCGGTATCTTTTTCTTCCTCCCCTGGATAGTTGATTAGCTTCTATCTTGGCTTGGTGATCTTGGGTCTATGTGCTCATTTTCCCTAATGTATGAAGTCTTGGGAGAACTTATCTCAAGGTATCCTCAAATGCCTTTTCTCGGGGACACAAACCCTGATAAGAAAGGGCCCTAGTCATGCCCAAACATATTTTTTTCCTAATTCATTGGGAAAAAAGACTTTTTTCCCTTCTTTGCTTGGGGGAAATGACTAACAGTGTTCCTCACCTGAGAACAGAGCTAAGTTATTCCGTGATGATACCTCTAATCTTCGATCCATTCTGATTCGTCCCACTATCCTTGTCCCCTCTGTGCTATGGCCTGCAAAATTTCACCTCTTTCTCATCTGTTTCCAACTCTAAGTGCATCTCTTTCCAGCCAGTACTTACCAAATGCTTCACTCTCCCTTTCTCGAGCACGCCAATGGCCTCCTCCTGCTCTGTTTGATCTTTAATGAAGTCTTGGAGGAATATGACATGTGTTCTGTCCACTGTCTTTGGGAATAAGTGTTCATTACCCACAGTTTTGTCAACAGTTTTGCCAAGCTCTCTGCCTCCAGGCAACCCATTGTCATGTTGTCCTAGGCAGTTCTCACTAATTCTTATTTTAAATTTAGACGTGGCAGTTCTACAAACATTTTTTTCAACTTTCTGTTGTTTTTCTTTTTAACTTTTGTAGAAGCCTACTCATTCCTAAATTAGCGATTCTGTTTTCACCGATGATCAGTATTTACCATTTGATAAATACAGTTTCCTGGAACTTTCCCAAGCCCCTGATTTGCCAGAGACTGACATGATCACATAATCTAGAGTGACAGCTTTGTCCTGAGCATTGCTGTCTGCAAGCCCTTGCCTGTTTTATCCACTAGAATTTCCCTGCTTTCTCCCCACCTGTTGTCTCCTCCCATGTAAATCCCACTGAAGCTTCCAGGTTGAAGAGGGCAGGCTGTTCTAAGTGCTTGCCCTCTCCACATCCTCCTCCTATCAGATCTCTGTCCAGAGTCCTGGGTCACTAGAGGCCGCTTGAACATCATGTTCTGTATTTTGAGTGATCTCCCTCTCCCCCATCACAAATGATTTTGTGAGGTTTGGCCATGACCCAAAGAAAACCAAGCTATATATGTGACTGCAGCTATGAGGGAACTTTGGTTTGTTTTACCTGATCAGACTGATGGTAACCAAACCGGATTCAGTCCTCTCTGTTGTGCAGTTACTGATAGCTGAGCAGGTGAGCAAAGTCAGAAACACACGGAGAGGAGCAAACACAGACACACGCTGACTCACAATTAGTGGTGGGGCATTAACGCGTGACAAAGCAAGATAGGCAGTTGCTGGCAGGCCCTTGGACCCCAAGTGACCTCTGTCTAGCTCTAGACTCTAGACTCTGTGAGGACAGGCTGTGCCATATGCCTGTTCTCCCTTGAGATCTGGCTAGAAAGTTTTTCTGGTTACTGTGAGGCCTGGCTGATAACTAGGAATTTTTTCCCTTTGTCCTGACTACTTTCCATTGCTTGAGCACAATATGCGAAAGTTTTAGGACCTTGGCAGAGTGAAACAAACACAAAGGTTCTGTTTCAAGGCCCTAAGCTCCATTCTGCCACTGCCACCCCAGGGATTTCTCCTTCCTAAACTACAGAGCTCTTTGGACACTAGATATTCCTTACAGGACACAGTCCATGCCTTGAACTGAATTTAAACCCGCCGTCTTCCTCCTGCAGAATTGCAAGTGTATGTATGAGGGCCTCGCTTTAGGCATCATTCTGTCCACCAGGGGGTCTGGACTGGGACATACAACCTATCTACCAAATGTTTGTGGAACCAGTGAAGGAAAAGATGGAAGAACAAAAAAAGGGAAGTCAAGTGAAGCCAAGAAGATTCTAGCGAAATACATATGGGAATTTATTTCTAAATATTACTTTAATAAGCACCTGGATGCACTGATTCATTTATGCCTCCCTACCCCTTGGGCATTTTGTTGTGTATTAAGTGTTAGATATACAAAGAAAGATGCAACATTTCTTCTTCAGGGTTTCTAAATCAAATTGAAAAAGAAAGTTCTAAAGTATTAACTACAACACAGTATTCTGAGAGTTCTCTGAAAGGAAGAGAAAATCAGAGGTCTAAACAAAAAAAAAAAGGTCTTCACCACAGGGCAGGAGAGATTAAGCTCTTGCTGTGAATCTGCTCTCTGCACATATTATCTTGGTTGACTCAGAGTAAGGATTTTGTGGTCTGTAGCCCGTGTCCTTTGTCTTAGAGGGCAGGGAGCAGGCTCAGGGAGGTTCGGGCTGTGCCTTTGGTTCCACAGCCAGCAAGTGACAGAGACATCACTCCATCCAGCTCTTCTGTCTTGGAACTCTCCTGCTTTCCTGAGTGCCCGGTACCACCACAGGTGACTGTCTCCCAGAGCATAACCATACTTAGACGCAAGCTCTGAGGACAGAAAACATTGCACTTAAGAAGACTGTACTGACTGAACTAACGCCCTTGGGACCTTTAGGGAGCCAACAAACCCGCTGTTCATTTGTTTTCTCAGGCCCTTTCAGCCTCAGCAGCTGGCTTCTATTCTAAGGAGGCCTGCTTTCCTCATCTTGCGTCTGGCCCTCAAATGACATGGCCGAGCCTCCAGCAGCTGGGCCCAAAGGGACGTGCATATACAGGGTCTCACCTGGTTTGTACTGACCTGGACTGTGTAGCAGATCTGCTTGCCAGGCTTTGTTTACTTCTTGCAAACCTGCTGACTGTGGTGTTTCTTTCTCAAAGCACTGAGTCCTGAAGTTCAGCCAGGGCCTGGAAGGGGGAAAACATTTGTCCACTGCTGACAATGTCATTACCAAAAGCAGTTGGCAGTTTTTAGGCCGAGGTTGCTGGAGACAGGCTGAGATTCAGACCGAATCAGCCTGGCTCCAGAACACAGGAAACTGGAGACAGATGTGGAAAAAGGGGGCACTGGAATTCCCACGTGGCCACAGAGTCACCTGCTGCTACTCACATCTAGACACCCACACATAAGGCAGGGACCAGCCGTGCTGCAGAGGGAGGCACAGCTCCAAATGCCAGTCAGAGAGATCCTGCAGAGCTGCCTGCCTTTGCTGACAGTGGCAGAGAGAGCCCACACATTCCATGGCCGTGGGCCTTTCGTGCCAGGCCACTGAGCAGACAGCACCTCTGGGGAAGGGCGCTGCAGGATGGCACAGATGCCCATGCTCTTCCTGAAAACGGGCCCTCGCTGATCACGTCACCCTCTTGAGCACGTCACATCTGATCCCAGCCTCACCTCTGGTGAATGCTGAGTGCAGGACAGTGACTGTGGCTTCAGGTGGGAGGAGAGACGCTCACACGGAGCTGTGTGAAAATAGGAGCAAGGCCTTCTCCAGCTCCACCTCTGTCACCTCCTGTGTGTGGGAACTCAGCAGGATCTTAGTTTCTCCAAACCCCATGAGTATGTCCTGGGGCGGTGGCTACCTAGTAGTTCGAGGTGGAGATTCAATGAGAACATCCAAAGGGCACAAGGCAGGCATAAGCACTCACTGAATGGTAGCTTGTTCAGTGAGCAAAGGCTCCAAGGTCTCACCTCCTGAAGAGGCTCAAGAGATTCCTCACGTCAGCGAGCCCCAGGCTGAGGGCGCATGCCCACCAGACCCTCTGAATGAACCCGCACTTCCTTCTAATTCCTGCGTTTGGAGGGGTCTTACGGATCCTAAAATATTCAGCTTAAGTGTTCTCTGGAGCCCTTCCTGGCCCCACCAGACAGAACCATATGCTCCTCCCCTGGGAGGAGTTGAAATGATCTGTTTGTTTGTTTTTTCCACTAGGTGGTAAACTCCAAGAGGGCAAGACATTTTCTGTTTCAACATCAGTCACATAGAAAGAGCGCATGTGAACAGGTCTCAAGTCTGGGCCCAAGTGTGTCCCTTTCTGCTGGTGGGTTGGGTGCCCGCTGGGGGCGGTGGAGCAGGTCGCACCCCTGCACCTCCCACAGGGGCCACGCTATTTCCATGCCTCCTCGGAGCTGGCTGCATCCCCGGGGCTTTGGGCACGTCTAAGCCATGGAAAAGCAGAGAAAAATATGAGAGAAGATAAAAGTATGAGGAGAGAGAAGAAATGGAAATTTGTCACGGGTCAATTACAGATCATTTTCAGTTGAGCCAAAAGATCGTTGGCTTGACTGAGCACAAAAGTGGTAGAAGAGAAAGCAGCATGTATTAGGGGAGGCAACCACGTAATGCTTCATAGACACTTGTCCACGTCTGCAAAGAGGCTTCACTCCATGCCAGACAGTAGACAAGCCCCAGTGAGGCATCTACAGTGCAGGGAGGAAGAGTGTGGGGGCTGCGAGCTCCTGCTCTGCCATCAGAGTGCCTGCTTGCACTCCCGGATCCATCAAATGTGCATCAGCTGCTTGTCTGAACCCTGCTTCCTGAGTTATACATGGTGGAAATGATGGCATCTGTCTTGTAAAGGATGAAATGAGATGGCCACTGGAGAGGCAGGCATCAGAGCCCTTGGTACATAGTAAGCATTCCGTAAATTCTATCCATGGTATAAACGTTGACATATCTGCGTTACTCTCTCAGCCTGATTCCAAAGCCTTAGAGAGTCTGGGGTTGAAGGAGAATCCTTAGATACAGGATAATATAGCCTAGAAAAGATCTCCTGTTCTCCCACTTTATTAAGACACTTAAAACATTTTTACTATGTTTCCAAGGGAATCAACCTAATGAATAGCTAGAATCACAAAAAACAGTGGAAAGGACCATTCAGGTGTCAGGACACCTGGTTCTGTTTTAAATTGCATCACTGCTCACTTGTGCAACTTTGGGAAAGTTCCATAAGCTTTCTGGGTTTCTGTTCACTCATCTGTCAAATAAAGGAATCTGTCTGTAAGCCCTTTTTTTGGCGACAACAATCACTGCTTCTAATATCAAGCCAAATTGTGTTGAAACATTTTTTTTCCTTCTTGTCTATATTTGCTTGCTACCCTACCCAGTTTACTGGAGGCTACAAATTGATTAACAGGCAAAGCAAACATCACCAGACAGGCTCTCTGTAAAGGAAATGGATGAATGAATAAATTCACGTTACATCAGCCCTATATATTTAAGTACTCAGCTTGAAGAACCCAGTGATTTCTGGGGCAGAAGTGGGAGGGGTGGGAGTGTCATGAGAAATATGGGGCTTCCTTAGAACGCAGGGTATGAACAGGCGTGGACATGGCCTGGTCCTCTCTAAGATAAAAGCAGTGACTCAGTAAGACAGAGCTCCCATCTCAAGGAAGAGAGAACCAAGAGCAAACTATAATGATTATTATACACAGTTAAAGAGTTGTCTTATGGAGGAGGGCATTGCCTCTTAGTGGCATTCCACGGAGAACAATGACCAACAGGACAGATGTCAGATTTCATTGCAATATAAGAAAAACCATCCATTCTATTAAAAGCAAGGATTGAAAACCTTTCCTTTACAGGGACAGACAGAAGATATTCTAGGCATTTGGGGTCATGCAGTCTCCATCACAATTAACTCAGCTTGCCAGTATATCATGAAGTCAGACATAGACAAAATATATAATAAGCATGACTGTGTGCCAATAGATCATTATTTACAAAAGACAGTGGTAGGCCAGATTTGGCCCGTGGTCCACAGTTTGCTGACCCTTGCATTAGAGAAGCACCTGTACGATTGGGTGGCTGCTGGTAGTGAGTGGTGATGTCCTTCCTACCCCTACACAAACCACTGAGAGGACAGTGTCCGGCGGTGACTCTTCTCAGTGCCGGGGTCTATATCCCTGCCTTGGGTGGGGGTTCTGATTAGGCAGAATGTAGGTTCCTTCTACTAGTTATCCCTGTAATTCTTAAAGGGTAAGTATATGGACAGACCTTGGGATACCAAATATCTGTGAAGGGACAGAAGACCTCGGAAGAAGCTAGAACTAATCAGACAAACTCACCATTAACCTGGGGCTGCTGGGGCTAGCCTGACCCTTTTTCACTTTGTCTCTTGGGAGGAACATTATGTGAGAGGGATTTTTTTTTGTTCCTCTTACAATTTGGCAGACATCTCATGTAGCTGGTCAATGGCTGAAATATCAAATGGGGAAAATTCCATTCTTTTACACACACGCACGCACACGTGCTGCATTTACATTTTCGTGAAGATGTGCTGTATATAGAACAGGCATCCGATAACCCCTAAGAGGCTAGGTGGAGTAGAAAGCTACAGCTCTCTCTTGCTCCCAAAGCTCCCTCTTCATGACTTGCTCCCTGAGAATACCGTGCCCTTCACTGGTTTCCTCCGTAACGTATTCAGTCTTCCTCAAAAATCTTGCAGGATTTGAAAGTGAAAGGAGGACTTTGGAGTTGCTGGGGGAATATTAAGTGCACACACCGAATGCTGTTATCTGACTCCAGGCTGCCAGGCATTGCTGCATGCAGAATGTTAAGGTGCTGGGCTTCCAGGGGCTTCCAGCAGCTTCCAGCTGCTCACTGTGGACCCGCAGCAGGCCACTGAGAAATCAAGTCCTTGTAGAGCCCCGATTATGTGGCATCAGGCAGGAGTCCCGGTCTCTACCTGGCTGTTCCCTCCACCCAGGAGCCAGTGTAGCAGCTTTGCAGACCTCTGCTGAATAATCTGTTAGTCCTGTGGCCTGCGTGACTGCTGACTTCTAAGACCTGGCCTGAGGGACACTGTCATTTCTGCTTTTTAGCAGCTGCAGAATTTCATAGTAGAATTATAATGGGATTAAGAATTAGATGATTTAGGTTCAAGTCCTGATTCTGTCACTTAGTAGAAATGGGTCATTGGGCAAATAAGTCTTAGCCCATGGGGTGAGTTCCCCATTTGGGAAATGTAAGTGTAAAAGTAGAATAGAATGAAACCATTCAGAGTTTAGTGAACTCTCTTTATTTGCGGTAGTCGTGTTGTGTGAGGGTGCCCTGAGCTCGTGAACACTGAGCCATTGCTCCTAGGGCAATGCAGTTGGGTTCCTACAAGCCTTTGCTTACAACCCTTCGCTTACAACTGCTTCATCAGCGAATCACCGCGTAACCCTGTTTTCCTTATGATTCTGAATGAGGCATCTTGTTTAATGTGTGTTGTTGGTTATTTAACCTTGAACTCATGACCACCAGACCTGTAACCCAGCAGGTTTCTGTGTAAGGCACAGCACGGCGCTCTTGCTCTGGGTCTGTAGCATTCCAGAATTATGCTGGGGGAACATTTTAAATAAATCACAATCACAACGCGCCAAAGTGTGAAAAACATGGCGCCCACTAGATGGTAAAAAAAATGATGGTTTAGGCTGTGGGGGCTGCAACAAAAGACGGGCACTCACCTGGTTCACCTCCCTAGGAATGAACGCAAATGCTGCTCCTGCTCCGCACATGCCTGTGACAGGCATGGACGTGTGGTTAGAATGGATTTGGGGCCTCCAAACCAATACAAATCTGTGAATAAGGAGGATTAACTGTACTTCACAGATTCATTGGAGGATTGATTGTGATAAAATCCAGGGACCTAGCCAGTGGGTGTCTCCCAAGGTCAGTGCCCTGCCTGCTTTTCTGACCCAGCTGCTGTGGCTGCTCCCTGACACACCCCACTCTTGCGTTTTCTTGTGTCCTCTGGGTAGGGGATGCTTTCCTGCCTCTGTCGTGGTGTTCACACTGTGTTTTCTGCCTAAAGTGCTCTCTGTAGCCACATCACTAGAGTTCCACTCAAGGGACACCAGCAGGCAGGAAACCTGGTCTTCTGGAGAATCTGTATATTTGATTCAGGTTTAAAGAGTGTGGTTTATTTTATTTTTAAAATTTTCTTGAAGGAACATTGCTTTATGTAAGATTTTAAGGTATATATCCCCATAATTCAATATATATATATACATATACATATGTATGTAGCACATTAAGTTCACCATCAATAACCAATTCTCCATAATAATGCAGTTCTTTCTTTTTTTCTTGAGGTAACTTTGATTTACAAAATAATATAAGTATATAAGTGTGGATGTGCAGGTTCGCTGTTCACCAAGTAAATGATACCACACCACAACCACTGCCTAATCCTCCGCCACTGTCCATGAACCCGCACCACCCTTGCTCCGATCCTACTCACATCCCCGCTGGTAACCTCAGGGCTGTTGTCAGCATCCAAGGGCTAGCTTTCGTTCTGTCAGTTTGTTTGCTTTGTTGCTTTATATTCCACATGTGAGCAAGACCATCTGGTATTGGTCTTTTTCCTACTGATTTATTTTGCTTTGCATAATCCTCTCTAGTGCTTCCATTCTGTAGCAAATGGCAGTATTTCATATTTTTAAGGGCTGTGTAGTATTCCACCTTGTACATACACCACATCTTCTTTATCCATTCATCTGTGAATGGACACTTAGTTTGTTTCCATTTATTGGCTATTGTAAACGTTGCTTCCATAAGCTTGGGAATGCACATATCTCTGTGAATTTGTCTTTTTGTGTTTCTTTTGAGTAAATACCCAAAAGTGGGATGACAGGATCATATGAGATTTCCATTCTTAATCTTTTGAGGAATCTCCACACTGCTTTCCATAATGGTTGTAGCAGTTTACACTCCCACCAATAGTGTGAAAGGTATCAAAAGGGTGTGTTATAAAGATTTTGTTGTTGTTGTCTATTCCCCCTGGCTCTGGGGTCTTGAACCCAGGTCCTTGTACTCTACATGGTCAGCACCTCCACTGCCTGAGCACCTGAGCCTCATGGGTATGCTAAGATTCATTTTGAAATTTATGTATAGACATGAGACAAATACTTGCAAAGGCCCTAATCATCAGCTCTTGCTGAAACTCATTTCTGAGTGAATACTTTCACTCTCAGGCTTCAGTGGAACACGCCTGCTATATTTTTAGCACTTTTATGCTTAAGATTTGGGGACCCCTTATTCCTAGTCTGTGGTTTCTCCCCTTGACCTAAACTTTCATCATAGGAGAGCTCAAGAACACTGAGGTCGGAACAGCCACCACAAAACCAGCTTCAGAAATCAAAGCCAACCTCTTAGGTCTCAGACTGATAGTCTGCCCTCAGCCTTGGTTGTTCCAGGCAGGGGCCTTCCTGAATGTGGGGCCAATGGTGCAGTGAGCCTGTGAGTCTGCATCAGGTGACTGCTTCTGAGCAGCTTGGCGGGATGTCCCTGCCAGCTGGGTCTGAGCTCCCGTCTGTTCTGCTGACCCCCTTGCACATGTCCGCTCTCCTCCTGCTGGCCGCATGCCTGCCTCTCTTGGTTCTGGGGCTGGTTTCTGTGTCCGTTTCATCCTCACTCTCACCAACTGAACTCCAGCTGCTCCTGGCTTCTCCCACCTGCGTGCACTGCCTTCTACCGCCCTGCTGCCAAGGCTATGACTGCGCCTCCCGACTCGAGCAGGTGGCACCGAGGAGCAAAAGCACCCTAGGCTGAGTGTTAGGGAGACCTGGTTATGGTACTGTTCCCGCCTCTTGTTATCTGGGTACTCTAATGCAAGTCTTTTATTTTTCTGTGCTCTGGTTCTGCATGTGTGAGATGAAATGGTTGACTAGACTGTTGAGGTTTTTCCAGCATCCACATTCATGGTGTTCTGAGTCCTTGGAAGGGAGATGGGTGGCCTGCACCTGACAGTCCACAGGTGGATACACTACCCTGACTGGTGCAATACCTGTTCCATGACTGTTTGGTTGAAAGAACCCAGGCTATGGGTCTGCACTGACCAGGCTGCTGGTGACAGCAGCCCTGTGAGCGCTACACACAGCAGTGAAAATGGGGTGAAATCATCACCAATAGAGAGGGTACAGTTATTTGTTTTCAAGGGAATCTCACTTCCTATATTCCTCATCTTTTGGAGGAGAAAAACAGCTCTGAGCATCAGAGAAAGGCTGTCTGCTCACTTTTCTAATGCTGTTTTGTGGGTCAGACATGGGCCTCCAAAGGCAACACAAGCAGCCAAGCATCCACGAATCAGAGGAAAGAACGCTCGCTTGCCGGGGGCATTTATAGTTTATAATGAAAGACGTGGCATAACGAGGATGGGCAGTGATGATGATGATGGGGATGTGCACGCAGAACTAGTATCATATCAGGACCTGTGCTAAGTCCACATGCGGACGATTTCATGTCACCCTCAGAGCCATGTGTGTTATCCACACCATGTTAGTGCAGAAATAATGATCCTACGGACACAACAAACCAGACGCATTTAGACCACAAGAGTGATGCAAGTAAGAAGAGTATTTTACATTTGTGTCCTTTGCATAAGCTCCTGGCCATCTGGGATCCCCTTTCTTTTTGACTCAGGCAAGATGTGGAAAGCCTGGCTGTAACTCATGTTGTGGTGAGGAAGTTGAGACTCACAAAGGTAACAGGCCGACAAACACCCAAGAAAGAACTAATGAAGATGAGTTCAAGGGGAAGGCACTGAGGAGGACAGAAGGACAGAAGGACAGTCCAGTTGGACAAACTGCAGTTTGTCCAACACAGAGAATATAATGTTTACTCTTATGTCACAAAGGCATTTGCATATAATTAATTGCATGCCCTTTGTGTTGAAACCTGATTTGGAAAATGTTGAGACGGTGAAATTTCCAAAATTCCTTAAGAAAGGAAATGCTTCCCTCTCCCCTCCATGATCCTGGCCTTACTGTCTGTCTGTCTGGCCAGATTCTGACCCTGCCTGCCCAACGCTCATTCCTCGGGTCAGCAGGGAGGGGCTGCTTGGAGCATCTTGGTCACTGCTGCTCTCTTCTCCGCAGTGATGGCTTCTTTTGCCACTGAGTTTTTAGAAAAACACAGTGACCTTTGAAATTCTAGGCCCTGCTAAATCTCCAGTTTGTGTTGCTTTGGCTGCAGCCTGCCCTTCCCAAGCTCAGTGCAGAGGGGCGGGTGGGCAGCAGAGGGAGGCCAGTCTGATGCCTTTCCTGTCTCCATGCAGCTTTCACTCCCTCCAAGGTCAGTCCAAGGGCGCAGGCAAGAATAAAAGATGATCGCAGTTGCTCTCATCGGTTTCTATATCCAGGAACTTCATGAACTCATTCTTTTAATCTTTCTTCACATTTCTGCCTTATCTCAGCTTGGTATCATGTTCCCTTCAGACTAACTTTCTTATTTCAACTTCTAGGTCATTCCTAAGGCTGTTAATCATTTAGAAGGATGGGAGCTTTCCCTACCTGGAGAATGCATTTTTCTGAACTCATTGAAAGTCTCTTTGATTTGCCCAAGAGCTAAGAAAATAAAATCTAGACTAAGTGGGGAAATATTCTGTGTGAATAACATATTTATAAGCTCTGGGTGTTATCTCAAAACCCCCACATTGCGGAGATGCCTGCTGGCTGCTCCCATTGGCAGGATAGGTGGTGCCCAGATAGTGTGTTTCAAAGTTTGTTAGAAAAAGCTTCCTGCCTCAAATTTGTTGCCTTGGATTTTGCCCTTAGTATAGCTACCACACAGCTTAGCATGAAGCATTGCACTCTGTGTTTGTGCGATGGGGTGAGGACCTCTTTTAAAATCAGAATCCTCCTAAGGGGGCCTGCCTCCACCTGGTTTGACCAGAGTAACAGGATACAGAGTTTACTAGGTGTCGCAGATCCTGTTGGTTCCCCCCCCGCCATACCTGTCTACAACATTTACAACCACAAATATTTCCCCAGTCTTGGTCCTAGGACTTTTTTAGACTGCAGGAGCATGCTTGCCCTGTGTACAGGGTAAGTGAGTGTGCTGGAGAATTAGTGTCCTACAGAAGCAGTCCTGCCCCGGGGAAGGATGGGACTTCATGTGCATACACATCAGTCCCGTTCCCTCCTGGTGGGAGAATTCTGATACGTACTCTCCACTGTCTCCCGAACTTCCCTAGTGGGATTAAGCTCCACTTTCCCACTGTAGTAATTGGCCTGATGATACCCCACTCTTGTTTTTTTCCCTTCCCTGTATCATTTCCCACCTTCCTCCTGCTGTTCCCTGGGATTAGTTCCCAAGGAAACTACAGCGGATTTTTGTCTTGGCTGCTTCTGGGGAAACTCAAACTGAGACAACAGGTAGAAGCTGGTCAGCACAACCCATGAGGCATGAGGGGACCAGGCTGCTGCTTCTAGCTCCGGCACTTCGAGTCTGTGATTTCAGCATCATGGTAGCAAGAAAACTGCTGTCTCTCAAGTCATTAAGCCCAAGTTTCAGACAGAAGGAAGGAGAAAACACCAAAACCCAGTATAGAAACAAAGACCTTATCCACCAGAGGTGTTGCCACTTTATAAAGGAAGAGATGCTTTCTCTAGAAAGTTCTACCTATAGCTTCTCTCTCAGGGTTATGTCACCCCATCCCCACCCCAATTACAGTGGATACTGGGTAACCGAACAATTTTATCTGAGTGTATTGCCCTTCAAACAAAACTGAGACTCTCTTATTAAAACATAAGGAAAATAAATAATGCAAATAGCAGTATTTGTCATAGAAGCTAATGCCTTATAATATAATGCTAACACCCGAGTGTGACAGGGACTTCCTGGAGCCATGCTGCTCAAAATATCCCACAAGCACCTGGGAGCTTGTCAGAAATGCAGGATCTCAGACCAGCTCCTTATCTGCTGAATCAGTCTCCTTTTTAGCAAGACCCTCCCCCCCAATCTTGATGCATAATCAAATTTGAGAAGCTGTATCTTACATCACTTGATATCAAGATGAACAACGGAACCCTGGCTCTTGGTATCCTTTCCTGGGCATGATCAGTGCCTTGTCAAAGGCAAAGTCTGATAAATGGCTGAAGAAGTCATGCCAACCAGGCCTGAGGAGAAGTCTCCTTTCCTGTGCCTAATAATCCCCTCATCACTGGACAATTCCCACCTTCTCAATGCCTTTTGCTTTTTTTTTTTTTGCTCTATCATTGTCAGTTCTGAAATTCTTTCATTGTTCTCTTAGACCAAAGAGCATCAGATATTATCTGATGCAGCCAGCATCATCCTCACTCCCTCCCCTCCTGACACCCATCTGGATGCTCTGTTTGGTTAAACTGAACTGAATTCAACCTGACTGTTCTGTGCCTCCTTCCATCTTTGGGTTTTGTTTTGTTTTTTCTCCCATTGCTTTGACAATTCATTTCCATGTTGCTTTTCTTAAGAGAAAGCAACTCCCACAACTAACAAGGTAATGGTTATTCTGTTTCTGGATTTTACAAGCATTGCATTAAATGGCTATGGTCTTTGAATAAATAGAAGCATGTAGGGCAGAGATTTCAAATGCTGTGTGTGTGTATGTGTGTGTGTGAGAGAGAGAGACATAGCAACTCAGTGTGTCCTCAGATTTGGGGTAGGCTGCCCTGTTGCTGAATGAATTAGTGGAGGACCTGGTCCCCAGTCATGGACCTTCTATCACTGTCCCTCCCAGCCCTCCAGTCCTTAAGTGTTCTGGACCATAGCCACTTGCATGAGGCAAATGATTCCCTGGCCTACCAGTTCAATGGGTAGGAGCCAGTGAGGGTGAAAGAATTGGAGAAAAACATCAACACACTGTAATAAACTTGTTGGTAGCAAGACATGCATATTGTCTCACACTGTAAAAGAAGAAAGTGAGCAGACACAGGTCTATATATGCTAAAACAATGTTCTGTGGTCTTAAAACAACCCAGTGATTTTATTATGCTTTCTTTGATAGAAGGTTCAAGCTATTCAAATGGCACAAATTCATAAGAGCACATTACAAATTAAGTGTCCTTACAAAAGTAAATTAGCACAGGGATCGACATGATTAATATTAAACTTTAATTGTTAGACAGATTATAGGTCCGAAATACTGCCAATGTAACTATATATCATCATACACTATCGGGTCAACCAAATAATGGATAACATTGCAAATTGATAAGAATAAAGCTAAATGAACAGCAATTTATACTTAAAAAGATCAAAAGCAGCAGCTCTTGAAAGCATCTGCAGCTCACAATAGTTACTAGGAAGAAATCATAGGAAGTATTATCATTTGTCCTGTCAGGCAGCGCACAGAAGCTCTGATGACCTAGTGTTGAGAAAGCTGACGTCTGAAACTGGGAATGTGTACCTACTGGGCGGTGCATACACAGAAAGTTGGAACTGGCCAATACTGCCAGGTTTTGCAAGGCACCCTCACTTTTCAGTCGATACTGCAATTAAACTCCTCCACAAACTCTAATAAAGAGCTATTTTTAGTTTACGAACACCAGCATTTAGTAACCTCGATAATTCAATGTAAGTTGTGGCTAAGTTGCCAGTAGTTCCAGGTCAAGATGAAAGTCTGCCAAACAGCTCAGAGTTCCCCAGAAGAAAGGGACACCTCTTGCGTTTGCCAGGCTTTGAAAATCATGGCTGTAAAGGAGGCAGAGAGACAGGCTGGAAAAACGCTTTGCGCCCCTGAAAGGAACCTCCTCATTATGTCTTGTGCTGGAGACAGAAGCTCTGCTCACCAGATGGGCTCCCTCATGGGCCAGGCCCGCTCCTGTGTCCCCAAAACTTGCCTTGATGTGGTGCGATGTGCAGGAAAGTGACTGGTGGCGGTGCTGGAGGTTCATTAGCGGAGTCCCCAGCGCCCCGGGAGGCATGTCAGCGGGAAGGCTTCTGAGTGAGGGTTCCATAATGGGCTGAGCTGCTTTACTCTTTTTCCTGATGACCAATATAAAAGTAGTTCAGCAGTTGTGCCACTTCTCATCACCCATGACTCTCACCACAGGGGCTGCCTGTGGGTCTTGTCTGTGTTCAAAGGACACTACCAAAGTGGCCCTGATGCTGAGCACGTGAGCAGTAGACTGTTCATAAATATGACTGTTCACCGCCAGGAAAGCTTGTCCTTACCTGTGATTATAACTCAGGTGGGCTGCAGGTGAGACCTGCTCAGCATCATTGGGCTTTGGGGGAAGCAGGCAACATAGGAAAAGGGCAGCCAACTGTCTCCCACAAAAAAGGAAGCCAACCAGTCAGGGATTGGGGCAGCAGATTTTGTCTTGGCTTCTGTTAGCCTTATGCCAGCGGCAGGAGAGGGTGTCTGAGGAACTGGGGAGTCGGGGCAGGCTTGCTCTGTGGGTGTGGGACACCGAGCTAGTCTTGGGCACCTGAATTTTGTGACTGGAAAGCCCTTGTCATCAAAGGCTCTGCTGGTCCACCCCACTATGGGACGATGTCTCTAAACAAGGCTCCAAGGCATCTCTTCTAGCTCTGGGCTTAATGAAATGGCTTATTCACCTGCTTCAGAAGGTCCATTAGTACTTACCCGGGGTGAATGGTTAGAGCTCCCTCTGCCCATCAGTGGATGAGATTCCTTGGAGACCTTGAGTCAAGATAGTTTAGAAATAGTGTTTTTCCCTCAAGGATGGTTATAACACACTCAAATAGTTCTGGGGTTAGTCTGATGGTTTAACGTGGACCAGGAAGTGTTGAGGAAGAAAGGCTGGGCCTCTAGGCCTTGGGAGAATTTTACCAACTCTTGTAACCCCAAAGGAACTCCGAGGCAGTGCTGCCCCTCTCGTGCTGGTGTGCATCAGAACTAGCAGGTTTGGGGTGCGTTCCAGGATTCTAAAGTTTAAAGCAAGTATCCCAGGTTACTCTCTGTTTTGTTGAGAAACGCTGCTGTGTAGTGTGATTTTATGGCCTTCATTGTGGGCAGTGGTAGTTGGTTTGGGGCCAGGATAGAAAGTGAATCTGAAATGATGCTGGGGCCAGGGCTCAGCTCTGATTTGTGAGACAGAGACAGGAGAGGATGTAGGGGACTCATGGGTGAGGGAGCGCTCCGATGGATTAGTGAGGGATGACTAGGGTTGAGTTTTGCAGACGGCGGGCACATCTCCATTCCTAAATGTCCCTTGAAAACTAGTCGGCCCCAGCGGTAACTTCTCACTTGGCAGTCCTAATCTGAAACATGTGCAGTCCCACCTTTTTGGTAATCCCCTGAGAGGAAAATGTTTAAAAATACCGAATCCTGATCCTTAGGCAAGGGTTTGCCCTCTGACTCTGGACAGCAAACTCATCCCTCTGGTGAGAGGTGTGCGCACACGTTTGGCCGGTGCAAGGAGAGGGCCACAATGATTAATGGAATTTGGAAATGTAAACATTGTCATTAAATACAAAAGATGTTTCAATGCAGATCTCAGCATCAGGTTTGATGGTGAGATATTAGAATCGTTCAGACATATTACAAAGCTCTACACTACCCTAATTATGATTGAATTTTGTTTTTGGAGGAACTATCTAATAATATATGATAAGGGACAGACTAGTGGTAAAATATCAGACAGGATATTGTTGTATACTTAGAAAATACAAGCGGATCAATTGAAAAACTGTTGCAAGCAATACGTGTATATGGTAAGAATGCTGGATACAAAATAAATATAGAAAACTCATTAGCATCTCAAAATATAGTGCCAATAATGAGTTAAAAACTATGTTTGGAAGAAAAAATAACCCTATTTGCAATAGCAAAAAGGAACAATAGGAATAAACATTACAAGGGATGTGCAAGAACTATATGAAGAAATTGCTAAATGCTAATAAGAAGACAGTAAAACACCTCCTATTTCTTGGATGGCTCAACATTGTAAAGATGCAGATCTCCCTGTGTTAATCTTTAAATTTTAAGTCATCTCAATGCATCAAACAATAGGACTTTTAAACTAGCTAACTCAGTGCTAAAAGTCATTTGACAAAAATGGGCCAAGAATAGATAGACAAATTCTAGAAAGGAAGAAAAATTGGGACAAGAGGACAGATATCTACCTCTTGTACTTCTGGGGAGGTGAGAGAGTTGGATCCATGAACAGAATGGGGGAGATCAAAATATAGGGAAAACTATAATCAAAGTAGTGCTTTTTATTATTTTATTTTTAATAATAATATTATTTCTTTTGTTTACAAAGCTATACTTATTTTAAGATACTGAAATTGCTTTTCCATCTCTGAGTGTTACTCACTGTGTCCACCACCAGAGCTCTTGTGTCCTTTACTGCCAGAGTAGCCTAACCTACCAGTGGGAAAAAATATTTTTTAGGAAATAATTATTTAATTTATTTAGTGGGTTCAGTGTGGGAAGAAAAGGAAATAAAGTTGGAGTCTAACCTAATTGCTTAGCAAAAATCCAAATACATTAAAAAAGATTAAAACATAAACATTCATAAAATACCAGAAGAAGATATAGGATAAATTTAAAAATATTGTATATAGAATGGTGATGGAGCTTAAACTCCAGAAGCCATGAAAGAGATTATTAATTTGATAGTCACAAAATTTATTTTGCCTGGTAGGGTGAAATAATCAAAAGGCAAAAGGCAGAATTGTGCTAATCTTCTTAATTTATACAGAAATCCTGCTACTCAATAAAAACTAGCAACTTGAAAAACAAATGTGTAAAGTACCTAAATAGAGACTTTTCAGAGAAGATACAAAAGTCTTTTCAAAAGAGGAATATGTACTTGATCTTCTCATAATGGGAGAAATGGAATTTAAAAGTGCAGTGGGTACCATATGAGATTTTGATGATAAACGTTTCATCACATACCTGGATGATGAAGCTGTGAGGAAACAAGTCCTCCAACTGTTTTGGGTATACAACTTGACATCTTTATGAAAGACAGAATGTACTTGTACTTCTGTAGAATTAAGAGCATACAGGTTATTCTGTTTAACACTCACCGTTATGTAATAGTAATAATGAAAGTAAATATTTGAAAACAAATCCTGAAGTTCTTCAGTAGGAACTGGTTGACTACATACAGAATAATCATAAAATAAAATGAGAAACAGTTACTTAAAAACTCCAAACCTGTTTTATAGGTGCTGAGACAAGGTATTCTTGAAGATATATTGTCTTATTAAAAAAAAAAGCTACAGAATAATATGTATAGTATGCTACCAATTGTGTGTATGTGTATGTTTTAAGGCTTATACCAACAGGTATGAAAATTTTTAGTCTCAGGGGACCTTTACTCTCTTAAAAATTAGCAAGGATCCCAGTTGATGATTGTCTTCAGAATGTCTACAAAACCCAAGAATACACACACACGTTCCATTAGCTGTCAAAGTGATGATGTCATCACATGTTACGTAACCTCTAGAAAGTTCCTGTACACACTTGAGAGAGAATAAAGATGAAGCAGGTGAATCCTTGCTGGTTTTAACCTTATGTGCAGTCTGGTAGGGTTGAAGACCCCAGTTGAGAACAACTGATGGGTATATATGTGATTCTATGTGCACAGAAGCGTTCTGCATCAATACCACAGAATAGGTAACAATTGTTGCCTCCAGGGAAAGAAACTCAAAGCACCAGGGAACCCTGGTGGGAGAAAAATGTACTTTCATTGAACAATCTTTTGTAACTTTTCAACTCTATGCATGCATTAGTTTCTACATTTTTGTCTGCAAAGAAACTCAAGGATCTAAAGAAATGAATCAAACTGCAAACAGATTTATGAGCTATAGAATTAATCAGAGTCATGGACTAAGATTGATGTACATGAATATTTGTCACAGCATTATTTATAACAGGAAAGACCTGGAAACAACTCTCATGTCCAAAAAACAGAGATTGGTTAAACAAATTATGGTACATCTATATATTGTAATTCTATGTAGTCATAAAAATAATAAATCCCTCGAATGTTCTGCAATATGGGAAAATGCTAACACTATGCTGTTAAGTTAAAAAAACAGCACAGGATATAACTTTTGCATAAGCCAAATTATACTAATTTAAAACAGTGCTGGAAGGAAATATGCCAGTATTTTGAGTCGTTAATTTTTGGGTAGTGAGACTATAGGTTATTTAAACTTTCTTTTTGATATATTTATGAATTTTCTAAATTTCTTATAATTAATATGCATCGTTTTTATAATCAAAAAGAAAATGCTATAAAAGAAAAACGTGAAGATTCATTGTGAGGCCTGTGAGGGAATGTGTGGTTTCTGCTGCAGGTACTGAGGGAACAGTGAAGTGATTTTGAAGGGAGTCCTGTCTCTGCTGACACTGGGAGGCTGGGTCCTGTAGTGAGGAGCAGATCTTGGTGGGTGTTTGGTCACCAGCAGCTCCAGCTGTGGTGGAGTGGCCTACAGTGAATGGCATGTCTTGGCTGGAGAAGCAGATAAAAGAGGAGATAAAGGAGCCTGATTAATTGGAAGGAATGGTGCATTTCCTATCACTGTGTAAAAAAAATTAATCTAAAATACAGCAAACTGAAATAACAGTGAACCCCATTTCGCCGCATATATGGGTCAAGAATTTGTCTTAGCTAAGTGGTTCTGGATCAGGGTCTCTCATAAGGTGGTAGTCATGATGTTAACAGAGGTTAATCCATCACATGAGGACTTGACCTGGTTGGAGGATTCACTTTCAAGGTGACTTATTCACATGCCTGGGAAGTCAGGGCTGGCTGCTGTCTACCTGTCTCATAGGGCTTCTGGGGTATCTACATAACATTACAGCTGGCTTCCCTCAGTGTCAGTGATCTATGAAAGCCACAGTGTCTTTTATGACCAAACTCAGAAGATACACATAATTATTTCCACATAGTCAGTTGGTGACACTGGTCAGCCAAATTCGGTGGCGGAAGACAATGCACAAGGGCACAAATATAAAGAGATGGAGAAATAGTTGAGGCTGGTCACCATTGGGGACTATTGCCTGTTTAAGGAAGTTTAAGGAAGCACTTGACCTTGGTTAGTGTCCCATGGCCAGACATTTTGAACTGGTGAGAGGTCTGCACAGTGGGGACTGACGAGCTGGGCCATACTGAGGCTGCTAATCCAACAGGAGCCTTCAGGAAGGGTTGACAGTTGGGAAAGAGGTACAGGCAAGGCTCTTTCATTTTGAAATTAGAGACTCTCCTTGTTTACAGGCACTGCGCTCATGTGCTGAGGATCAAGTGTTGGTCTCTGGTGTTATAACTTTGCATCTGGGTGTTTTGGGTTAGCCATGATGTGACTTTATTTCCTATAGACCTTAATATATCTGTAGTGCAGCAACCAGATCGCCTCATACATGGGAAACTGCTGTCCACAGAAGCTATAGTAACCACATGTCTAGATTTGGATATGGTCTCCTTATGTACTTAAGTTTCCCCAGTGTTGGCCAAGTCCACTTGGACTTAATTCATGGTTAGCAGAAGAAGTGAAAGCAGAGGATTCTGGGATTCGGTTGTATTTAGAATAAACCAGGCTGGTCCCAGACAAGAGGGTGGACAGGTCTGGGTATCAGATATACTTGGGTTTAGAAAATATTGTCTAGGTAGGACATGTGCAAGGAGTCTGTACCACGGGGAAGGAAAGGACAAATGTCCCAACTTGTTTTGGTTTGATTTGCTAGAAAGTTCATCACAAATGTGTTTCAAAAATGAAGCGTTCATCATAAGGACACAGATTTCATGGAAACCATTAGTCTTCAGGAATGAGGGCATTCTAGTGCCCCATTATTAATGTGATTCAGATGTCAGATCCACAGTCTTTGTGCTTCCTAATGCAAAATCTGGAGAGGGAAGCTCATCGGCTCAACCTGGGGTTTGGCTTCCTCAGAGCAGGATGTTCATGTTTGGTCTAATCCATCAGCCATAGCCATGGCCTGTTCCCAAGGCTGGTTAGTGATGTTCTCTCTTGGCTCTGATCCCAAACAGAAAAAGTGGGGAAAGGAGGAGAGATGGGCTTCTCTAGGTCACATCCCTGGGAGAGGGGGCTGGGAACTAGTGTACACACAGTTGGGATGGCAGGAGATTGACTTTGGGGAAGCTACTCAGTGGAGAGAAAGAGTATTGCCTGGAGGGAGGGTCCTTAAGATAAAGGCTAAGACCAGCCCTTAAATAAATTAGAGATAATGTGAAGCTTGGTCATAGGATCAAGACAAAAATAGCAATTATTAGAAATAGGATTCAAACTCAGAGGGGGATTAACTTGCAAATCAATTAATACTGGTCTGGATAAGAAAGGAAGGCAAGGACTGAGGACCAGGCTGCACAATGCAGATGTGGAAGATGGATCAGACAGGACTGGCCAGCGGCAACAGTCTAGTCTGTTATTCTGAGCATTCAGACAGAGGAGCAGATCAGTTGAATGCAATCCATTGCTCAGAGATTGACTTGCCTGATCTCAGTCTGATCCATCACATGGACATGACTGGGCTCTAAGATACAAAAAGTGGCATTTCTTCTCAATGCCACTCAAAGTCACAGGCCAGGACACTAACCTGTGTTGGCTGAAAGTCTGAATAACTAAGTAGAATGGCTACTCTGCACTGGTTGGGAGCCCTAGAAAAGGCTTTATAAGAAGAGCATTTTGATAAACAAATTACCTTAAAAGTTTTATTTTTATCTTTTTAAGCCAAAAGGGGTAGCTAAAAAGACAAGAACGTATTGGGATCAGCAGGTGGTCAGACCAACACATGTTCGCTACAATAGCTCACGTCCTTCTTCCCTAATGTACCCTGCTTCGGCAGGCACAGGGATTGCTATGAAACACATAGCACTAGAGCAGACTGCTTTTATCTCCCTTGTTTCTCCTCTTTTCAGTAGACGTGAGAGTGTCTATATTTTTCCAGGAGAGAATCATTACACTCTGGTGTTTGAGAAGGGCTTTTCTATGTCTGCCCTCTAACATCATGCCTTGGAAGGGCTGAGAGCAGGCTGAGCTGTTCTGTTATCTCCACAAAAACACATCCACAGACTGAGAGGCTGTGGATTCCAGGGAACTAAGGTCATTTTCCCTCTAGGTAACACCAGCCTTCTAAACCTTTCCTGTTCCAAGTCATCGCTGTCTTCTGCAGTGCTTATAGGTCTGTCCCTTCTTTGGGCGTCAGTAGGTCTGTTTACTAGATATTTGACTCATTTCCTTGTGGGACCTTTCATGATGGGGCAGGTTTGCATGGACCTTTCTAGTCAGAGTTGTGAGTGGAAATGACACGTGCTGTTTTCAGCCTGGAGTGTTCTAACCGTTGCTTCAAGATTCTCCGAGATGACCACAGCGGCTGTTCCATCAGTCCGGATCCCTGAATGATTATGTTGATCAGAGTCTCCTGCTCAGCTGAATTGGAAATGGACTCTGAGAAGAATATGTTTCATGTTTTTAAGTTGCTGAGATTTATTTATTTAATTTTCGCTTGTTTGTTTTGTTGTTATAACATAACCTAGCTGTTCTGACTGGCAAATTTTCTTTTATGAGAATCAAATTCTATTGCTACTTATTATATAAAATCATTAAAAAGTCATTTGTAAAAGAAGAGGAAACTAAATCCACCCCAGTAGGTCTTTTTCAATGTTTTTTTTCCAGGGGGGTGGGAGGCAGTATTTGTAATTTTTCTTTAGTTTAGTTGTAGCATAAGCATGGATTCCATTTGTATTCTCTCTTTTTTTTTTTTTTTTGTAAATTTAAGGCCTCATGCTGATAGGAATGTTGACATCTTTGTTTATAACATCTCTTCCAATTCCTCATGCAAAGCCAGCACATAGTAGGTGCCTTCTAAATAATGTTTGAATTAATATTTTTAATTATTTCCCCTTAGCAGGCTGATTGTTAGGAGATATCCAATGTGTGACAGGTCATTGCAGGCAGCATATTGATTTAAAAGTTAGTTTTGTCTAGTAGCAGAGATGTTTTTAACAAGAAATCTCTGTTCTAGTTTCCCTGTCCAGCAGTAGGTCCAAGCTCTTCCTGGTTCTCCTGGAAGTTCATGGTACCCTTCTAGTACCTATAAACTCCTTTTCCCAGACTTGGAGGAGATCTTTTGGCACCTGGAAAATCTCACAGTAGACATGTGTCTTAAAGGCTATTATTCCTAGTTCTTTTAATTTGTTACATAGACCCAGAGAAATCAAGGGTTTTGTCACAGAACCTTAGAAGCAAGCTATGGTTTAAATCCAGTTTCCTGAACAAAAATCCATTTGAATTCATTTGAATCTTTCTTCTAGGTCAGTCTCTGCTCTTGGGCCAGGTTTAA
This sequence comes from Solenodon paradoxus, assembly GCA_004363575.1. Taxonomy (NCBI): domain Eukaryota; kingdom Metazoa; phylum Chordata; class Mammalia; order Eulipotyphla; family Solenodontidae; genus Solenodon; species Solenodon paradoxus. The sequence goes on along the minus strand of RJWH01001351.1, from coordinate 72,367 downwards.
GTACTCTGGTTGTGGGTTTCCCACAGTCTTAGCATGAGTATCTTCTAACCTTGAACTTCAGCCCCTCTTGGTGAATTTTCTCTGAACTTTTTTCTCTGCCTCCTCTTCCTCTTTCCTTTTTTCTTTCCCTTCCTTCCATTTTCTCCTCCTCCTCCTCCTCCACTTTCTCCTGATTCTTGACTAACTGAATGCCTGACTTCATTAATCCTGCAAATCTCAGGTTTTGCATTTGTGAGGTGGGTTTTGCTTTAGCCACACTGCCTGGATTTGAAATGTCCCCCTCCCCGCCCCTGCTCCCCAGCCTTTTCTTTCTTTCCTGCTACAGTTTTTCTTACAGAGAATTCAAATCCTCCCTTAACTGAGTCTTCCACTTCATTATTTCCAGAAATTGGGACTTTTCTGAAGAGGATCCTGGTGGTCCACCTTGGCCCTTTCTCTATACTTAGTTTACCCACTTCCTTCCCTCCCCAGTGTGACTGCCCAGGTCACTGACTGGCGACCTGAACAGCCCACCTCATTCACTGTCTCCATGGGGCTACTCAGCTCTTCTGGCTTCCCACACCCAAGTTCACCCCACCATTCACTTCTTGAGTAGGGCTTTCCATTTCTTCCTCTTTTTCCTCTGCCCACCTCTGCTCATCTCAGTCTCTCCACCCCACACCATCGCTCCATTTTCTCCTCTTGTGAGTTTATCCAGGTTTTGAGAGCATGGGATTTCTAGTCAGCTATCCTCAGATCCTGTAACAAATCTTGTTACCTGTGTAGCATTCTGTTGGGAAGTTACCCTCTCTGACCTTCCACTTGTGATCTGAAAAATAGAGGAACTATTATTTCCCTTCATAGTCTTAAATGAGATAATGTCTGAGACTTATTTCTTTTTTTATTGAGGTAATATTGGTTTGCTACATAGTTTAAGTTTCAGGAGTAGAATTTTATATTCTGACATCCGAATATCCTACATTATGATCACTGCCATACGTCCCGTTTTCATCTACCACCATAAAATTGACCCCTTTTAATCATGCATGAGAATTATTTTGAAATGTACTATCCCATAATAAATGCCCCAAACATGTCACCTGTCACTTCTGCTCTCCCTTCCTATCTGTCTCTATTTCCCCCACTTGCTGTCACTCGTGCTTTCCTGTCTCCCACCCTCTAGATAGCAATGATATAGGATCGAGGTGTCAAAATTATAGCTATAGGCATGAGGAAAACGCCTCACTTGTATCAGTGGAATGTGTAAATGCTGAAGGAAAGGATTCACTGGTTTGAATTCCAATCTGTTACTTACTTACCATTTGACCTTGGGCAAATAATTTTGCTTCTCTAAGCCTTAACTCTTCTCTATAATGGAAATAATATTCTTTTCTCCAGAAGGCCACTGCGAGGTGTCACACAAACATACACACACAAGCATTGTCTTTTACAGTTGTTTATGTATACTGACCACTAGACTCAATATTCGTTCTTGCCTCTTTTTAAAAATTATGTAACAATAAGGGAGTAGCATTTCTGAGATTCTGCCGGGGAAAGCACTCGTATTTCCTTGGGGGGAGCATTTGAGAACTTATAAAAGCAAGAGAATTAATTGAGACCCCTGTGTCTGCAAGGCGCATTGGTGGCCAGGGACATTATCTGGGAGATTGCTAAACTCTGGTGACTCCTTTGAAGTTTTGAGTCTCTACAGCCCCCTAGTGGCCACTGATTGTAGCAGAAGATTCAGAAATTGACAACTGGTATCAATTTGACTTTGGACAAAATTAGGCAGAGAAATATGAGATGGAGTGGAGAAGGAAAGGATCAGCCTTTTATTTTATTTTTTTAACATTTGAAAATAAAGTTACTTTTCCACTAGTGTGAACACTAGCAAAGTCTGATGAAAATCCAAACTTAAATGCTCACAAATTAAGAAAGTATTAACCCTGTACCCTTTTCGTCTTCCTCTCTTTCTTTTTCTCCATCCTGTCCTCCATCAAGGAAGGGAATCACTTCTTCTCCTTGGGCCAGATCATTCTATGCTCTTAAACTTGTAAAATCGATGTACTCATTTTGAATTCCAGAGGGGGGCCAGTTGCTTGTAGTGAGTTGCCAAACAGTGCCAGAAGCAAGTCACTGTGAAAATCGATATTCTTTTGTTATTAGGTCTTCCAGTTGTCAAAAGCAGTGCCATGATGCTCAAAGGAGCCCAGGCTGGGGAACAGAGGCCCTGCATGGCCCCTACCTCCTGTGGGGAATGGGGCAGTGGGCAAGATACTGAAGCCCTCTGCAGCTCAGTGAGGGAGGTTTCACTCCACTCTGTGCTCTGACTCTGAGGAAGCTTCTCTGCCACCTGCCAGGCTGTGAACTCCTCAGGGAGGATCTTGCCTTATTTTTAGCTCTGACGGTATAAGACCTGATAATCAATCTTTGAGGAGAAGGGAGGGATTTTTGTGAACCCAAAATTGCAGTTTTGTCTTGTATACACAACCATTGTCTGAATTCTGTGTTGGAAGCTTGGGAGAGCTGAAGGGAAAGAGGCCAGAGATGCAGCCCTCACTTCACAGCTGAGTGAAAAAAGGCGATTAGTTCTGAATTTTCACTCCCAAGGCTGCGTGTGAATAAGAATGACCTAAGAAAAATCAATGAATATCTCTTTGACTCAGTTTCCTCATGTCTAAAAACCGGAAGTTTGACTATTTACCTAGCAGAGACTAAAGGGGGTGATCCATGTTCAAGCACCATTTCCAGAAAACGCGAGTAATTGACAGACCTGAAATCATTTGTTGTAACTGAAGAACCACTGGGGGCCTTTGCTGCCACTCCCCACCCCCACCCTGACAACTTTTCCGAGTGGAAGGCAGCGCCCACCGCTTGGTTCCCAGGAATGCGTTTAAATAATGAAACAGAGAAGATTCTGTCTCAGGGCCCTATTCCAAGCTGTTCTCGGATTTGGCACTGTCGCGCTGCGCCTCCTCCCCCTTCTCCCTTTTGCCTCCAATTTTCTTCCAGAACCAGCTTTTCCAAAGTCGAACCCGTTTAATCTCTTAAATACATGATCAGGGAAAGTGCTTGAGTGCAAAGGCCAATTCCAGTCTTCCCATTTATACCAAACACTCTCCTGTTCTCACTGTAAAGAAATAGGGCAGGGAACCTGGAGGGGAAGGAAAGAGTCGGCGGAGAGGGAAGGCGGAGGGCGGGGCGGGCTCTGTGCTTTTCTCAATGAATGCCGAGACCTCAGCAGATTTGCATAGGAGCCGGACTCGGCGCCTTATTGGCTGGCTGCTGCGAGCCGGGCGGGGCGGGCCCCACAGCCGCGGGAAGCTGTCGTTAGAACCCCGCCCCCCGCAGCCCCGCCCCCTCCTGGCGCGCGCTCGCGGCTCCGCCAGCTGCAAGTGGCGGGAGCCCAGGCAGATGCAATCCAGCCGCTCCCCGGGCAGCATCGGCGGTAGCAGCTGACGCCACCCGTCCCCGCGGTCCAGGGGGGTCACACGGAACCGAGGTACCTTCGACTGCCCTCAGGCCAGCGACCCGAAGCCGCGGAGCGGCACCTGAGTGGGGAGGGGACAGCAAGGTTTCGGGCTCCCCTACCCCTGAAAGCTTTCACCCCACTGCTGCCGCGGGGTCGCTTTGGTGCCTGTGAACTCTGAGGAGGCGAGACGCGGGCGGAGACCAAGGACGCTGCAAACTTGCGGTGGCTGAGCTTCTGCTTCTCAGCTTGGGGGTTCGATTCAAGCCTAGAAGTTCAAAGACAGTGCAATTCGAAGACTTCCCGCTGCGGTGGGTCGCCGGAGGGTGAGCGAGAAAGCAATCTTCTGCCCTCGGTTCCCGCCCAGACGAGGGAAAGGTCCTCCCTGGAGGCGGCCAGGACAGAGAGGTAGTCGGAGCCACCGTTCCCAGCTGGAAAGTTGCGGAAGATTGGAGGCTGCCTTAGAGCGGGCAGACCCCAGCTCTGGCCGCGGGGGGCAGGAGAGGACGGTACCTAATCGCCACCTCTTTTCAACCGTAGTAGTTTCTGTCATTTCGGAGCGCAGCTAGCTACAGACGGGGGCGCGGCACTCGGCGGTGCGCGCCAGAGGCCCGGGTTCCAGCTTCCGAGCCCAGCGCGCTTCAGCTCTCTGCACTCGCCCCTGAGCTTCCAGTCTCATTTTACTGAGACTCCCGCTCGCATCCCTGTAGTTTGGGGGAAAGCGAGGGATTGGAGTGCACGCGCAATCGCCCAGAGATCCAGTGGAAGGAGCTGTACAGGACCTAGGATTGTTGGGGGACCCTTCCCATTCTGGGGGGAAGCGAAGGGCCAGACTGAGTACCAGAGAGTAGGGAGGCCGAACAATCCTGGCGGAATGGAGGCCATCGGGCTTCTGTGGCTGCTGCTGCCGCTTTCAGAGGTAACCTCAGGTTCTGCGACCGGGACAGGCCAGCGCGTGGACTCACCGGCCGTAGGGCCCGCGCTGCAGCCGCGGGAGCCGCTCAGCTACTCGCGCCTGCAGAGGAAGAGCCTGGCAGTGGACTTCGTGGTGCCCTCGCTCTTCCGCATCTATGCCAGGGACCTGCTGCTGCCGCCGCGGTCCTCCTTGGAGCCAAGGGCTAGGCGACCGGAGGCGCGCGGCTCGCTGGCTCTTGATTGCGCCCCACTGCTTAGGCTGGTGGGGCCGCCTCCCGGGGTCTCCTGGACCTCCGGCGCCGGCTCGCCCGCCCCAGCCCCCGCACGGACGCTGTCCAGGGTGCTGAAAGGTGGCTCGGTTCGCAAACTCCGGCGCGCCAAGCAGCTGGTTCTGGAACTGGGAGAGGAGGCGATTCTTGAGGGCTGCGTTGGGCCGCCGGAGGAAGCGGCAGCGGGACTGCTCCAGTTCAACCTCAGCGAGCTGTTTAGCTGGTGGATTCACCATGGCGAGGGGAGGCTGAGGATCCGCCTGATGCCCGAGAAGAAGGCTTCGGAAGTGGGCAGAGAAGGAAGGCTTTCCGCCGCGATCCGTGCGTCCCAGCCCCGGCTTCTCTTCCAGATCTTCGGAAAGGGTGAGAAGCTACCCGCCCCACCCCCCCCACCCCCGCCCCTACCGCAGCTTAGCGCGTGGGGATTTGATTTTTAAGTCCCATCACTTTGCAACCACTACCAAATAACTCCCGTTTCCAAAACCTCAGCGTGGGGTTCTAGTCCGTTTTCCTCCTTCTGCAAACCTCCCCCTCCAGTTAGATTCTATTTTCTCTCTGAATGCACTCACTTCCCAAGGGCCTTCCTTCCTGCCCAGCAACCAAGTTGGGAGAAAAGTTTCTTCATCTTGGGAAGATACCGTAATTTACCCATTACACAGCCCCAGTCAAAATTGGATGCTTTTCTTCCTGGACTCCTGGGACAGTTGAATGCTCCTATTGCTTCTATGTTCCAAGTTTAGTTCTGGAGCTCGAAACTTGGCCTTTCTTTCCTCCTACTTGCTCTTCCCACCCATCACATATTTGGAAAATATGGCACACTTTCTCAGCGAATATAGAATTCCTCTTCATATTACTGAATCCCACCCAGTTCACCTCTGCAAATACTGACTTACCCTGGCATTGTTTATTCTTTATTAATGTATGCCCCCCGCCCCACCTCCAGCCTGCTCTTCACTCTCAGACTCTTCCTCTTCAGTGTCCTTTGGAGAGCTCCAGAGCGACTAAGGGATAGACACGGGAGGGAGGGAGATGTGGAAAAGGGAGCAAAGTTGTCAAGATTGTCTTGCTTTAAGGGAATCACTGTGAAGCCAGGAGAAAGACAATAGCTGATTTCCCTGCCTTTCTTTCCCTTCCTCCTCCCCACCCTCCAGTTCTTAGCTTGAATATCTGCAGCAACTGCTCAGGATGAGTCTCTGGTAGGCCTGTTTCACTGCAGAGCTGTCTGCTGGAGACTCCCAAAATGAGGTTTCTGTTTCATTTACTCCTTCATTTTATTTTCTTCCCATACTCACTGAGTTGGGGGTATGTGTGCAGGCACTTATTTCTAACTCTTCCCAGAGTGTCCTTTGACTAGAAAACCAGGTGGTTTTGAATGGATGTTTCTGTTATAAGACCACTGGGGAAAGATTTCTGAACAAAATATACAATGTAAATGAATGCGAAAGCACAGAAAAGAAATCAAGCCTTTTAAAAGTCTACACTAGTTCCACTGAGCAAACTCAGCTTCTTTTCTATTATTCTCATCCTCGGAAATAAATGAAATTCTTATGCTCCAGCGGTTACTAATGTCTTGTATTAATTGGATGGAAAGCATTGAAAAAGGCTCATTGTAGAGCTACAAGTATCTCTGTGCTTGTCCCAGCACAACACATATCGCACATACGCCTAACACTCTCTCCAGTCATTGCACAGAAAACCCACTGGGATGTAGTCCCTAAGGATAGAGTCTGGATACATATTTCAACACTGGTGTTAGTGATACTGGCACCTGTGTGTTCATTGCTGGAATTGGTACTGTCCAGAGTAAAACACAGGGTCTGATGAGTTTGATACTTCCTTCTGTGAACTGAGATAGGAGACCAATCCTGTTATCTTACCACAGATACTTTTGTAAAGAACAGCTGTGCTTTAATGTCATTGTGGCTTCTGTGGTTTATACAGGCAGCAATCTCTTTTAGTGCCTAATGTTGTTGTAATGGAATAAAAATGAATTATCTGGGAAGGAGGGTTTTCTTCCATTTTCATGTCTGTGAGCATCTCTGGAACTTTCCTATCACCTCTTGTTTAATGACCACAGGCTCCAGCAGTCCATATCATTTATTGTCAGATGCCAGTGATGGGTTAAAAAGAGTCCTTTCTGCAGCCTTGAACCTGCCTGTTATAAATAGGCAGGTTCCATGAAGCCATCAGTGGTGTCTCGGAGGAGCCACATGCTTAATACTTTTGAAGAATATATTCTTGTCAAGTCTTCAATAAGGAGCTGAAGCTGATGAGTGGGGGAGTTTCATGGAGAAAGGAGTGTGTTCTGAGACCTGCTCTGCCCCTGAGTGTAGGGAATCACTGTGAGCATCCCAGCCCTCCCGTGGCAGCACAGTCCATTTGGCAGCTGGACCAAACCCTCATGCATCATTTGACACATCTAGCAATGCTGGTTGCAGAAAGAGCCAGGATTCTACCATTAAAAGGCTAGAAATTTTGGCCAAGAATTTTTCAGCAGGATTGGGATCAAATGATTATTGATGGGATCAAATAAGACACTAAGTGTAACTGGATGAGTTCCCCATGACCTCCAGCGAGACAGACAGCTTATTGAAAAGCACTTCAGGCCTTGTGGCGATCACACTTGGAACAGGCTGGGCTCTCCTGCTCTGAGACATATGCTGTCTGCAGTCAGGCAGTCAGCCATAGAGGACTAACCTCTTGCCTTGCCACTGTCTCCCCAGAGTCAATCAGGTATCTTCTCCAAAGCAGGCTTCCCCGTGGAGGGAATGAGGAGTAGATGCGTCCTCCTATTTCATGTCTCATGTTTGGGGCAGCATAGATCATTATGGTTCCATTCATTTTCTTGTATGAAAGTTTCAACTTAGGTTCTTACACTTGGATTGATCACCATATATTAAGTTTGAGAAAATGGCTTTATTCTTTTTATATAGGTTCTAATCTATATTAAAAAAAAAAAAAAAGAGAGAGAGAAGAATTTGACTATTCTGTGACAAAGCATCTTGAATTATATGAAGGGAAAATAGCCACGGCTCAACTTATTCCTCCCTGCTTCTGCCAAGTGACTAGTGGTTTGGTCTACAGGTTCACAGCTGTGCTGGCGAGGCTCTCAGTGGGTAGGAAGAGGAGAGGGTAGGTGTCCTGCCACCCTTTGCGATGAGGGGCCCTGGACTAGCCCTTTCGTTCCAGACTGCTGATCATTTTGCAAATCTGAACAGGGCTATGAATTAGGACATAGTTAGAAATGGAAAACAGCCAGTGAGGATAAGGCGATACTTTTGTGTTGCTCGTGGCTTGGCCTGAGAGGACCAAAGGGTGTCTGAGAGGCCTTATAATGTATGACATGCTAATGGTTTTCTTGGTGAGATGCCTTGAATTCATAAGTGAAATCAGCATTTCAGAGTCTGAGGCAGATCTTCAGAGCACCCATTCATGGAGAAGAGCTGGAGAAGCAGCCAGAGGGACAGTGTGAATGGCGGTGCATGGTTCCAAATCTCAGAAATAGTGTCTGCCTAGAGGCTACCACACTGCCAGAGCTCCGGTTTGTGACCCGCTCTATAGATGTTTTGACACGTCCTCTAGGCAGAGGCTTGAGAGGATAGGGCTACCTGTTTCTCTATCAGCACCCGCTTCCTGCTCCAAGGAATGAGGTGTATGGCTTGTGACTTTATGTGTACTATGGAGAGGCCCACGCAATTTAAGGTAGATGTGTGCAATCAGTAGGCCTGACCCCTGATCTCACATATCTGCCAGTCCCTCCGCATTTCATTTCTGGAGAGGGCAAGGAGAATGAAGGCAGATAGGGAGAAAATTGGAGCTCCCAGAAGGGATATCAGTTATTGGAGGTGAATTGGGAGAGTTGGAACTAGTCCAGAGAAGAGCAGAGAGCTGATTTAAGGGTTGAAGGGACTGATTTACGATGAAAGATGAAAAGAATTAAATATATATGGCTGAGCTAAATGGCAATGAAGGGAAAGCCATGGCAACAATCTACAAATCTCTGAAGACAGAGAGTGACAGTGAAGGAGAGGAGTTATTTAGTGTGGCCCATAGAAGTAATAGGATGAAACTTGCTGAAGGAAACTTCGGGTAGGATATCAGGGAAACCTTATTTTCTGAAATTGATATTCCTCTGTCTATGGAATGGAATTCCACAGGAGCAAAGAGTAAGGTGAGCTGTGGGTCAGACAAGCCACCTCCTTCATAATTAATTAGCTCTATATTTTCAAGTGTTGAGAAGCCACAGCAGGCAGGAGAGCTGGGATGGGAAACAGAGCAGGACTCCAGTTCCTGAGAGCCTTTGGGCTTTGTTTTTTTCTGGGAGGAAAAGAATTGAACAGGTATCTTTGAGGTTGGTGAGAAATGCTTACAAGAAAATTGTTTGTGGAAAAAAAATAGTTTGGAATTACTGAGTTTATTATTCCCTCTCCCCAGAGTAAACAGTGTTTCCCTGGGGTTGCTACATATACATCCAGTGTGGACAGGCACACTTGGGAGCATTGTGTATCTGAGATGCATCTAAGATGCATCTATAGATGTTTGTGACATCAAGTCATTGGACAGGACAAGGTACCTGGGTCTTGAGAAGATGAGATCAGTTCTAGGTTTGGTGGAGTCCTACTAACTACCTGAAAACCCTTTGAAATACTGAGAATCTATATGGCTGTTTGACAGATGAAATTCATCTAAACCCAATTGATCCTTCCACAAATTTACAAAAGAGAAAGAAGGTCCATAAGGAGTTTGTGTGTAGATGTGGGAGGAGAGGGTTTTTAATCATAAAAATGGGTATCTTTACAAGGAAGTTTGTCTGCTGAAGGTCAGGAGAGACTGGCTTGCTGTTGGGAGAGGAAGAGAGAGTTGGATCAGCAGAGGTTACAGCCCCTGGCCACTCTTAGGATTACTGCCTATAGCCTTACTTCATGGGACTTTTCCTAGCCTGACTCATGAAAGACATTTGACACCCTTCATCACCATCATCAACAATCCGTTACAGTTGTATGGAACATTGCAATTAACTTTCATATGTATTACTTTTATCAATTCTACAGTAAGCAAGGAAAATATTTGTTTTGTTTTATAAATGAAATAACTGGAATCTGATGTTTCATAACACCTTTTCAAGGTTATTCAGGTAGAAAGTGGTAGACTGCAAACATATTTATGTGTCAAGAGACTGTGAGATGCTAGATGCCGTGCTAGGTACCGACTTGGAGCCAGGCCTCTTTGCCTTCAAATCGGGGCTCTTTCCGTAAGGAAATTATCTCAAGTTGTAGATTTGTAAGAACCAAGACATTTAAATAGATGAAAATCTTTACATTACCTTTGTCATAATGTCAGGCAATAAATAATTGGTGGGAAATATAAAGTGCCTTCAAATCTTTGAGGCTCAGTTTCATCTTTTAAAAAATGGGGATACTAATAGTTTCTATCCCAAGGTGTTGTCATGGAGATTAAATATGGTGATATGCATAAATCCTTAACCCAGTGCCCAGCACATAATAAAGTACTTTAGTCAATAGGAACCGCCATCATTCATTATGACAGAAATACCTCGGTATCTGGTTATGCAAGTGGTGCTTTCCACATCTATTTGAATGTTGTGTAGAGAATGCAGCATGTTCTCTATATGTGGCCATACCTGGAGGCCCTGGCAGCAGCAATTGAAAAACGGTGGGTTCCCCATGCAGCTAAGACTCAAGGGATGAGAGGTGGGGTCCAGTGGAAATGTAGACAGTGATGAGCTGGTAGTTTCTATTATCTCATGGTGCAAGGCCTCGCCTTCCCAGAAGTGTGGATGAGATGAAGGATTGAGCTGCTGTATTTACCTCATTTCTATCAAGCAGCATCCTCTTGTAGTTCTTGTGACCTTAGATTTAGTCCAAAGACTCAAGCAGCATATTCACAGTCCATTTCTGTTTTCTTCTACAGAAAGAAAAACCAAGCCTTAGCTTTATGAAAGTAGGAAATCTAATACTAAGGAAGAACAAGATCAAAACGTTATAGAAGAGCGGTTTTCAGATGCTGGCTCTTCCTTAACTAGAGGGACCTTTGCTGTCCAAGCCCCTCCAGATGCAGAGAGGTGCAGGGTCAGTGGCCTCTGCTAACTCCTTTCTAGTTATTAGCAGGAACTGAGCCCTTTCCTCAGTATCGTACTTTTCCAGCCTCATCATTCAGTTTCATGTGGATGGCAGGAGACCCATACAAAGTAGCTACAAAGTACCAACTGGTCAGCAGACATGAGCACATTAAGAGTGGTAAGGCCTTTGAGATTCCATGGAGACACACAGACAAGGGCCTCCAGATTGCCAGCTGCCTCAGGAAAGTGCTTCAACTTGTAAGAGGCTTTTAAGCATCCATGGAACATTTTGTAGGGGTGTGTGTGTGTGTGTGTGTGTGTGTGTGTGTGTGTGTGTGTGTGTGTGTGTGTTTTATGAGAAATTGCTTCCAAAAGACACACATGAGCATCATCTCTGCTTGGGTGTAGATGAAGAACAGGGTGTGCTGGTGAGGTAGTTACAGGTTCAGGAGTCACTTGGAGAGAGTTGCAAATAAAACTCTCAAGGAGCCCTGTGGGTGCCTTCTTCTGCAGAGTCAGTGTGCTGTCCTCTGATCTGGGCTGTGTCTGCATCTCTGTGCCTTTCTCACAGGTCCAGGGAGGAGGGGAAGCAGCTAAAAGATGTGTTTGCTTGGTAGTGAGGTAAGAGTGGGGATAGTAGGTGTCCACCCTTTTTTTTTTTTTTGGTGATACAGATGTCTCAAAAAGGAAAGATGTTTTCTTCAGTAAATTTCGTGATGAATTTCTAGCTGGGCTATTCTTGGGTCCTTCCCAGGGAAATCCCATCATTTTCACTTGGTGATATATTGTCGCCATTTCTGAAAGTAAGGAACCCCAGAACAGGGCAGGAGAGAACTCCCTTGGGGCAGATTCACCCAACCACTTGGTTAATTAAAAGCTAAGACATGGAAACAACCTAAATGCCTGTTGACAGATGACTGGATAAAGAAGCTGTGGTCTAGATGCTCAGTGTAAGTCTATGCAGCTATTAAAAAAGATGAAATTGTGCCTTTTGCAGTAACCGGAATGGAACAGGGGCGATCATACTAAGCACAGCAAGCCAGAAAGAAAAAGAGAAGTGCAGGCTGGTTTCGCTCATATGTGGAATATAAGGAAACAAAGTACATGAACAGACAAATCTCACAGTTCACAGGATGCAAGACTGGTCCCAGAGGGTTGTAAGGGTGTGGAAGGGGACGAGGGGACGGAGGAGTTAACGTGTCTGTGGTGAGGGGCACTGGAACACTGGTTGTGGGTGTGGTGTGATAAGAGCACAGATTGAGGTGCGAATTTAATATCCTAAAAATTGGATGACAACGTGTAAATAATAGAAATAATAAAATAATAGGAAAAAAGGGTCTTTGTTTCTAGAAACTTAACTTTCTGGCTAAGAAACAACAGATACATGGAGAGGTAGGCTGTCCGAAGACACGATGGGAAGGTCTGGGAAAAAGTATGAAATGAAAAAAAGAAATCTAAGCAAACGTAAAGGAAACAGGGTAGGTACCCAAAGAAAATCGGAAGGACAATTTAAATCATTGGTGCTCTTTTTCTTTTCTTTTTATTCTCTTTTACTCGGTTGTGATTGAAACACAGGTTCATGAGGAGGGTGGGCCTGGCAGACACCTTTTTAGATCCCTTCGGCGTTCTCAGCCCGGGTAATTCAAGGACATTTTCTATAGTGGAAGAGAACTAGATCTGGAGCTGGCTACTTCGATTCTACTTTTTGATATTTTTCTTCTATTGTCATGAAAATCGTGGGCAACCCCCTTAGACTCCTTGAGCCTCTGGGTCTTCGTTCCTAAAGGAGCTGCTGCAGACCGTGTGCTGAGACCTCCCGGGGTTGTGATGAGTGTGAGATGTGACCTGTGTGAAGGCTCCGGTCTGGGTTATTCCAAAGTGAATACAGATGGCAGTAAAAACCGTTTTCCCTATCATGAGACGTGCTCAGATTCTGTCTCAATTATTCATGGTTTCCACTAACCCTTGGCAGTGGAGGGGAAGTACAAGGTACCACATTTTCAGGGGGGCTGTGGGGCTCAGTTCAGCACGGTTACGGTTTCTCAAGATAAGGTACTTTCAATTTCGTCACTTCGCACAACTCCGGACTGTTCTGGAAATGAATACTTGGTAGTGGAACACAGGAACCCTCATTTTAACAACAGAAAAGAATATGTAGATATAAGTCGCGCCCCAATTTCTTAAGAGGTTTCTGTCCAAAAAAATGAACAGTCAAAACTAATGAGATTTATTTACAAAGTTCAAAAAAAATAAAAAATGAGAAGTAACAGGGAATGAAGAATTAATGTATTAAAAACTTAAATACATAATAAGGGATTAACAAAATTAACAGAATTTTGAGAATTTAATAAGGAATCTATTGTACTTAGCAACTATGTTTTCAGGTAAAGCTCCACCACATTTGAAGGGATTTTCAGGGATGTTAAAATGGCCAAATAAAGTGCGATTTAGAATTGAATAAATATGGTTATATATATGTATATATATAAATATACACACATATATGACCATATTTATATATATACATATATAACTGTATTTATATATACACACATATAGAACCATATTTACATATACATATTTATGTATAAATTGAGAAATGACAGCTATAATAAAGTACATTGAGTAAAATATTTTTGTGTACACCTTGGTAATTCACATATACAGCCTCCATAAAATAACCACCCAGGTAAAGACACTTCTAGCAGAACCAGAAATTTCCCTCTCGTCCTGTTCATCTTTATCCATCTCCCATCCAAGATAATCATCTTTCTGATTTCCCTGTCATCAATTAGTTTTGTCTATTCATGAACTTCATTTAGATGGAATTATACCATATTCACTCTTTTGTATCTGACTTTTACTCAACACGACTTATGTGAAATTCATCAGTGTTTTGTGTGTGCTGTGTTCTGTTTATTGTTGTCTTGTGCTCCTTTATGTGACTATAACACCATTCATTTATCCATTTTCCTCTTTGTTTTTCCTACCAAGGAATTGCATTTGTGGAAAATCAAAAGTAAAAGAGTATATTTTAAATAATGGCTAGGATCAGTCACAGACTTGGCGTTGAAACTCTGTTCTTCCATGTACTGGCTGAAGGTTATTTACTTTCTTCTCTTTGAACTTCAGTTTTCTTAGTTTTAAAGTGATGCCTATATCCCAGAGTTATTGTGATGGGGTACGGCACGAACAGACCCTGACATGTAGTTGGTTTCGGCAAGTGTTAGTCTCCCCCCACCACCCCTGGTTCTTGACTTCTCTATGACACTTTGCCCTCAGTGTCTGGAGAGAATTCTGTCAAAAATTCTGAAGCAGGGAAGGGGGTCCCTTTTTAAACTGATGTTATTAGCTCAGAGAAAGAAAAGTAACAGTCAGGGACCATGGCAGTTATATGCAGTGCTTTTTAATAAATAACTTTATTTATAAAATCATTTTAGTAAAACACACATTTCATGCATTATTAGATTCAGCAAAGAAAACTAAGCATTCAATAAATAAAAAAATAAACTCTAAAGTCTTATATTCAGGTCAGATAAAGAGTGAAAAATGTGTAGTGCAGACAGAAAAAAATGGAGAAAGACAACCATATTTATATTAAGAGAAAAATGACTGAGAATGTTAGAGATACAAATGGAGGAACTGAGAGAGGATATGTAAGAAGAGGAAACTCAGGAAGATAGAAGGCAGAATTATCTTCTCAATGATTGCATTCATAGATAAAGAAAGAGAGAACCAAAAGAAAGAGGCAGAAAGAGAATCATGTGTGGGAGGGGCTAGGGGAAGGGGAGAGGAAGGGGAGACAGGGATACCTGATTGTTTTTGGCCTGGAAAGATTTTGACCTGGTGTCAAAATCTGCACTCAATATATGACCAACATTAAATGATAGCATTTTCAATTCTATTGAAGTATAATTCACATATAATATCTTTTTTTTTTTTTTTAAGGCATCTTTATTTTATTTTTACTTAGTTGTTCACACTGGTTGTTTCCCCCTGGACCTGGGACTTGAACCCAGAGGTATGTGGCCTGCTCCTTTGGAATCGATTGATCCAACCACTGCTCCACCAGGGAGTGCCCATATAATAAAATTTTAATTGTGTGGTTACCTATAACTGTTTTAAGTGCCTGATTGATTTAATAAGTGTATACACCCATCAAACCGCCACCCTAATGAGTATATACAACATTTCTGTCAGACCCCCAAGGATCCTTTTTCACCTTTTGCAGTGAAGCCCCTACACTTCTGTGCTAGGCAACTTCTGTTTGATTTCTATCCCCATAGATTCATTTTTTTCTGTTACAGGTTTCATACAAAAACGGTTCATACAGCATTTTCTTTTTTTTGTGTCTGACTTCTTTCACTTAGAATAACATTTTTAAGATTTATTTGTGTTATGTGTATTAGTAATTTGTTTATTTTTACTGACTAATATTCCATTGTATGAATATACCACAATTTGTTTATCATTTACCTGGCAATGGGCATTTAGGGTGTTCCCAGTTTGGGGCTTTCATGAGTAAAGCTGTTATGAACATTTTGCATACCAGTTATTTTTGTGGGTATTTGTTGTCAGTTCTCTAAATTCATCGTGGAGTTTCTGTATTGTCTGGTAAATATAGCCTAACTTTATAAGAAATTGACAACTGTTTTTCCAAGTAGTCATACCACTTTATACTTCTACCAGTGATGCATGGGAGTTCTGCTTGCTCCAAACCTTGAGAATACTGGGCATTATCAGAGTGGCGTGGCAGCTCTGTGGCTTTCATGTACATTTCTTTGTACTGTTAATCTAATATTCATAGGGAATCAGGCCAAAAGTTAGTGGCTCACACAAGGTGATGATGATGATCTTCTATTCAAACTATAGGAATTGGGGAGCACCTTGATTAGGTGAATTTTGCTTGGACTCTCATGAGATTTTAGTCAGATACTAGATTAGGTTGCAGTCATTTTAAACCTGACTAGGGCTGCAGCATCCATTTCTATGGTACCTGGTTGGCAAGTTGATGCAGGATCTTGGTGGGAGATCTCAGTTCTTCTCCAACAGGAGTTCTGCAAAGTGGTGAAGGGACATCCTTGTGACACGATGTCTGACTTTCTCCAGAGAGATGATTATATTGTTCATAAGATTTCTTCTTCTACTTTTCCGCCTCCTCCTCCTCTTCTTCCTCCTCCTCTTCTTCCTCCTGCTCTTACTCTTCTCCCTCTTCTCCTCCCTCCTTTCACGTGGTCATGAGTCATTAACCTTTTTACATATTCCTGGATCAGCTCATTAATATCTTGTTGAGGACTTCTGCATCTGTATTCAAGATTACTGGTCTATAGTTTTCTTATTTTTAGCAGTTTTAGAGCCTGAGTAATGTTGGGCTTATAAAATGAGTGCTCCTCTTCTATTTTTTTCTTATTTGAATTTTTTATTTAGTAGAATTTGCCACTGAAGCCATTTTGATCTGGTGTAATCCTTGTTTAAAAGTTTCAAATTATTAACTAGATTTATGGAATAATAATTATAGGATTGTTTAGGTTATCTTATTTCTTCATGAGTGAACTTTAGCAGTCTGTATCCTTTAAGAAGCTGGCTCATTTTATACACATCGTTGAATTAATGAAGTTAAGTTGTTCATAATATTCCCCTTATTCTTGAACTGTATTGGATCAATCTTCATGTGCCCTCTTCACACTTAATATTGAGAAACTGTATGGTCTCTGTTTTCTGCATGAGCATTGTTGGGGATGGGGGGGAACCTACACATAAGGGTTTATTTTAATTTGTAAAATGAATAAAATACTAAAATACTATAAATGTTAAATAAAATACTAAATAAAATACTAAATACTAAAATAAAATACTAAAAATGTTAAAAAGTGCTTCTTCCTTCTCTAAAAATAAAAGAAAATTGTTTAGAAAACATTTGGAATATTGCAAACTAGAAAGCTGGGAAACCCTTTCTAAAGAATTCAAAGCAGCCGCACTTTAGTGCAGGAGCAGCTGGAGCCACAGCTTCCTGTGGCGCAGTCCGCTTGCCTCACCAGGACCCGGGTTGGAGAGCCAGGGTGGCAGACACTGATTAGTGCCTCAGGACCTGCAGTCGGACCACACTGTCTTCTAGTTGCTAGTGTTCAGCTTGGGCAGCAGGAAGACCACCTGGTGGTCAGGTGAGCTGCAGGCCAGCATGGTGAGGCAGGCAGGGCCTCCTGGCTACTTGCCACCAGGGGACAGGGTGACTCCCCGAGAACATAGATCTGAGTACGCCGGCCCAGGCTCTTGGACACGTGGACGGGCTCATGCGCTTCCCGTCCAGGGTGAAGACTGCAGGCAGGAGCCTGGGGAGCAGCTCCCCCAGCCTCTTACTGGCCAGCAGGTGGCTCATGGCCCCAGCACCTGCATGGCAGCCAGCTGGAGCTTGGCCCCCAGGGCTCCCCAGCCAGCGGTGGAAGAGGACCTCAGAGGCTCCCAGAATGTTGGCAGCAACGGCACCCTTCTGGACCGGGGGTTCTAGGGCCGGTCCAGGTTGGCCGGGTACTCCAGGGCACTCTCACTAAGTGCTACGGGGCGCGCCAGGCACCATACACCTGCCCCTGCTCCAGAGGCTCCTCGGTGACGCGCCCATAGGACAGCAGACAGCTCCTCGTAGGGCTCGATTTGTGTCATATTGGTTACTATTATTTTAATTTTACTGATTTGTTATTTTATTGTCTTGCCTTCATCTCATTTGCCTTGTGTTTAATTTGCTCTTTTTTTAAGTTTCTTAAAGTTCAAGTTTAGATTATTGATTTGTGACCTTTCTTCTTTTTCTAACATAAGGGTGCAATGCTAAAAACACCCCTCCAATAACTCCTTTAGCTGCATCTTATGTTTCATTATGTTGTAATGAAATTTCGTTCACCTTCAGTCAACCGTATTTTCTACTTTCCATTTGGCTTTATCTGTGACACATGGTCATTTGTAGGAATTTTATATCTGAGTAGTTGGAGAAATTTCAGATGACTTTCTCTTGTTGATTTCTAATTTAACTCTGATATGTGTTGAGAACACACTTGGCTTGATTTCCGTTATTTAAAATTGGTTAATGTTTGTTTTATGACTCAGAGTATTGGCTGTCTTAGGAATGTTCCCTGTACACTTGAAGGGAACAGTTTTCGGCTGTCGTTGGGTAGAGTGCTTAGTCAATGTCAATTAGGTCAGTTTGGTTAATAGTGGTGTTCAGTCTTTTGTATCCTTACTGACTTTCTGTCTGTCTGTTATAAAACACACCAGAGAAGGGCTGAAGTCCTCAAGCCTTTGTTTTGTTTACTTCTCCTTTCAGTTCTATCACTTTTGCTTCACGTATTTTGGAACTATTATTATGTGTCTACACATTCCTGATTGTTATGTCTTCTTGATGACTCGACTCTTTAATTATTATGAAATATCTTTTTTTTAGCCCTGATGCTATTCATGTTATGAACTTTATTTTGACTGATACAGCCACTCCAGGTTTCTTTTGATTAATGCGTGCCAAGTATGTCTCTTCCATCCTTTTATTTGTAATCTATTTATTTATTTTTAAAATGACTCAGGGCCAGGGAAACAACCAAAATGAACAACTAAATTAAATAAATGCTTCTTGTCTCTTCCTTTCTTCCTGACTACCTCTTCATTCTTGCCTGCTTCCTTTATCTTAAAAAAAAATTCACTCTTGACAATCCTTGTCTTTTACTTGGTATGTTGAGGCGCTTGTATTTAATGTTATAATCAATATGGTTGAATTTATGTGTACCATTTCATTATTTACATTTTTGCTTGTTTGCTTGTCTCCTTGTCCTTTTCCTGACATCCTTTAGGTGGTTTGAATATCTTTAAGTATTTCAGTTTTGATTTATCTATTTTTCAGTTGTATCTCTTTGTGTTATTATTTTAGTGGTCAATCTAGGGATCACATACACATGTAGAGTGGCTATATAAATCAAGGACATTTTGAAATATTAGTATCACCAGAAAACACACACATACTTTCACAGTCTACTA
This sequence comes from Solenodon paradoxus, assembly GCA_004363575.1. Taxonomy (NCBI): domain Eukaryota; kingdom Metazoa; phylum Chordata; class Mammalia; order Eulipotyphla; family Solenodontidae; genus Solenodon; species Solenodon paradoxus. The sequence continues at coordinate 53,643 of RJWH01001351.1, read as the reverse complement.
AAGTTCATATTTCACTACTTCAAGTAAACTATGTTTTCATATGGGTTTCTTTACCTCCTTATTTATGTTTTTGTTGCTGTATATGCCACATCTCCATTGTTAAAAACTTTGTTAGACTGTGTGTATGTACCTGTGTGTGTGTATGTGCATAAAATAAGAGGAGAAGACTAGTCCTGTATATTTATCCAGTTAAATGCCATTTCTCTTATTTTATCCTTTCCTGAAGTTCCAATTTTAGTTTCCCTGATTTTCTCATATTGTTTCACATAAAGGACTTGTTTACTGCATTTCTCTTTGAGCAGGTGGTCTGTTAGCAACATTCTATTTCTCCTTTATCTGAGAACGTCTATTTCACCTCCGCTTCTGAAGACAGTTTTTACTGGGCACTGAATTCAGGGTTAACAGTTCTTCTCTTTCACATTTGACAATGTTTCTGTTTTTTGTTTTTGTTTTTTATAGCTGTGGATGAGGATTTTCCCATTAAAATGTTAACTATATGTAACTGTTTTTCCTTATTTTTTTTCTTTTGGTTTTTCAAGAGTGATTATGATGAGTCTGTGCCCGGTTTATTTTGTTTACTTTATTGAGATTCTTAAATCTGTAACTTTCATCTTTCATGAAACTGGGGGACTTTTCAGCCATTATTTTCTCATTTTTTCTGCATTAATACCTTTCTCCTTATCTCTGGGACTCCAGTTACACAACTCTAAGACCTTTTTGTATTGCTCACATGTTCTTGAGGTTCTGCAAATTTATTTTTTCATCTTTTTCTTCTTTGTTCTGCAAATCAGAAATTGAATTTATCCAGTATATTGACTGTTTTTGCTGTTGTGTTCATTTTGCTATTTTTTCAGATACTGTATTTTTTGCTTAAATTTTACCTTTAAAAATAATTTTGATCTATTTACTAAGAACTGTCTTTCTATTCATTTTTTTTTTTTTTTCAGAATAAATTCTTTGATTTCATGGAGGGTAGTTATAATAACTTGTTTAAAGTCTTTCATGATTCCAGTATCTGAATCTTTTTGGTGCCTATTGATTATCTTTTCCCTTCAGAATTGGTCACGTTTCTGTTTTTTGTATATTGGGTAATTTGAGAATGTATCCTAGGAATTTTGAACGTTATGCTGTTTTGTCTGAGACTTGGCTGTGGTAGAAACCTTAGTTTGATTCTCACAGCTTTCATTCCTTTGTTCAGGGAACAACAGAGCCTGAGGCATATGCGACTTTGAGTTTGTCCACAGACACTGCTCAGAGGTGAGCTGGATTTCTGGGCCAGTGTCTGCTCAGAATTCACATGTTTCTTCCTTCGGCCTCTTCTCTTTGGGATTCTTTAAACTTAAGAGTATTACACACCTGTGTCATGACTGCACAATTTCTGCAGCAAGGAGGGTGGCTCTGAGTGAAAACAAAGATAACAAAGAGCAAGAAGGCAGGGTTCCCTCCATATTCTTTAGCCTGGAGGGGCCTCTTGCCCAGTCCTCTGACCTGAAAGAAGGGATCTTGAGCAGAGTTTCTGTTAGAATTTTGGCTGCTGACATCACCCACTATGCTGACCATGCTGAGCACTCACCATCAGTAGATGGGAGAAAGGAGGAGGAGAAAAAAAACAAAGAACTGGACGTTTTCCTCTGTGCTCTCTGGGTTACAAGGCTTCTTTTCCTAACCTTTTGGCCAGAAGGAAGGAATTACTCTGGCATTTTCGCTGTTAATGATATACCACTATAGCTTTCTGGGTGTCCCACCCGATTTACTGATGCAAAAGAAAAGAGGTAGAAAAAAGAAAACTCATTTCCATGGGAATTTCTTTTCTAGGTTTTGACTCTCTTCCTCATGATTCCTGGTTGTATGTACTTTTCAGAGCCCCTTAGGAGTCTTTTAAAATTTTTGTCCGGAGTTTGGGTTTCGGGGAGTCCAGATAAATAGGACTTAGCGGCTTACTCTACTTTGGCTGCACTGGAAGTCCCGGGTCCCTTTTTTGAATCAGTTTTCATCTACAGTCTTTTCCTTTGGTCCTTAATATTTGATGCTGTGCACTTATTCTGCATGTTTATTTGCTCAGACTTTGCGGACGTGTCTTTATTTTGCTTTCATTTATGAAGATTTCCACTGAATCTAGTCTTAGATGGATAGCACTTTAAAGATGTTCTGTTGTTACAGGGTTTGCATTGTTTCTGGTCAGAAGTCAGAGGATCTTTAATACACGTGTTTTCTTCTCTCTCTCTCTCTACACCCTCCCACTGCTACTTTAGAATCTTATTTCAGTCTAGCACTTTGATTATGATAGACCTGATGATTTTCTTTTTGGGGATTTGTTGAGGCACAAATACTTGTTCTGAGCACTTACAATTTGCATCGCTTTTGAAAATTTTACCAACTTTTCTTCTCCCTCTTCCTTGGAATCTAATTATAATTATACTATGCTAGTAAATGTGTTTTTGCCTCTCATGAAGGGTCTGTTTGCTTTTTCCCAGCCCTCTTTATCTCTGCAATTCAATCTAGCATGTGTCTGTTGCTTGTCTTGAAGTTCGCTCTCTGTTCTTCTGCAGTGTCGAGTCCGCTAGTGCAGACCATATAATGAATTTTCAGTTTTAATACTTTTATTTAGCTCTAGAGTTTATGCTTCCATTTTTGTTTCTTGTTTTATTATGTTTCTGTTCTCTCTGAGGCAGTTTTGAACATGGAAAGAGCACAGCCATTCAAGCTAGAATGCTTGGGTTCAGAGTTTAGCATGAATCCATAGAACCTGGGTTGACCAGAGGCAGCTTTAGTTTCCTCCAAGTGCTACAAAGAGCTGACCCTCCTTAGGAAGCTGCTGTGAAAATAAATGAGATAACGCATAGTGCTCTTAGGAAAACAATGTCCTGTACATAATGAGCACTCAATAAACACTGCCTTTTATAAAATTATTTTAAATTTCCTTTCTGTTAATTAAATTATTTCTGTCATTTCTTTGTTTTTTAATGATCAGTTTTTCTCTTGCTTAAAGATCACATTTTCCTGCTTCTTTGCATACCTAGTAATTTTTATTGACTGGTATAGATTTAAATATTACGTCGTCGAGTGTGTGCATTTTGTTGTCTTCATTTATACACTGTTAATATTTTTAACCAGGCAGTTAATTTACTTGCCTATCAATTTGATATTTTCAAGGATTATTGTCAAGCTTGTTAGAGGAGTTTAGCGGTTCCTCTGTTCTATGGTTAGTTTAGATCTTCTCTTATGGGTTTTTCTGGGGTTTCCAGTGAAGACCCCAAGTGTTCATTAAGGTTCTGCACTCTGGTTGTTAAGCATGTATACATTTCCCTACTCTGTACCTGCCGTAAACCCTCAGCTTAACAGCTACCCCGTAAATTTATTTTCTTGGTAGCTATTCTTTGCCTGGCCTGGTGGAATCTCATCATATAAATGCACGATGTAATGTTCAGCCAGACTCAGAAGGACTCCTACATACAGTTTTTACAGATGTAGGTTCTCTTTCTCCCTCATCTTCTCATTTCCTTCCCCTCTCTTTTCTCTCTCTGTTTGACTCCTTGGAAATTTCAGAATTCAAGCTGCTTCAGCCAGTGACATTCCCTTGCTTTAGCTGGGTCTCTCCTTCCCACATCAGGGTGTGGCCCATGCCTGCAGGCAGAAAACTGGGCACTACAGGGCCTAGAAAGCTTATTTTTCCTCTCCAAGGATGGAAGTTCTGTGCTGCTGATTATCCAGTGAAAACAGATTTTCATATATTTTGTCCAGTTTTACAGCTGCTAATGACAAAGGGCTAGTTCTCTGCTTGCTGCTCCATCATCGCTGGGAGCCTAAATGATAGACTTTGAGGTCAGTTATGTTGGTCTGTCCCAGAGGCACCATGTAGATATATGAGAGGTGTTCACCAAACGAGACAAAGGAACCCTTGTTTTGGGTTTCTGTAAGTTTGGGCTCTTGCCTAGGGAAATGCTTATGTATTGATTCAGTTGCCTTTTTTTTTAACTGAACATGTACCAAGTTATATGAAGTACAGTCTGACAAAAATTCACAAACTAGTTGGGGAGAAAAGGCAAGCAAAGCATGCTAGCAAGTAGCTGCAGTGAAAGACAGCACCTGAACTGAAGAAATGATGCAAGTGTTTGTGGAGGCACAGGGGGGCTTGGAGATGGGTTCCTGAAAGGCGATTGGAAACAGTTTCCTTCTGTTCCTCCATCTCAAGACCATTCCCTTAAAGGCCTTCGAGCTCCACTTGCTGGGTGCCTGACGGGAGGGTGATGTATCTCAGAGGCCAGAAATCATAGCCCTGGAATTTGAGAAGGAATAAGCTTATTACCTTTTGGCCGGGAGTTAGGTCAAAGCCTGTCTATTGAGAACTGTGGTTTTCTTTTGAGATTGTGGTAGAAGTGAGTAGAAAAAACTTCCATAAGAAAGTGACTTGAGTCTAGGATCATGGAAGGAGCTCAGAATTTGACTTTGCAAAGAGAAGGATAAAGGACCTCCCAAGTTGGAGCAATAACAAAAAGAAGTGGCTGATTCCCAGGAGAGGAGGGAGGGATGGGGAGAGAGAGGTGGGGGAGAGGGGGAGAAAGGGAGAGAGGGGACCAGAAGGAGGGAAAGAGGGAGAGAGGGAGGGAGGAAGAGAGAGGGGAGGAGAGACTGACTCTGTGTATGCATAAGACAGTAGACTCCTCAGAACAGATAGGTCTAAGGAGTTTGGGGAATTGGGATGGGTGCCTAGTCAGACTCTGGGTTAGAGGTGGAATGACTTAATGAGTCAGGAATTCTCCTTTAATGGTGACAAAATGAGAAAGTATTTAATCCTTGAGTAGAGAAGGTGCATATTGACTACTCATTCTTTGGGAAATACAGTCTAGTTCTAAGTCTCCGGCCTGGACTGCAAAGAGATACAGAACTGGAATGGGAACCTAAGAGGCTGGTGTGGTGGCTCAGGAGTGAGGGGTTCGGACCTGAGCCAAAGACACCCAGATGTGAAAGGAACAAATAGGGAAGAGTCTGAGGTCTAAGGTTTAGCACAGAGCCCTTGCATACTGGTAGTTTTGCTGATGAAGAAGACCGGGGAAGAGGATCTGCCTTAGCAGGACAGCGACTGGCATGAAGGCAGGTGAGAGGGACATTCATCTGAACATCAGTGTCTGGTGTGAAGCAGGTATGAATGGAAACAGGGATAGGCAGAAGATAGGGGTGTCAGAGCTATTTATGTAGATTTGGTGCTTTAATTCTTGAGTTCAGATGGATTTTCTTGAGGAAGGAGGAAGGAAGGCCACACACTTTGGATTTCAGAAACTTCATAATTAGACAATGGAACGAAGTCAGTGACATCTCTAGAAAGAACTCTCTTGGAAGACACTCTGTGGATTTGTGATGTCCTAGTTGCTAAGAGAGACAGTTGGTCCCAGAGGGAGTGAAAAGACCATTGTGTTTGGTCAAGAACTTTCTGCAGAGCAGGGGTAGGCAGCAGGAAGTTTAGAGGCAGAGCTAAAGAAATCGCAACAAGATATGATTGTGGAGTCAGTCAAGCAGACTGTGAAGGAAGGAGAGAGAGACTGGAAACATCAGTGGTTTGTTTCTGAGGGCTCAGCAGTGAAGAAGAGATTTATTATGAATATGTGCAATTCTCAGTGGAGAAAATCAGAAGGCAGAAAAGCTAAAGAGAAAGGAGTTTCAGGTGTGAGAAAGGGAGCAAGACCACTCAATCTGGGTGCGGCTGGTCTTAGCGGCTCTTCCATCCAGGCCCTGGGTGCGTGTGCAGTCTCTTCTGAAAACAGACTTCCTGCCCTTTCATCTTTTTCAACATTTCTGGACAGTGCGAAGCGCCACTAGGTTGTCCTGTGCTGGCTGGACAGATTCGTTGGGAAAATATTTAATGCTGACTCTGTGCCTCTGTAACTTAACCCTGATGATAACAGCTGCCATTGAACGGTTTACACATATTCCTTTCTTTAGTAGCACAGTAACATTAATTTATCATTTCCCCCACTGTCTAGAGTAAGAAATGGAGGCTCAGAGATTAAGTAACTGGCCTGAGTCATGTAATTGGTGTTTGAACCCCAGCCCATTCACCCATAATCTATGTCTCTCTGCTCCTACTGATAACTGTCCTTCTGCCACCAAGTGTTGTTCAGTCTCCAAGAGGAGGGTCCTTGAAGTCAGTTATCACACATACCCTGGAAAATGTCACTTTTTCTTCCTCCTCTTTCTCACTTTCTTTTTCTTTTCTTTTGAATTGTTAACTCAACAAATTCAGTCTATCAGACACGTGCTAGGCGCTGCAGAGACCACAGAGAACAAAGCAGTCAGGGCTTTGTCTGGTGTGGTTTACACATTGGTGTAAGTTAGCAAGGAAATACACACTCAGAAATGCTGGTCCTTCTTTCTTCTGCACACACTCGGCCTTTCAGAATGCTCACCGCACTTGCTGATTTCCTCCTGACTCTCGGTGGACTAAGCGGGTGGCCTTCCACTGAAGACATTTCTGCCGATGCCACCTGACCATCCCAGAGCAGTGAGCCTCCTACCTGGGAAATCTCATGTTACCGCAGCTTAGAAGTCAGGATGGGCTGAACCACAGGAAGGGGTGACAGGAGAGAAGGAAAACAACTCTTTCTCTGAGGCGGGAAAACAGATGTGCAGAGAGCAAGGATGGGGAGCCCATCAGTGGGGCCAGATGGCATTAGTCCCTTCCATGAAGTGTGACCGAAGGTCATGCTAAATAGATCATGAAGCCATGCATCCCCTTCCATTCCACAGACCCTGCCTTTCCCTTCATGCTCCAGCCCCTCTGTACTCACACATCTGCTTGACAAATGCCACTGAGGGGAAGCAAAGGGGTTTACTAAATATGCCTGTGTCTCTCTAAGTGGCTCAGGTAGGAAATGTGTGACAGAGGAAACTTCCTTCCTTCCTGCCTTTCCTTCTCTCCCCTCCCCTCCCTTCTCTTCCCTCCCTTTCTCCTTCCCTGGCTCCTCCCCTTCTTTTCTTTCTTCATTGTCAGCCTCAGTACCATAATTTGAAAGAATCTGGCTGGAGAAAAATGTCAAGAAGTACAAATGCAGATTTGATACATCTGACCTTTCTTCTCCTCAGAACAATAAATGTCAACTAGCTTAAAATGACAGTCAGCATGGCTGGAAATTATTTATATGCTTAAATATTTAGGGAAGAAACATGGTTTCAACTTAAGTCTAATTTACATGAAGATTATGACCTGTGAGAGTCAAAAGCACTTTCAAGGAATCAGCACAAGCAATGATGGTTACATTTCACAAAGCGGAATATGTGGAAAATCAGAAGAGAAGGAAATGCTAAGTTATCCCTGATAGGTAATGAGAAATTTGATGACTTCACAAAAGTATTTTGTAGCACAGAATTGTGTTTGGGCTTGTCTCGTCTGCAGTGCTGTGGCATTCCAAACAGAGACCCTCAGCCCACAAGTCCTCTCCCTGATGAAATACAAAATACGTTGCATATTCACGTGCACTCTATCACACATCTCCATTTTGGGAGACATTTTATTGTTAACACTGAAAGAGGGAGCATTACCTGGTTCCAGCTGTGTAAATCCTGATAGAAGTATAATCCGCCAGCTTGGAGTGCAATTTTCCACTCAACCTCATACTCAATTATCTTTAGAAGCAGCAGCTTCCCTTCCATTGTGGAAGCTCCTTTTCAGAGTAGAGGTGATTTTTGTTTTTAAAGGACTATGAACATTATTTAACAATTTACTTCTTTGTTTTTTAAAGGAAGGGTGCAGGCAGGAATGAAGGCAAAAAGGCAGGCAGGAAGAGAGAGGAGGAAGAAACATTTATTTAATTTGTTGCTTTTCATGGTGGTTCCCTCTGCCTTGGGTCTCTGGAAGTCCCTGGTCTTTATGTGGATTTCACTGTGGTTGCAAACTTAACCCCTGAGCCACCAGGGCACACCTAACCCACTTACTTCTGAAAGGAGGGATTGTCTTATGGAACCTGGAGTTCTGGGTTTGATCATTGCAAAGGTGAAACTTCTTAAAGCAGTAAGACAGTAACTTATTTTTTTCTGCTCTCAGCACTCTCATCTATAGACTAGCATTTGTTTATGGGGGCATTTTATCAGGAGGAAATGAGATACTTTTTAAGAAAATGTAGTACAGCACCTGACATGGTGAGAGCACTGAAAATATTGTCTTCTATTTCATTACTGTTGTTTTATTAATAAGGGTTTCCCCTAGTTATTTTTTATAGCTTCCTTTTCACATCTTTGCTGAAATATAACTAAAATCAAACAAAATTAGAGATTATCTTGTAGAAAATTCAGTTAAACAAGTGAAGGCCCTTGAAGAAATTAAATAGTGTGGACCCAAGAGCCTATTTGCTCAAAGAGCTAATGTCATGGGAAAATGAGCGCTGTCTCATGTCTGTTGCCTAAGGATTCCATATGGAAACAGCAAGTCTTTTCTTTCTTTTTTAATGTCAAAGAATTTTAATTAAGTAGTTAAGGTTATTTCTAAACTCAAGATATTCATTATAAGATCTTTTACTTCAGGTAGCAGAAAAAAACATCGTTATTTCAATGATTGATTATGAAGCTTGAAAGCTAGGTGGCGAGGCGGTGGGAGGCAGGAAGGAACCAGCAGTTAGGGTTTCATTTTAAGATGTGCAGTTGTCCTCTTTGAATCTGGAAGGTCACCTGCATTTTCTGTCATATCAAATACAGGAGTTCTAATCTCTGCTCTTCCTTTCAGATTAAACTTTTGGGATTCTAACCTATTTCCAGGGCTGCTGTTGAAGTATTACTGGGAAGATGTTATTTCTATGAGCAGTTGCAGAGTTAATTAGGATTTCACAGAGCAGTGATAAGACATGATAACCTCCTCAGAATCTTATATACTATGTAGTGAGCAGATTATAAAAGCTGTTTACCTCTAACTAATATGCCTAGAGACTGTTGTAAGATTAAAGAAACTTATTTTCATTTCTACCTCAAAGGAAAACCAAGTTATTTTGGATGCTTTTCCTTTATATAATGAACTCACTCAGGATACTGTTTTGGTTAGGACCATTTGTGTAGGCAGAGGGGACAGATAGATGACTATATAGATATAGACAAACAGATAGATAGAAACCTACCTACCCACCTACCTACCTATTTGCCTGCATAGAACTGTTCTTCATCCTTATTTGGATAGGGTTTATTTTAGGGACAGGATTAGGGATAAAGGAATATGTGACTCACCTTAGTGTGAGGGACACAGAAGGTACTCATTATCTCCAACATCAATTAGTTTCATGATCTTCATTTAAACTCTCTTGAATCCTAGTGAAATGCAAGAGATGATTCCTTGATGAATCAATGAAGGAAGAAACAAAAAATGAATGCAGAATGAAAAAATAGGTATTAGGAAAAGAGCTATTGAGCAAGCTCTTTCCATACTTGCTAACCCAAGCCTAATGAACACAGTGTGTGTCTTACAAATTTACTTGCTCACTTCTTAATGACTCATTGACTCTTTCCTTGACTGTAGGTCTCCATTTAATAAATAATTGCAGAGACCTCGTATGTGTTCGGAACTTTGTAAAGATCTATCGGGTAAAAGGAGACACAGACACATCTTGGAGATAGTGTTTGTTAGGTTCCAGACCCCACAATAAAGAAAGTATCACGGTAAAGCAAGTTACACAATTTTTTTGGTTTTCTGGTATAGGTAACAGTTATGTTTATACTATACTGTAGTCTGTTAAGTGTGCACATACTTTAATTAAAAGTACTTTCTTGCCCCAAACTGCTGACCATCTGAACCTTCAGCAAATGCTAATCTTTTTGCTGGTAGAGGGACTTGACTCCATGTTGATGGCTGCTGGGTTTGGTACCAACTGTGGTGGTGACTGAAGGTTGGAGTGGAGGTGACAATTTCTAGAATAAGAAAAAAATGAAGTTTGGTTCATTGTTCCTTTCAGAGGGGATGTCTCTGTAGAATGTGTTGCTGTTTGATAGCATTTTACCCACACTGAAATGTGTTTCAAAATTGGAGTCAATCCTCTCCAATTCTGCTTTATCCACAGATTTTATGTAATGTTCTCAATCTTTTTCTGTCATTTCCAACGACATTCATAGCATCATAGAAGATTCCATATCAAGAAACCTCTCTCTTCGTTCATCTGTTAAAGTTTTATCATGTGTTTGCAGCCATCCAGTTACATTTTCAAGCTCTCCTTTCAATTCTATTTCTCTTGCTTTTTCCATCACGTTTGTAGTTATTTCCTCTACTGAAGACTTAACCCCTTCGAAGTCATGCAGGAGGATTGAAATAAACTTCTTCCAAACACTTGTTAATATTGATATGATTCATGAATGTTTTTAATGGTATCTAAAATGGGAATCCTTTCCAGAATATTTTCAGTTGACTTTTCCCATATCCATAAGGAATCACTATCTCTGGCAGCAATAGCCTTGCAAAATATATGTCTTAATTAATAAGATTTGAGAATCGAAATGACTTCTTGATTCTTGGTCTGCAGAATGGATGTGGTGGTAGCAGACATGGAAACAACATTAATCTCCTTAAGCATATCTTTCAGAGCTTTTGGTGACCAGTGCATTGTCAATGAACGGTAATATTTTTTTTTCCTTGTGAGTAGGTCTTGATAGGGGCCCAAAACATTCAGTAAACCATGTTGTAAGCAGATGTGCTGTCATCCAGGCTTTATTGTTCCATTTATAGACTAGACAGATTCAGCATGATTTAGCATGATTATTAAGGGTCAGGATTTTTGTAATGATACATGAACATTGGCTTTTGCATCAAGACAGCAGCTGCATTAACCTCTAAAAAGAGAGTCAATCTGTCTTTTTAAGCTTTCAAGTCAGGCATTGACTTCTCTTTTCTAGCTACAAATTCCTAGACTGTTTCATCTGTGCTGAAAATATGTTGCTTAGTTCTGTCCAATGATCTCAACTCGATCTTCTGGATAACTTGCTGCCGTTTCTCCATCAATATGTGCTGCTTCATCTTTGATCTTATGGGGCAGGCGTTTTCCCTTAAAATCTATGAATCAGCCTCTACTAGCATCAGACATTTCTTTTGCTTCTTCCTCAGCTCCCTCAGCTTTCCTAGAACTGGAAAGAGTTGGGGTCTTCCTCTGGATTAAGGTTGGGTGTAAGGACATGTTGTGGCTGGTTTGATCTCCTCTTCAGAACACTCAGTTTCTCCATATCAGGAATAATTTTTATTTTCTTATCATTTAAGTGTTCACCTGAGTAGCACATTTAATTCCCTTCAAGAACTCTTCCTTTGCATTTGGCTAACTGTTTGGTGCAAGACACCTGTCTTTTGATTTCTCTTGACTTTCAACATGCTTTCTTTACTATCTGGCTTAATTTTTTGTTGTTGTTTTTAATTCAAAATAATTGTATTGAAGGAACATTGGATCATGATATTATATAGGTTTAAGATCTACATCATAATAAATCCCCATCTGTATATATAGTACATTGTGTTCACAGCCATGTCAGTGTCCCTTCACTAAACAACGACTGTCCTCTACCTGGTTTGCTCATTCTGCCCGTTGTCTTTCTGCAACCACTAGTTTGTTTGTTTTCCATTTTCAAAGCAATTAAACTTTAAAATGAATATAGCAGAATACATAAAACCTCGTAATGTAAGCTTGAGTCACAATTCCTTAATTTAGAAAAGTTGAAAATTGGAATTATCAAGAATAAGTTAACCAAAAAGAAAAACTCAGTGTAATGAAAGTAAAATTTAAAAAAATTTGGGTAGTGTTATGTATCCAAACAAAACAATAGCAAGACAATAAAATGAAACAGGATAAAATATTAACTACACAGCATTTGTGCATAAAAGATTAATTTGAACCTTGCGTCTGACACTTGTATGCTCTATATGCTTAGGCAGATTTCTTAGCTTTGGTTTTCTCATCTATGAAATGGGGATAATACAATCTACATTATAAGCTTATCTTAAATAAGATAATATATGCCAAGTTCTTGAACAGATACCACAGAATAATTCCAAGTAAAGAAATTGAAGGGGTAATCAAAAACAAAATCCCAGAACAAGATGTCCTTTCCAATGAGTTTTTACCAAAACTTCAGAGAAGAATTCATACCTTTTCTTCTCAAACTCTCCCAAAATATTGAAGAACAGGGAACACTCCTCCCAAACACTCTCCATGAGGCCAACATCACATTGATACCAAAAGCTGACAGAGATGTCACCAAGAAAGATTATAGACCAGTATCTCCAATGAACATAGATGAGTAAGTCTAATAGACTTGTTCGTAAGTGGGGTTTCTTTACATTTTATGTAGCACCTTTTAGTATTTTTTGTTGAACTAGTTTTGTGGTGGTAAATTCCTTTAACTTTTGCTTATTGGAAAAGCTTTTTTTTTTTTTTTTTCTTTAATCATTCCTTCAGTTCTGAACGATGATCTCACAGGTTATAGTATCCTAGGTTGAAAATCCGTTTTTTCCGGCACTTTGGATATATCATGCCATTCCCTCCTGACCTGCAGAGTTTCAGTTGAGAAATCCACTGACAGTCTTACGGGGATTCCCTTATATGTGACTCGTGTTTCTCTAGATGCTTTTAAGATTCTTTCTTTATCTCGTATTTGTGACATTTTGATGACAACGTGTTTAGGTGTAGGTCTCTCTGGGTTTCTTTTATCAGGGACTCTTTGAGCTTCCTGGTCAGGAGGCTTGTTCATTTTTCAGTTTGGGTAAATTATCTGGCTTTTGATGTCAAGTCAGAGACATATGACTCTTCCTTTCACTTGAAAACTTAGAGGGCATTAGAGGGCTATTGATTGGCCTAATTTTAATATTGTTGTGTCTCAGAGAAAAAGGAGCGTGAGGAGAGGGAGGGAGATGGGAGCTTGGCTGGTGAAGCAGTCAGAACACTTTCATTAATTACGTTCAACATCTTCTAAGAGCTTAATTGTGGCTCCAAAGCACTGACCATAGTGGCACCAAAGATCACTGACCACAGGTCACCAGAGCAGATATAGTAAAAATGAAAAATCTGAAATACTGTGAAAATTACCAAAATATGCCAGAGACATGAAATGAGCACATGCTGGGAAAACAGTGCCAACAGACTTACTCAATGCAGGATTGCCAGGAACCTTTAATTTATAAAAGAAAAACAAAAGCAATATATGTGAAGTACTATAAAGTGAAGACAATAAAAAGAGATATGTTTATAGTTGCAAAATATAGTTCATGATTTTAAGGAACTTATGTCTAATAAGGAAGCCTGAAAATGTGGGATTTGGAGTTAAAAACTGGGGATGCAGGACTTGACACCAGCGTCAGTTAGTTTCATGAACTTCATTTGAACTCTCTCAAATCCTAGTGAAATGCAAGAGAGGATTCCACCCTCATAGGGTTGTGGAAAGAATAAACTAAGTCTATACATGTAGATTAGTGCTCTGTAAAATTGAAAGCATTATAAGCATGTCACCAGCTATGTAATTAGAAATAATACAAAAAGATGTGAACTTAAAGACTGTCCTGGGACAAAGAGCATTGAGTAGGGTGGTCATGACAAGAGGGCTTTGGAAAGCCAGCAAGAGTATCTAACTTCAAAACAAGGACAGTCAGCTACTAATAGATCTGATAGGAATAACATTTTAGGAACATGTAACTGGTAATGGTGTGCAATCTGGATTAGAATGAAGAGGCTGGAATTAGCCTGGGTTGGAGAGAGGAAGATTTGGAAAGTGGAATGGCAGAGAGGAGGATGACTCCAGGAAAATTTCATAGGCCTCGGCTTCAGAGGCAGAAGAGGGGAGAATCCAAGCTGAACTAGAAATGTCTGCCATTAAGATTCGAATTACAGTGGTTTCTTTGACAGGAAAGAAGAATTAGGGGAGAAAATTAATTTGGGAGGGAGTTGAGTTCCAGTGGCCCATGTGGAGCTGAGCTGATAGCCAACTGGGGGCAGTAGCATCCTGTAGACAATGGGAAATGAGGGGCCAGAGCTCACGCCAGAAGTCAGGGTGAGGCATGGGGACTGGGACTCAGCACGGAGACTTCTAATAAATTATGCACTTTGCTTAGAACTTAATTTCATGTTTTTTTGAAAGATAAGAGAATTGAAAAGCTTGCTGAATTATGGATTATGCAACTGTATTACAAGCAATTCTCTACCCCCCCCCCCCCCCCCCCCCCCCCCCCCCCCCCCCCCTCCCCTCTGCCTCCCTGGTGATTTCTGTGTTTCTATTCTTCTCTCTGATCCACTCTGCTTCCCACAATACTTTATAGACTGAGGGACACAATAACCTCGCTTTCTGTCAGATTAGAAGATGGTCAGCGAAGAGATTAAGGTGATCGGCACTGTTCACTAGAAGGTAAGATGATCCTCTTGGCACCCTCTCCGGTCTTCAGAGATCAGAGGAGTGGAAGCTTTCTCTAGAGGAAATCAACCATTTATTTTTATAGGAGGACATGTTTAAAGAGCTAAATTCTCAGTTGCCTGGACAGCCCCGTTGTTTGATTTGCAGCGTTTCTTAAGGAAAGCGCAGATTCTCAACACGAGACCTGCTGCTTGGTGGATATGCGATCCGATGAAGTGGGGCTTTCAGACCTGTTGGAGAGCTGGGTGAAGGGACTCCTGTCCTGGAGTCAAGCTCTCATCTGTGGTTTAACTGAGTTAGCACAGACGGCAGGTGCAGCACTCAGAAGTTGAATCTTCTTTCGTTTACTCCTCTTCTTTCTCCCCTTCAATAGATTTCCCAGCGATTTACTTGCTTCTTCCCCAGCATTCCCTGGCACAGAGAGTATTAGACTTGACTTTAGATAGGAAGTATTGAGGGGCAGGGGCTGGGGATTGGAGATGAAAGTTATGTGATATAATCTTCATAACTGCAAAGGATCACTATTTTTATCTCTGTTCCACCAGTGAGGTTGTATGATTTACTCAGATCATATAGTTAGTCAGGGGCTCAACTGGGATTTGTTTCCCTCATTGGAGTTAGGCTTCTAAGCCTAAAGATCCCCTTCTTGTTCCAAGCTTGTGCTCCCTTTCCATCCCTACCATAAGGAAAAATATTTTTTTAAAAAGACATCTGATTATCCTTTTCCAGAGCCCCGTGGAGTGGGATGAGAATCCAGTTGTGCTCTTATCCATCTCCTCCTCAGATATCCCCCTCATTTCCCTTGTCCATCTGTCCTTCCTGCTTACTGTTATGCTTCTCCATCTCTAGTGAGACACTGTGTTCTCTGCTTCTCTCTCTTGAGGTGAGCAGGTCAAAGGATGAGGCCGAATAGTGACGTGATAGAGCATCAAGTCCTTCATTTTCCTGGGCATCCTGTGTGCTTTTCATTGACCTTTGAGTAGCCTGGTCAAACACATGTCAATACTATAGTTTGACCGCATTACAGATTTCATTTGAGTTTATGGACAGACATTGAGAGAAGTGCCCCCTATGTGTAAGGCACCACAGTAGGTGCTAGAAAAAGTTACTTTCAACTAACTAAATGGAGATGTCCTTAAAATTTTAAAAAGTGTGTGCTGGAGTTTTGCATGTTCAGGAACTGTGAGCCAAGGTGAAGGGAGTGGGAAGAAAGGGAAGGAGGCAACAACCCCGCTCACAAGTTTCTGGGCATGAAAGGCAGGGAAAGCTGGATGTGTGATTCTGGCCAGCTGCCCTGGTCCAGTGCACAGCCACTGCATAGGCACAGCCCTCATGGGTGCAGTCCTCTTTTAGGCACCCATTTCCACCAGCACCCCTCAGGTGGCACTCCAGAGGGGTTCTCTACTCCCCTGACATCTGCAGGTTTTGTTTTGTTTTAATTGAGGTAATGTCGGTTTGCAACACTACGTATATTTGACTTAGAACCTCATACCTCAGCAGCTCTATATTTCATGCTCACCACCAAGAAATCTAATTCACTGAATGGATGAATCAGCCTACCTCAGGGCAAATCTACCTGTGCTTTCCAGGACCCATGAATCTGGCCAGTACAGTGGGGCTGGAGAGGGTGAGGGCCCCTCAAAGCACTCTCAGGTCAGTAAGTGCAGCTTAGCTATCGCCTTCCTGAGTGTGCTGCTGGTTGTGAGGCCTTGGGGCCAATAAGGTGAAGCCAACAGTGAGGATGGAGACTGAACATGAGGCAGCCATGCCAGCACTGAACCACGGTAAGTGATGAGTCGACATGATTTGTACCATGTTCAAACTTATGCTCATTGAGAGCAGTTAAGATGCTTTTGGCTGCAAGACCCAGTGAATAGCATCTCCACAATAAGGAGCTGGTATCTTATGTAATAAACAGGTTGAGAGTTAATGTGGCCTCAAGGTTGGTTAATCCGGCTGCACAGGACAAACTTAAGGACTCTGGTCCTTTCTGTCTTCCACTTTGCCTTCCTCAAGGCTGTTGACTCCCCCAGGGTAACAGGTGGCTGCAGAAGCTACAGGCATCCTGAAAAGGGGCAAATGTCCTCGGTTCCTCTATAAGATAAAGGCAGACTCTTCCAAAGTCACTGGTAGACATCCCCTTGGGTCACCTTTGTTGCGGTCGCCTCACGCAGTTCTGCCTAAATCACTCATTCTCACACGTGGACGCACATTGGCATCAGTGGGAGGGCTTCTTAAGGCACTTACTGCCAAACTGATCCCCAGAATTCTGATTCCCCCGGACCCAGGGTGGGGCCTGAGAATTTGCATTTCTAATGAATGCTTCCTTTGTCTAGGGACCATACTTTGAGAATCACTGGCTTAAACCTTGTAGCAGTCATTTCCTAAACCTACAACAGTTTCTTCCCAGCACATAGATGTCCCAAACCTGAATAAAGTGGAGGTTCTTTTAAATAAAGGAAGGGGAAAATGCTTGCCAGGTAATCACATCATCATTTAATATTTTTGGAGTTCTGGAAAGGGTAGAAATCTCCATATCAGGCTCTCGATTCCCTGTCTGGGTCGTATCTTGCAAGGAGCTTTCCCTTCATTTCACTATCATTCTGGTATGCAGGCTGGAGGACATCAGACATTTGGAGGAGCAGACCCCTGCATCTAGTGGTGGTGACTTCCTCTGTCCCCTCTCCCTCCTCTTCCTTTTCCTCCCTCTGAACTTCAGTGTTCCCAAAACATCTCTCTTGCAGAAGACCACATTCTTCCTTGCCCTCCAGTGGGTGCCCTCAGGATTCCCACTTTGGGGCACGCAGCTCCATGGTGACAAAGGCCTTTATGGGAGGCTGAGCAGCGCAGGCCCAGCCATCAGGCAGCCTGATGCTGCGGCTACTTCTGAATGAACACTTATTATTGATGCTAATTGAACTTGAAGTTAATGAAAAAGGATTGTTTTACAGGGCTTAAGCTGAGGCCAAATTTGTTATTACAGGTTAAGTATTCTCCTTAAAAGACACTATTACAGCCATGATTGTTTTTTATCATCCTTTTCTCTGGTGCTGAAAGAGATTTCTTCGAAGGAAGATCCCTGGTATAATTAGTCATCTCATCTAATTCTTAATCACCAATCTTTTTTCTCTCTATATAAAGGTTAATCAAAGGTATATGAGTTGGATATTCTACCTTAATTGCTTTTGATCAATTTCAAAGAATTCTCTTCTCTTCCATTTTGGGTTGGGAATGTGGCCTTTCTCGGTGCTTTTAAACCTAAGATCTGGAAAAAAAAAAATCACAGTGGGCTCCCTGAGTGTGGACTCACACTGCTGTGGTGTGGCCTGAGCAGCAGGGCTGTGCTGCTGGAAGGGCTCAGTGACTGCGGGGCTGGGACTTCTGCTAGCCTTTACTCGCCTTCCTTCTTTTTCCTCTTTTCGTGGGGAGGAGTAGTGGTTAAGGTTTCAATGTAGGAATTTGAGGGCTACACAGTTCACTCCACAGTAGCACCCTTTCACCTCACAGGTCCTGCTGTCTCACGCCGTCCTCTCTCTCAGTCACCTTCTCCATTCCTCTCCCTCCAGAGAAATGCTCTCCATACCGCAGGTCTCTGCTGAAATCTCCACTCCTTCAAGACACACAGCCCAGCCCCACTCTGATAACTCAAGATACTCCCTCCCTCCCTCTGAGCCAGCTTCTATCTTCTTGCACCCCCATTACTACTCTCATCCTTCCATTATGGTTTGTGGACCCCAGGGAGACATTCGGTACATACCTCTTACTTCAGGTCCAGAATCTTCTGGCACCAAACACAATGCCTGGAAACAAGGGAGAGACAGAGCCCCAACAGCAGCCAGGCCCCTGTCTTCACCTGGGCCACTAAGATCTCCAGGGAGAGTTACAGGTTCATGTCTCCGCCCACTTTAAAGGCCTGTGGGCAAGAGAGCGACCTAGCAGAGCCCAAATCCTGCCTGGTAAACTGGCAACTGACCAGCCTGAGGCTCACAATTAACTGTGGAGTTGAGAGGGGAGGGGCCTCCTGAATTAAGCCTCTGGAAAGGCACATATTATCTAGAAAGAATAAAAGAAGAAACTAAGGTCAGTGAGGCACTATTCATTTGCAAAGACCATGAATTCCATTCGCCATCACTTAACCAGTCACCAGCGGTTTCCAGGAGCTTGATGATTCAGTCAGGCTGATAGTGCTCAGTGTTTGTCTCTCACTGCCAGCCTTTCAGTGTCAGCGCTGTCGGCTCACAGCCTAGCCACTTCAGAGAAAAGCTTTGTCTTTTAATCCTTGTTCACTGTCAGTGTTTTTTTTAAGAAAATTTCTTTCTTACGGATTCCCCACTCCCTCCACTTTGGCCTTCCCAGGTTGTCGCCCACTCCCAGTACATAGTGGTGGGGCCAATGGTGAGCGATACCTTTCAGGAGCTAATTAGGGCTTTAAATCATCCCAGAGAATGACCAGCTACCTCCTGTGCCACTGTCACTTGTCAACCCCAAACCCTGCCTTATCTCCAGCCATAAAAACCACATTAAGTAGACCTGATTCAAAATGCATATGAACAATGATGACACCTTGATATTCAGTCTTCAGAAAGGTTCCTGGGCATGCGACTTGACTTCTCGAGGTTTTACCATTGATAGGAATGTTTTCCATTGATTGTCAAACTCATATTGCATCTTTCTAAAGGAAATATTGACCCAACAGGTGCATGCTAAGAGGAGCAGTGCACAAAGTGATATGTGTATGTGTCTGAAACATCACCATCCTTGGATATTGGCATTTTCCCTTCTTGTCATACCTCTGGTAGAAAAGCAAAATACTTGAGAATTTAAAGGGAGACAGAGTGAAAAAAAATGCTTTAGAAAATGTGCTTAAGGTAAGAATGAAACAGTAGATCACATTATAGCACTCTGATGTTTTACAATTCCATTTTTTCTTCTATAGAAGAAAATATCTTGGATTAGATGTCACATTACTTGGGTTCTTACTGCTCTCCCAATAATTAACTAGGTGATCTTAGACCTGAGTTACGATAATTTTAAGAGCTAACACTTTATTGGGTGAGTTTGTTTTGTTTTTGTGTTTCTTCTGAGTCAGGTTTTTACCTTCATCTCTCATATAACCCTCCTAGAAACCCTATGAGAAGAGTAGAGCTGCTTTTCCTACCTCACAGGGTCTTAGAGAAGTTCAGACACTTCCCCAAGGGTAGAGCTGGGCTCTCGTTCAGGGCTCAGGATGGCCATTAGCCACCTTGCTGTGCTCTCTCTTTTCAGTCTGATATCGCCATCTTCAATAGCAGAAGAGGCTCACTGAGTGCCTGCTGTGAGCTAGGGTTCAGAAGGGGATGGAGATGGACATGGCCCTTGCCTTCAGAGTTGACTGACCAGGACACCTAAGAACTTAGGATTTCTTGATCTTCTACTGCAAGAAAAGGCTACAGAGCTGTGATGTCTCTTTTTGCTTGAAACCTTAGGAGCATTTAAGCTATTTGCAATGACTTTTAGTCTTCTATTTCTTTATTAATATTATTAATCACACAGTTTCATTAGATGACTGTCATGTACCAGGCACTCTGCTAAGGATTTTTACAGGACTGTTGAATTTAATTCTCATCCCAGTCCAGGGAGCGACTGCAACTGAGGAAGCAGAGACTCAGAGAGAGGTTATCTTGGCCAAGGTCATTCAGTTTGTAAGTGGCAGAGCTCAGCTTTGAACACAGCTCTATCAGCCTCATGCTTTTCCCTATGTAAGCAACTTCATGAGCTACTGCTCTTGAAATTTAGGAAGCTCCATTCATTTAAATGAGTTACTACTTATTTCTACAGATATTATGAAACAGAAATCCGGGTAACTGATCAACCTTGAAGCGCAGGCGGGCAGAACTATGTACGGAGAATTCAGACCCCGACAGCCTCAACCCTGTGTTTGATTTGCCTGAAGCTGGGTCTTAGCATCTTCACAGCAGTGAGAGTTAACATTTCCGGTGGTACATCAAATTTGGAAGTTATTAGTTAGAAAAACAACAACAGCAATAAAGAACCAATATTTATACATACCTTTCTAGTTTCCCAGGCCCTTTCATACCATTATCACACTTGATAAGAGGAGAAGAATAATGGAATGAGCTGGAAGCCTGAAAACATATAAAATGATATTGAGTGTGCTAGCAAGAAACTCAGAGCAATGAGGAAAAGGAACAGGGTCACTCGTCAGAAGTAGACAGGCTTATCTTTAAATACCTGATCAGGAAGGCGGCTGAGCAGGAGATAAATGTAAAAAGGACCATGAAGCTGAGAATAAATGGAGCAATCTTTTTTTGAATGGAAAGTAACTGAAATTTCAGGGCCAGGGAAGGGGAGGGGTGGAAATATTCAGAAATTATGGCCTGAGAAGAATCCTTAAAGCTATCAGGCAGCAGGGACAACCAGGGCCCACCAGGAGTGGCCCAGAATAGATGGGGCTATAAATCAAGGGGGAAAGAAGTATAATGGCCATTGTAAGGCACAACTGTGCTTGTGCAGGAATGGACTGGAGGACTTTATAAAGCTGGGTCGTCCAGGCTCTGGGTGTGATGGAACTGAATGCATCAACCTTGGGAAGACTCAGAATTCAACTCACTGTAAAAAATGGACTTGTGGCATGTTTAGATCATTTTGAAGACTCACAAGTCATTTTTTTCCTCTCCTAAGAACCGATTTAAAATAAACAAGGATTGTATTTTGTTAGGAAATAGTATGTGTGGTGGAGCAGGGTTGAAATTCCGGACCCCGGGTCTTCGTGCATTTTTATTCCACCAGTGCCATAAAAGTAGTCTGGAGCAGGGACGGTAGAAGCCTGGACTCAGGTACCCATGTCCTTGGTTTCAGGTCCCAGACCGGCCACTCATGTGACCAATCCCTTCAGCTCTCGGTCTCAGGTTTTCTCATTTTCAGTTTTATCATCTGTAAAATGGGGCAGTAATATCTCAGTTGTAGCTCATTGTGAGGATCAAATGAGCTAATGATTATAAAGCACTGAACACAAGGGCTTAGTACAGAGTAAGTGACCAGAAGCAATTTTAGAGGAGAAACTGTGTCTTCAGCCAGGAATCCCAATCCAGCAAATGAAGAGTGGACTGGAAAGTCTTCTCTGACTTACGTTGCATAAACAACCTCGGGCTCTTTTTGCATTAAACCTTTATTTCTTACTCATGCTGCTTGTTGGTGGCCTGGGATGGCTGCTGCTCCGTCCCAGGCTGCCTAGTGGATCAGATCTGCACCACAGATCTTGTCATTCTGAGACTCATGTGAAGGGGATCTTTTATTTGAGCTGTTGTTGCCTCACGATGGAGGAAACCACTGCAGGAGGGCTGGGAGAGCCTACTTGGTGCTGGCGCCTTGCAGTTGCCAAAGGAAATCCTGAGGCCAAGGCCACATCAGTGTGGTAGGGAAATCTATCCTCCCCTGGGAGTTTGAGAGGGAAAGTTGAATATTTGCAGGGCAGTAATAGAGTCACCTCAGGAGATATGCTTGGGAGCATAGCTGAGCTGTGTCCATTTATTTGACTGAATCAAAGCTGGTTGGTTGAGCTCAGTCTGGACACAATTTCCCCAAGCATTGGACACATGGTCTGAACATGAGCTTTTGCTAAATCTTGCCCTTGGCTTTGTCATTGTGTGGGGAGGGGCTAGCTATCAGATGGGCTGTGCTGAGTTCTTCCCACCACTGTTGCCTCCAGTCTTAGTGCATCTGTGCCTCCATGTGGCTGTGAGGTGGCAATGACCTCCCCAGCCCAGCCTTTCAGCTCTCAGCACTCAGGGGTGGTTTAGGGTCCACGAGAGTTGATGGTAAGTCAATGTTTCTCTAAACAGTGGATATAAATATTAACACATGTTCACAGAAAGAACCAGAATACAGCAATTTCTTGTAGTTCTTAAAGTTTTCTTCAGAATCATAAGATATTTTTTATGGGCCTCAGACTTGTCATTTTTAAATAAGATATGGTAGAGTGATCTCTACCAGTCATTTCCAGTTTCTATGGCCTATAACCATGATGACTTGTTAAGTATTCAGCAGGCATGTATGAAACATTTGATCTGAAACTTCCTAATGGAGATTGTTAATCGCAGCATTATGCTCATTATAACCACGTCGTAATGCAGGATTCTGTAAAAACATCCTCTCGAGGTCTCCTGTCCCATTAGGGTGCTTCTTTCTTCCACATCTCCTCTTTTTAAGAATCTGCTGCAAGGCTGCAGGGTGTCATGAAGGTGCGTATGACTGGTCATGACTTCCGCTTTTGGTGAGATGAGTTTTCACCCACAAAGGATGGCTTTCAAATACCATGATGTGACAGTTGAATGGAAGAAGATACTTGAGGTCAGAAAACTCCCACTCATTCCTTTATTCCAGTTTGATAAATATTTATAGAATATTCATTATGTTTCTCAGCAGCCCTGTGCTTTCGTTTATGTTGGCTCACTTAATCCGCACAATATCCCCTTGAAGAAAGCAATACCATTCTCGCTTCACACCTGAGAAAGCTGGGTCCAAAGAAATGAATCTGTCCAAAGTCATATAGTCAAGAATGGCGGATAGAGGATGCAAACTGAGGTCTCTTTCACTGCATTTGATGATGCCTCTGTTTTTTTTCTTCGCATTTTGATGAGGCATTGCACTGAACTAAGAGTTGGGACCTCTCACTAAGTCTTGAGCCCTCTTCTGGCCCTTGTGGCAAGTCTCTGACAATGTGGGACTGAGGCGAAGGACCATGGTTTTTAGATCTGGGCTTACCGTTTATTAATTCAGTGACTTTGGATTAATGGCATATATAAAACAAGACTTATGATACCTAACTTTCTCAACTCACAGAGATTCTGAGAAAGTTTGAGGAAAGGATAAATATGAAAATACATTGTAAGCTGTTTAAATATGACTTAAATATATAGACTTGTTAGTTCTCCCTAGCAGATGGGAACAAAGCTCTCACTTCCCCTCTTAAAGACAGAGTCAGCCTGAAAAAGAATCCTATGCCACCCCTCCCCCAATATTTGTTTTGAAGGTTCAAGGACAGAGGAGAAGGATTGTTAGGTCTATACTTTGTAGCTCAGAGAGAAAAGGACAGAATCTCAAGCTCACTTTTAGAAAACTCTGCACAGAAACTTAGATTTCCATCCATGGTATTTGGGGAGTCAGACCTGGGCTGAACTTTGACTTTGGAAATTCCCACTTTTTCATCCTAAAGCATCACTTAGGTCAGATACTAAGAGGGGTTACCATGTACAAGACACAGTCCCCTTTATTCTCGTGACTTGCAGTCTGAGTGGAGTTGGGAAAAGGCGCACACACACAAGGCAGCACTGTCACTGTGCAAAGTGTGTCAGGGTCTATGATCCATGGCCAAGTGCATGGCTGCCCGAGACAGAGGCAGAGCAGGTTGATCAGCTGGAGTGTAATGGTCCAGAGATACATGCTTGGGAATGGCAGATCTCAGGATGGCATCTTTTCTTTGAGGTATTTCTCTATAATGCACTTGCAAAGTACCTTTTGTCTTGTTCTTTCAGCTGGTTTCAGCAATTAAATCCAGTAATAGCTAGTCAGCTGGTTGTTGTCCTCTTTCTTTAATGTGCTGGGTCATAAGGGGGTGAAGCAAGTGTTCAGTCTTCCAGGGCTAGGAGTGCTTTAGCTTGTTTTCATCACAGTCTTCATCCAGCTCACCTGATTTTACACCCCACCCCCATTTTATGTTCATTAATGAACAGTACATAAGGCGCACATGCACACAGCACACACAATACACACACATCCATGTGCACATGCATACACACATGTACACAGGCACACACATGCACACATATATCCTTTTCTCTGCAGAGATACCACTGGACAGCTCTGGAAGCATTTTATTCAAATGGCTGATAAACATTAACGAAATAAAAAGACTGAACCTTTCAGAGGAAATCGCCAGACTAGTTTTCTATTCAAAGCTACTTTTCAGTTCGAATTATCTTCTACCCAGTGGTTTTTCAAACTGAGTTGCCACCCCTTGGATTCTACCCTAGCTACTGACCTTCATTGGCTTATACATTCAAACTCATCTTAGGGCTTTATTTGACAAATGATCTGATACAAGCAAACAAATAGCAAATGAAAATCTGCTTTTACACCAACAGTGAGTTGCCCAGATATTGGAAGGAACTGACTGGATATTGGAGTAACATTTTTCTAATGGTAAAGAAACCACCTTAAAAAATTAACTTGTGACTTCGTACATTTTCCAAGTGGTGTTGGATGAAAGTGTAAAGGCTGCAGATATTGTGATTACGGTAAAAGGAAGTCCTTTTTTGGAAACTAGTAGGAAGTCACAGATGTATCTTGAATTTGACTTCTGTGAAATGAGAGTGCTCTGGGGTCAATACTGTGTGCCTAAAAGAAGTATAGGGATTTATTTGGTGTCAATAACAGCACACTCCAAGTTTGCTCCTGTCGTGGATTCTGAATTAGGCTCAGTAACTGGAGCCGCTCAGCCCCTGGACATGCTGCACAGGTCTGCCCTTCACTTGTTTTGGTTGAACCAAGAGGAAAACCCCTTTAAAGAAAACAGTGCTATGGAGATAGTACTTTTTAACAATTTTAGAATGAATTCAGAAGTCACAATATTGTATCTAGAGGTTTCTGTTTCCTTGGGCTCCTGCTTTGAATTGAATACTTCCTTCAATAAGCAAGTAAATGTTTTAAAAGTTGTGTTATCATGGATCATTAGCTAATACATAGGTTCCTTTTTTAAAGAAAAAGAATTGATTGAGCTTTGTGTTCAATGACTCCGGGCCCAACTCTCCACGCACAGGAGCAGCCTTGTATTTGGGTCATTGACTGGTATGACAGGCACTCAAGGCACCAATAGTTCTTGGTCATCAGTGAGCACAGATTAGTCTGAGTCTCCAAGAGGTGAAAAGCCACCAGTGAGACCTCTTCTCATAATCATCTTTTTGGACATGTCACTACTTAAATGGATGGTGGAGGAAAAGTTACCTCAAAGCGTCTGTGATTATCTGACCTGATATTCTCATTTGCCAAAGGTTTTTCCTTTACCCGTTTTAAGCTCCCTTGTGAATCTAAACACAGGGATGTTTCTTTTGAAATAAAGATCTTGAACATGGCAGTCCTTCCAGTGAACCTGAAAAAGAAAGTTGGCTGACTGAGTTCTAAGTTGAACGAAGCTTTCAGGGAATGAGACGACAGAAAAAACAATAGAAAGGGTTTTCAGTGCAACGGAAGCTACAATAATGGGTGTGGAAACCCTTCCTGCTTAGAGTGTAATCAATGGAACTGTAATATCATAAGTCATTTGGGACTTTATTAAGAATGAAGAGAACTAGGCCTCACCCCACATCTATTGAACCTGAATCTCTGATTCCCAGATGGCAGTTAAAAATTGGACCCAAGTTTGTTAGTGGTCTTTTCATAGTGAGGTGGGTTGCCTTTGTCCCCACTTCTTGAAACTGAGCCAACCTGTGACTATTTTGACCCATAGCATATGGTAGAAGTGACCTGGATGACCTGAGGTAGCTCAGAAATGGCCATGTAGCTTTCTCTTGATTCTGTTGAGAGGCTCACTGTGGCAGAAGCCAACTGCCATGTAAGACATCTGATAATTCCCAGATAACCATGAAGGCACTTGGCCATCTGCCCCGCTAAACATAGACTTCCAGCGATCCTTGACAAAATGCCATGCACACGAATGAAACTGCTTTTGACCTTCTTCCAGCCCATTCACCGGTGAGCCCAACTGATGCCTCATGGGGCAGAAGAATTGCTTAGCCAAGCCCTACCTGAATTTCAGAGCCACAGAAGTCATGAGATGTAGTTAACATTTTTTTTAAAAGAAAGATGCAGGCAGAAATGAAGGCAAGTAGGTAGGCAGGAGGAAGAGAGAGGAGGAAGAAGCATTTTTATTTATTTTTATTTTAGTTGTACATCTTGGTTGTTCCCTCCAGCCCAGGACAGGAACCTGTGTCCTTGAAATGTATGTGAACTGTGCTCATTGGGAGGCAGCAGGTTTAACTCCTACTCCACCAGGGTGCACCAGAATGGTTGTGTTTTTAGCCATTACGTTTTGGTGGTACTTTGTTAGGCAGCAAGATGCCTAAAATATGTCTGTGCCAGGTGAAATATATATCCAATAAAATAAATTGAGAAGCACTAGACAAGATAACAGTATAAAATCAATTGGGGAGACATTAAGAGAAATGCGACAAGAGAATTCAGCATGCTGGGGTGAGTTCAGCTGGTCTGGACTTCAAATGGGAATGTTCCTCTTTCAGTCTGTCTCATGTCATCTTTACTGTGTGAACCATGGCAAGTCTTAAGAATTTGAAAACTGGTGTCTGTTGTCTGCTCTACCAAGCACAGACCCTAGACCTTTTATATCAGCTAATCTGCAGAATAGCCTTATGAAAATTAGGTGTAATTATTCCTATGTTATAAATGATGGAACTGAAGCAAAATCGGTTCTATAACTGCCCACAGGCAACTGCCTGGGAGTTAAATGTAGGCCTCTTTCATTTGAACAACTCTCTTTCCCGGCTCGTGCCATCTCTTGATGACACAGGGTGACCTGCATTTGCCCTCGGGACACACAGAGTCCTGAGGGCAGCTAAGTGCATTTTTCCTCCCCTCTCTTCATCTTCTGGAGGAAATGGACCTGGATGGTATCACTGGCCTCAGTTTTTTTCATTCAGTCTCTGATGGAAAGAAGGGCTAACAAAGACCAAAACACTAGTGACCAAGAGATAAGGACCAGAGTGCTGCACAGTAGGATGGATTATTCTTGTGCAACAGGCTCAAATGTAGCCAATTAGCGTTAAAGAAAATTCCATCTTACTCTCAGAGGAGGAGTGAGTAGGTTTATGCCTAGTTTTTACCTCTTGGAATATGAGTTATTCAGCTTCCCTGTTTTCATCTCTTGGGTAAGAAATGCGTTTCAATTCAACATCTTCTACTGAAAGCCATCGTGTGCTGGTGCAGTGCTGGCGTTGTTGGGGTACCTTGAGGTACCATGGTGGAAAGAGCCAGCACCCCCCTGGGGTTTCATCACTGTGCACTAATGAGTATCTCTGGGCAAAATTTAGAAGGTGGATGATCTGGGGAATGTAGTAAAGGTTTTCTAGAGAAGCTGGCCTGTGATGGGCCTTGAAGGATTTCTCCAGACAGAGAAGGGCTAAGAGCATTTAGGCAAGGGGTTACCTAGAGCAAAAGCCTAGTGTAAGGAAAAGGCCAGAGCGCTGGGGACCTTAATGGCTGGAGTTTAGTTCAGGTTTTACATTATAGTGTGATCAGGGGACAGTGGGACTGGGACCACCATCCTGTTGACATTCCCAACAAAGAAGTAAGGAACTCTTTAATCCCCACCACCTCCTTTTTTGATTAAAAAAGCCCCTTGTTAATATCAGTAGTAAGCTTACTTATCATTCCATTTATGACCAAGGTAAAATGTGAGTATTAGATTAGCTAGACTTGGCAAATAAAAGTTCAGGATGTTCAGTTAAATTTGAATTTAAAATGAACATATTTCATACATTATTTGGGAATGCATGTGCCAAAAATTTGTTGTTTTTCCTCAGACTCAAATTTAACTGGACACTCTATATTTTATCAGGCAGCTCTAGTATTAGGAAAACATAAACATTCCCTTCTGTTCCTCGTGTCTGTTCCACAGGTCAGGTGAAATGACCTGTACAACAGACAAGACTAATACCTACTTGGTATAATCATATTTTTATAAATAAACCAAGTTCCAATTTAACCCAATGTAATAATATGTCAAGATATTACGTTTATGTGTTGCTTGTGTATTGTTTCTTTTAATTTTGTGATCAATGTGTTGTTGGGTTTCCTCCCATCCATCTCTGTTCTTCTGATTTCAAAACTTTCAAGTCTGACAACCGTAGATCTGAAAGGTCTTCTGCCTCAAGCCAACTTTGCCTTGAGGAAAACCAAGGTTCTCATCCTTCACACACTTTTACATTTCCTGACAAACTCAGAAATTATCATGTTTATGTAGACAACCTCAGAGAGGCTCCCAGTGTACAGATGGACACATTGGGCAGGGTCTTCACCAGGCTGCTGAAGAGGTGAGGCTCGGGAAGGTCCACAAAAGAGCATGCGCCTTCCCAGGACCCCCTGGATTGGTAACTTGCCAGTCGTTCCCCCTCCAATCTAATGAGGGTAGAAATGACAAGAGCAGAAATGAGAGTGTGAGGGCTGGGGCTGGGGAGAGGGGAGGAGAACATGCAGTGAAGACGGTGATGAGAGAGCAGGTAATACTGACCTGGACAAGCGAGAGGGTGTAGGGGAGGGAGGGATTAGGAACTGTTTCATGGAAGAAGCTGGCGTTCCAGCCGAACCTTCCTAAGTTAGAGTTTTTGCCCTATTCTTCCTATGGAGTCACATCCATTCTCCCAGCCTCACTGTGCCACTTTGTAAAGAGTAGGACAGACCACTTGTAACAGCACATGGAGCAGTCAGAGACAGCCAGAAGCCTGTTGTGTCTAGATAGGTTGGCAGAGAAGCCCGCCCCCCAGACACAAGACTTTGCTGTGCTTGACAATGCCCCCGTGCCCTTTGCTCCAGAGTCAGAACGTTTCAGCCCCATCAAGCTCCCTGGCTTCCTGTAAGATTCAGAAATGCTACTCTTTGAAACTTGATGAAAGCACCACCCTGCCAATCAGAAGAGGGAAGATCATAATTAATGATAATAGCCCTGTTTTAATTATAGCTATTTAGCAAGTTAGCAGAACAATACCAGTAACACAGCTAGACATTGAATGGTCGGGAGCAGCCTGCTGTTTCTCTCTGCATTCATGCAGTGTCCCCGGAACTTTGCAAGGCTCAGCTCCCCATATGTAGGGGCACTGCAAGTAAGAGCTAAGCAGTGTGCATCTGCTTCTCTGCCTCCCCAGAAATTCCTCCTTCCTTGCTCTCTGTGATCTGTGTCCATACAATTTGTATCTCATGCAGGACATCTGACTTGAGTCAGTGACCTCTGGGTGTCAAGGTTGCAGATGGATCTGCAGTCTGCAAGAGCCAGGCTATGCAGATTCCAGCAACACTCTTTGAGCTGTCTGTCCTGGGCTCATCTCTCTTCTCTAACTAGACTTGGGATCTTAGAGTGTTACCTCCAGCAAGTCTAACTCAGAGACTTTCAGATGTATTGAGGCTGGAAGAGCTGATCTAATGGAAGGTGAGAGGTAAGAGAATACCCACAAATACCCTGGCTCAACCCAGCCTGCATCTTGTCCCTGGCTATTGCCACCTGGATGCTTGGTGGAACTGTTGGAAAGCCGTGGACTCCTGAAGAAGTTGCTCATATTTAAGATGGGGACACAAGGGTATGCGACTTTCCTGTATCCAAGCAGTTAGATATTAAAAGAATTAAAACGTAACCCTCCTTCCTTCTAGATATATGCCCTAGAGATAAGCCTACCTGGATTAGTTTTTTCAGGGCTAAAATTCCAAATCCATCTCCCTGTTGATCCCGGGGACCCATAAAGGAGGAGCCTCGGTTGGCCTTAGGGTGGGGGAGAAACACTGAGTAAGTGATTTTTAAATGTGACCCACAAGTAGTGGGTTGGAAAATCAGGTGCGCGTTTGTTTATAACACTGTAAACATTTCTTTTTTCTTTGTTGAGAGGAGGGTCCTTAGTTTTCACATTTTATCAGCGTTCAGAATCCCTGATGTTTACAGGAGTTAAGAGCCATGGCCTGAGGTTACTCAGCAAGTCAGCACAACACAAGTGGCAAACCCACTTCCTTTCCACATCAGCCCATCACAGCCTCCTGCCCTGGGGAGCATCAGCTTTCCCAATTGGTTCTGCCCACTTCACAGCTAATTCCAAGTGACTGCAGACCCAATCCAGATAGAACCTGACAGGTAGCAAAGGCAGAAACAGGATGGAGGGAGCAGGTTCTTCCCAAAGGCAGTCAGGGGAACATTTCTCTGAGAGATGACAAAGTGGCCTTGTCACTAATGAGGCAGACATCTCTCCAAGGAGAAGTCTGCAGAAAAGACAGCATTTCCCCAGTCCCTTTTATGACAAGACTCAGCCTTTACCAGATGCAGAAGAAATCTGTAAGACCAGGTTTCTTGGATCTGCTTTCAATCTGCCACGGGACATTGGCAGACAGAGAGAATCATCTCGGGTGATAATGAGTTGGATTAGCATCAGATGACTAGGAAGTAATAATTCGTCCCTTTTGAAATAATTCAGGTGGCCTTTCTTCTCTCTGACACATTTAGCCTATGAAGTTTTTACCTTGTTAGCTACCAAATTTATAGGAAACTTACTTGCTGCTTCTCCCCAAGGAAGAGAAATTTCTCTCTAAAAGCCTTTGGCCTGGCAATCTTCCTTCTTCTTTGGATTTGAAGTGGGCATATCCCCTTTGTTTTCAGGGAACAATGACTCTGTTGCTTTTGGGAGAAATAAGATAGAATAGGCTGGTGCATTATGGCAGCCATCTTTTTGAGTCAAGCTGAATAGACCATTGTCTAGGAGACAGTCCTTGAGGCCTAAACTTCCACATTGTCATGCTTCAGGGACACCAGTGGAACTGCAGTATTGGTTTGGGAGACGGAGGACATTAGACCAAGCAGCTGGAGCAGAATAGTTTAAAACAGGATGCCTGGTCACACACTGTTAGTAGTCATCGATAAGCTAAGGATCTTACAGCAGAGCGTAAATCATCTTTATCACTAAATTCTCAGTTCAGCTGACATTTTTTTTAATGGCGAGCCCTTCTTGAAGGAGGACACAGTGAGTTGCTTTGTGCTCCTGTACATTCTTTGCTTCATTCCTGGCCAACATTTTGAGAATCACTGGTTTAACATGGAAGTCTTTCCTTAAGCTGTTTCTTGTCTCAAGGCTGAGAGTTTTCCAGGCCAAATGCTCGCAGAATTCAGAGTGGATTGGAGGAGGGATTCTTTGCTCACTAGGTCACGGCTGGTGTCCCGAGGCTGCCATGCAAGCTTGGGCTACCTGTGGACAGGAGCCCTTTAAGACCATGCATGAAAAAATGGAATGACCTAGTTCACCGAGTTCAAAGGATCTCATGCAAGTCGCTCGAATTTTGAGCCTCAGTTCTCGATTTCAAGACTGCAGGAAGGTGTGAGGACAGGAGATACAGGGGACATGCTCTGATCACTCAGCCTCCCGGAGACCTCATTTCCCCAAACACTTTCTTCTTTGCCTTTTTTTCCCCATTTCTGTGCCTTTTCCCTCTTCCATGGGTAGAATGCTGCGATTCCACACTATTATTTCTCAGAGGCAATCAAGTCCCTTTATAGGTGCTAAACAGGTGGTTGCTGGATAAACAAACTCAGTGTACTTGATTTACTGCAATCCAGTAAGATGAAATAGATACTTCCATTCTGTACAATAGCCGAAAAGCCATTCTAGCAAACAATGCTCTCGTCAGCTTGTCTCCCAGGTTGGGTGGGTGGGGTCCTGGCCCTGCAGACTGTAGAAGACAGGTGCCACCATCTGGTGGTCACATGTGTTCTGAGTCTGGAAGAGACCAGTGCCAAATGCTGGACAGAGGGCAGAGGGTCCTTCTTGTCTGCATCACAGGCACCACGAGCAGTCCTGCCTCCTGCCCCAGGGACTTGGTTCCTCACCTACCAGGGAGCAGTCTCTGCGTGGGAGGGGTGGAAAAGCAAGAAGGGGTCTTGCTCTGAGTTTGCCCCTATATTCTGTGTAATGTTGAACCAATTAAATCAGTGGTCATTTGGAACCTCGGGGGTTCATTCAGGACTGACTGACTGAATGAAGGAAGCAATGGACAAATAATTATTTATTTAGTACCTCCCATGTGCTAGCCACCACTCTAGGCACTGACGTTGCAGCAGTAAACAGAATGACAAATCTTTCCTCTCTCGTGATATTTATAGTCTGGGGGAGACCAGACAATAAAACGAGAAATACACTGTATCTGGCGGTGACAATGCTTAGGGAGAAAGTGGAGCCTGGGAAGGCGATGGACAGTGGTGGGATGTTATCATGTACAGAGGACAGGCAGGCAGGCTCTGGGACAGTGATGTGAGAGCCGGGATGGGAGTAACGTGAGAGATGGGACCCTGAAGGCACCCAAGGGAAGATCTCCAGGCAGGGATAGGAATGTGCTTTGGTTCTCATCAGCCTCTAACTTTAGCTTGTAAACAGACAGAATAAAATGGAGCATGCTTATTTCTGTTATGTAAGTGCGACCCCACAGAGGTCAAAGGAGACTTGGGTTGTTGACAAGATACTTTCCTGGGCCTCAGCTTGCTCATTCATGGTGTAAGTGCTTTGGACAAGATGTGCTCTGAGTGCTCTTCTGTAGGGAAAGAAAGGGTTTGCAACCGATTTTTATTATGGATACTGGGAGATCATGAGTGCAGGGGCAAGCCAGGACCTAGGCATTATACTTTGTGGGGTATCTTTGTTACATCCTTTAGCATGTTATACCTGCCAAAAAGGTGCTCAGTATTTGCTGAGTGAATGACCTAGAAGTCAGGCAGACAGGTGAGGACTGGAAGAAAAAGTCAGGAATGGTTCAGACCCCTGGGAGGGAAGCGGTCAAGTGATTAGATTTGGGGACCTTTAAAACTTTTGGTCCTGAGACTATAGTTCATCTCTGATGTGAATACAGATTCTGCAGACTATCCCCAAATTTGGCAGCAGTTTATAACAACATGTGTTACTTCACAGAGTGTCTAGGGGTCAGAAAGTCAGGAAGGACCTAGCTGGAGTGCAGGGGCTCTCCTGAGATCGCAGCTGACTGTTGGCTGGATATGCATCTTCCTCAAAGCAGGACCAGGGTTGGAGGAGTCGCTTCTGAAATGCCTCATTCACATGGCTGTTGGCAAGAGGCCTCAGTTCCTTCATGAGGGGCTCTCCACAGGGTTGGTGGGCATCTTTGCCAGGACAGGACCAGGGACTAGGACAGGACCAGGACCGGGACAGGACCAGGGCCAGGACAGGATCAGGACTAGGACCAGGGACTAGGACAGGACCAGGGACTAGGACAGGACCAGGGACTAGGACAGGACCAGGGCCAGGGCAGGACGTGGGACTAGGGTGAGGCACATTGGAGCTCTGTTCTCACACTATAGCAGCTGGCTTCTCCCAGCCTGAGTGATTCAAAATGAGACACACTGGTAGTCATAGGACCTTATTCCACTCATGAAAGACCAGTTCATGCTCCAGGGGACAAGAATTCGAGTCCATCTCTGGAAGGACTGTGTATGAAAGAGTTTGTAGATGTAAAAATCACTACATTCGCCTTATAACTGTGGGAACTCATCAAGTTGTTAACCTTTGATCCTTAGGTGCTCAGGCCAGCTCGTAGCATATTGCTTAAAACATGCAAGGCCTTGGATTAATGTTTATTTATCTGGGATAAAAGGCTGGAAGGGAGGGCAGACTACAGGTTGAATGGGTGGTCAAATATTACAAAGCACACGGGCCACACTCACGAGGTTCTGATTCAGCTGGTCTTAGGTGAGACTGGAGCACAGTATGATTTTTTGAAACTGTTTTGTGTTTGTTTGAGGATATATTAAAAATGTGTATGTGTATTTATATACATATAAATTTATAATGCAAATTAAATATGTATTTCATATTTTGGGAAGCTATGCATAACATAAAATTTAACATTTTAACCAGTTGTAAGTGTGCAAGTCAGTGACAGTAAGTACTTTTTAATGTTATACAACTGTCAGCAGTGTTTCCAGAACTCGTTGAGTGCCCCAGACAGAAGCTTTGTACCCATTTAGCAATAATTTCCCTTTGTCCCCTTCTTCCAACACTGCTAACGTTTATTCCACTTGTTTCTATGACTTTGCCTTATCCATTTCATACAAAAGGAGTTATATAATATTTGTCTTCTTGTGTCTGCATATTTCACAGAGCACAGTGCCCTCAAGGTACATCCATGTTAGAGCTTGTGTCAGGGTTTTATTCCTTTCAAGACTGAATAACTTTCTGTGAGAGGTATGATATGTATTTACTACACTTTGTTTATTCAGTCATCTGCTGATGTCTCTTTGGGTTGTTCTAGCTTTTGGCTGTTGTGTACCAGGCTCTTTTCAAGACCTTGCTTTCAATTTTTTGGGAGACAAGAAGCGGAAAATTGCTGGATCGTAAAGTAATTCTATGTTCAGTTTTTTGAGGAATGGATGAATACAAGCATGTTTTTTAAAGCTCCTTAGATAGTCCCCTTCCTTCCACTCCCCATGGCTCCGGTGACTAACATGCAGGCCATGACAGCTGTGGGCCCAGATTGGAGAACTGTGGATGGGGGGAAAAATAAAAGCAGGCCGAGTGATCAGGATGGACTTTAGATGAGAACTGCTGAAGGTCACCTGACTTGTGAAGAAAGCAGAAGCTACGAGTTAAGGCAGATCATAAGAGTTAAGTGCCGGCACCCCCAGAATCATTCATTAAGGCCTTTTGAGAGGAGAATTAAATGCCTGCTAGTCCAGAATCCACTTGACCTCCTGTTGACTTCCTGTAGGTTTTTCTGAAATTATTTCTGATATATATCTCCCATTTTCCCAAATGAAAACCCCGTATCATACCTCCTCCCCCATCACTTGCTGAATGTTGAGAAATGACATTCATATCATGGAGACAAAATCTCTGAAGAGTGCTAAGTAATAGAAAGAGATTTTGCTCTGAGTGCAAGTGGGCAGAGAGGTTCTCTTCCCTGTTTTAGGTAAGGGCTCCAATGGCTTCCCTTCTTTAAACGTCTGACTTATCTCATTGATTTCTAAGTTACTCTCATGAGAGAGCAAATGTCTGATCTGATGTATCTGATATTTCACTGAGTCCCTTTGGATTCAGTTCGTCATTGCCAAGGTTTCTTTCAAGTATGTCAGCCTTTGTCATACCAGCAGAGCATTTTTTTTTTTGTTTTGGGCTTCAGTTGACAGATGTCAAGTGTTTTCTGGCCCTGGGGAAAGAGCAGGGAGGACCAGTGAAGGGAGCCATAGATAAGGAGGTCATCTTAAACCATCCTTTAAAAAGCCATCAATCATACCAACAAGTGCTTTGGGGTACATAGTCCCGGAGCAGTGGAACTAGAGGTTTTGTATATACATTTTGTATCCGTAGATTTGGTCACTAGCTCATGGACATTTTGAGACCTGAGCAATTTGCAGTCACGGCTGGGGATGTCATTGTGAAAATGGTCCTTTACGGAACCCATATTTCTTCACTGCTGAATTTAGGCCAGAACAAACTAGGTTTCCATCGCATTTGGGGAAATAGCTACTCTGTTGGCCAGAGGCCATTGCTCTGTGGGGGACATTAAAAGGGTCAGGCCGTTGAGGTCCAAGGCAGAGTGGAAGTGCTTTTCAGACATCTGTGGTCTCGGTTGTGAGGAGACAGGCATTTCTGTGCCACAGGAGCCTGGGGAGGTGACTCCAGCTCCACTGGCCGTTGCTTTGTTCAGAAGAGTACACCGGCGACATCCTTTTCTTGTCTGGCTTCTGTCCACCTGCTGTTTCAACTCCTACTACTGGATTCTCTTAAGAATTTGATTCTAGGCCCATTCTAGATTCTACCTCTGTGCAGATTTCTAGCGTTTTCATTTGCTTCGTTGATTTTCATTGTATCCTTCAGCACAGTTGTTATTACTGACTCCCATCATAGACCCTAGGGGCTGTCCCATTCCTAGGGACTGTTCACGCCAAGTGTTGGTGTTCCTGTCCCACCTTAGCTTCTCTTGCTCCGCCGGCAAGACCTGGTTTCAGGAGCTCTATGTATCCCAGTGTACACCTTCCCTCCAGTAGCTACCTCTTCCCTCTTCAAATGACACTGGACTCTGGGTATAGTCTCTGGGAGTATTGCAGAGAAGAGCAACTGAACTCAAGCCACTGGGTCCTTGACTTTTTATCATTCATCATGAGGAATGATACTGGGATCTTTCATCTGTTTCAGGTAGGAACATAACACTGAACTCCCTTTATGAGGCAATGTAGACAGTGGCCAGAGCCACCCGTGCATTTTTCATTTGGTTGTTTATCTCTTATCAGATCCTTTAATAAACTGATAAATTTAAGTGTTTCCCTGAGTCCTGTGAGAAGCTCTAACATATCAATCAAGCCCAAGCTGGGATTGTTGGAACCTCTGATCTGTAGTCAGTTGGTTAGAAGCACAGGTGACAACCTGGGCATGTGACTGACAGCTGCAGTGTGTGTATGTGCAGGAGGGTTAGTCTTGGGGGACAGAGTCCTTAACCCATGGGATCTCATGCTGTCCCCTGAGAGATAGTGTCCGAGTTCTGGTCAATTGTAGAACAGGCAGCTGGTATCACAGAAAATTGCTTGATGTGGAGAAGAACCTCCACACATTCAGTAACCAGAAGTGAAGTGCTTTGTGTGAGTAATAAAAGAGACTCACGGAGAAGAAACACACAGTAGGGAAGAACAGGCTTTCTCCTACATGTAAGAAAGAAAGCACTAGGATTTCACCTTGTAGGTGGTTTTTGAACCTTCCTGTGGTCTTGCCTGTGTATGGTTCCTGGTGGAGAATTGCAATCCATAAGAGACCCAAGACTCTTAACTTCTCTTACAGGGAAGTCTTGTGCTGACTTCTTTTTTCCCCCTAAAAAAATCTACCCAAACAGAAATATATAAGTAGATAAGGAAATTCAGCAGTAAACTCTAGAGATAACTAACACTATTAGTTTGATGTACATCTTCCTAGACTTTTCTCCGTGCAGAAACATCCAGATATTTGCAAATTTTTATTTATTTAAATTTTGATTACATTTTCCACATGTTTAAAAACGCTTTATAAATGTGATTTTAATGAATACACATTATTTTCTAAAACAGATATATCGTACTTTGCTTAACTATTTCCTGAATGGTGGAAATTTACCCTACCTGTTTTTTCATTTTTTAAAAAAGTTTGTTTCCTGTTATGTGTATTGCCAGCTTACTTCATCAGAGGTATTTAAATGTGTACTTCCCCAGTAGTGCATGAGACTACTCTGCATACAAGGCTCTATTATTAACATTTTCCTCTTGCTGCAGTGGAAGATCATTATTACCTCATTATTATTTTAATTTGAAATTCTTTGATAAAGCATCAGGTTGGCGATTTACCATTTGAATTTTCTCATTTAGAATCTTTCTGTTTGCATACTTTGCCCATTAATCAACTGGGACCTTAGTGTTTCTGTTTGGTTTTTGACATTTGTTCTTTGCTTCTTTGTTGCAGATATTGCTTCCTATTCTTTGTCTTCTTTATTACTTATGATATTTGGTTGTGCAATCATGTCTATCAGTATTTTCCTGGGTAATGCCTTTGCTTTTAAATTAAGAAAGTCTTTTCCCCCAAGAAATAAAATATGCCCTTACATTTTCGTCTTTATTACTTAACTTTTTTACATTGTGTTCTTTGAGTCATACTGAATTTATTTAAGTGTAGAATCTACGTGGATTTTCTTCCAAGTAGTTAACCAATTATCCCAGTATCAATTTTGAAATAATCTTCCTTTCTTTACTGATTTGTGATACTTTTTATTTTTATGAAGGTGCATTTCTGGGCATTATGCTGCTTTATGCTCTGTTAGACGTAATGTTGAGACTATTAGTTATTAGGTCAAAGGACTATAAAGAAACTATATGCACAAAGGACAAGTAAATCAATATAATACTTTATTATTAGGTAGGGTAGGCCTCTGCATTTTACTATGAGTGCTTTAGCTGTCTCTTGCTGCATAACAGAGCACATGAACTTCAGAGCATAAAACAACCATTTTATTATGCTCAGGGATAAGATGGGTCAGGAATTGGAAAGGGCACAGCAAAGATGTCTTATTTCTGCTCCATGATGTCTCAGCCTTCATCTAGAAAGACTCAAAGGCTGAGAGTGACTTCATGGCTGGGGGTTGGAATCCTGTGAATTTGTCCACCCACTGTCTACTGATGGTGGACTTAGCTGGGACTTCTTCTGGTCCCCAGATGACGACTTGGGCTTCCTCAAAATGTAGTGACTGGATTCCCAGAGCGAGTGTCCTAAGAAAAGCAGTAGGAGTCCTTACTACCTTTTATGACATAGTCGCTTCTACCCAAGACATTATCCAGGTTTAAAGTGATGGAAGGAGTGCCAGGGTCCCATTCTGGCCATGATGGTAATGATTAACATCAACAGACAAGTTAAGCTGCTGTGAGATGAGAATTCTAGACTGTTTCTCTTGCTGGCTATTCTCTTCCCCCGGATACTCACGTTGGTCACTGCCTCACTAACTTCAGGTCCTGGCTCAAAGCTGCTTCCTTAATGAAGTCGATCTTGATCTTCCTTCAGTTTCACCTCACATCCTGAAGCTATTACCCTTTTATGCTTTGCTTTTTCTTCAGTAACATTTGACATCATCTAACATGCAACAAAGTGACTAATTTATTATATTATCATTTGTCTATTTCTCCTCTGTCAGATACAATCTGTATAAAGATGCAATCCTTATAAAAGCAGAAACTTTGTCTAATAGTGTTTGTGAATATCTCTTAGGTGCCTAGAAGAGTGACTGTTATATAGCAGATGCTCAAAACAGCATGGATGAAAGAATAAATGAAAGAAGGGCAGGGGCCCTCATCCCTTTCTTTCTCCTGGCTCTTTCTTCTTGAAGCTCCTTTGGAAGCCAGTGGAGATCATCAAGCCCTCTACTTTCCCTTGTGTCTGGAATTCTGCCCCTCACCTTCCTGCTCTTCTAACTACATTGCCTTACTGTTCACCCATCTGCTCAATGGCCACCCCTCACTCTGATCTGGGTGAAGATTCTCTGGATGTAGATTCTCCATGCTCTGTACCTTCCATGTCACTCACACCTGCCTTCCCCCTGAGTTTGCAGGGTTTGACTGCAGGGAATGGGGGGCATTGCTGCCTGAGAGGTACCCACTCCTCCAACCTCATCATCTGTTTGTGTCATTCCCTCCCACCACAGTCCTCTCCCCAACAGAGAGATGACACTGGGTTCTCAGGACAACATGGAGATCTAATTGCACAACAATTAGAACTCAAAGTCATGTAGTCCAAGATCTTGCCTGAGGTGGTGAAGACCAGCAGCTGGAGCAAAGATATTTCAACTGGAGTCCATGAATTTCTTCCATATGGGACTTAACTTTACTTCGTGATTCTCTGGGCTGCTTCTCCATTGCTTGGTGTTTCAGTTTCCTCAGAAGGGAATTAAAAACCGCTCCAGTTGTACGGCAATTGTGTAAGTTTCAAGCAGTCAGGGACAAAATGACATTGTGGCAATTCATGAATCTGTTGAATAGCATGAACATAGCAACAAAATGGTTGAATATCTCTTTAGGACTAGTGAACCTTGTAATTTGATCAAATTTCCTTCTAGAAATGCCATTTGGGCTATTTTGAATATAGAAGTTGCGTACTGAGCAAATGACTACTTTAGTCACAGTTCTGTTCCCACTACCTTCTTTGCGCTAGAGAATATTTTGACAGCCTCTTAAGTTCTTTTGAGGACTGAGCTTCCTTCAAGGGATACAAGGACACAAGGAAATAACTTTATTTTGCCTTCTTTAACATGGTCATTTGCACTCTGGGTCTCTATGGGATGGGACTTTTCTAGAAGGTTCCCCGTCAACAGATTATTTTGGAATGTCCTGAGGCTTGTGGAGCCGGCTGCCGACTTTCTTTATGTAAGTTTATTAATCCTTCTAGAGCTCTGGGGACTGTTGTCCAATGCCAGCCAGATAATGCATTTTTGCCCTTCAAATATGGAGTCAGTGTATGTATGTATTTCAGTCCAAAGGTGGAAACTGGCTTGTCTGTAAGTGGCAGAAGGTCCTTGAATGCAGTTTGACAGGTGTCCATCCAGGAATGCCGGAGCACGCGGCCCCTGAGCCACAGATCTGAGCGAGCAGGAGCAGTGAGCCTTGAGGAGCCCCCAGGGGTGCCTGTCTTGCCTACATGGCTGTTGCAAGCTTTTTTAGAGTTTCAGACAGGTGACTTGTCATTCGTATGGCTCATTTTCAGCAGGCCTTTACTGCCTTCTCTGTTTTCCTCTCTCTCAACCCCTTTAATCATGGCGTTCTTTTCATCTGCTGACTCTAATTCTCCCTCTTGTAGGCTCTCTTCAGTCACCTCCAGTCCCTGGTAAATCTGCGTGTCATTGCGATCAGCCTGGGCCAGAGGGATGTAGCACCTAAGGTTAGCCTGTAAATGGAACTGGAGTTTAAGTTCCTTATTACGGTAGAAATTAAAAGTTCTTCCACTCATATGTAGGTTTGGTCCTTAGAGTTCAATAAACCTGCCAACTCCTTGTGGGCTGTGAGAGCCAGGTGCTGGCCACGCATTGTGCTGGCACCTTCCCGTGAAAGGTGTCAGCACTGGCGGCTCCCTGTGCTTGGGCTCCATCAGATGCTGGTCTGCAAACAAGACCAATGGGTGTCCCAGTGAGTCGGTGGGAGCGCCTTTAGTTCCTGGAGCAGAGTGGCTGGCGGTGGGAGGTGATGTGGAAGAGGAGACGTTTCCCAGGAGCCAGGAGAAGCCCTCTGTGCCTGCGGGCTGGGCTGCTCAGTCTAGTTTCCCTTCACTTGTGCCTGCCTCTGTGAAAGACACTGATTTTTCCAGAAACAACAACCAAGGTTGGTTTGATTTAAAAAAAGAAGAGCCAACTCTCTGCCAGCACCAGGAGAGAGATGTTGGGGCTGCGATCCTGACTAGCCTAGCCGCTGTCCCAGAGACCCTGGGCCCCCGGGGAGACCCAGGGCTTCATGTTCTCAGAGCTCTCTCCTGGGCAGTATGACTTTATTGAATAACAAGAGTGGCATTGATAATTATTGTTTTGGAGTACTGTGTGCCAGGCTGAATGTTAGGTGGTTTCACACATTTATCTCTTTAAGTAAATTCACCTTTTCAACTTCCAGTCTCTGTACTGGACAGACATGCTGTCATCAGGACTCTTCTTCCAGCCTAGCCCCCGCCCCCACCCCCTTAACCTTGGCCAAGGTTCTATGATCGAGGGATGAGTGTCTGAGCAAAGACAGACCAGAGTTCCTTATCCTGGAATTTGGGAACAGGAGTGAGTTGTGTCAGGGAAGAAAGTGAATCTGTCGGTCCCTGGGTATATGGATTTTTACACAGAGAACTCAGGAGAAGCTGAGGGGCAGAGGAAACCAGTCCATGCATGAAAAAACAAAGAAAGGTGAAGACAAAGGAAGGCGAGGGGGCCCTGGGGCTCCTCAGGCCCAGGTTCCAGTGTGCTCACAGGTCAGCTGTGGCCTGCTCTGGGCCTCTGTGAAACAGCCCAAGTCCTTTCAAAACCTTCCCTTCTTGGCTGAGCATTAGCCAGGAAGCATTAGCTCTCTAGCCATTGAAACAAAAAGGCCTAGAAATACCTTTGTTTTGGACAAAGGGGAATTGTCAGAATTATAGGAGAGCATGTATTTGACGATGCTTGATAAACTCTAAGGATTTTGTTAACTGCGAGGGATTATTGGAAGGCCGTGATGACCACAGGGCAACAATGAGGATGATTCATACCACAGAATGAAAACCTGCTAGCTCTGCACACATCTTTTCTATCACATGGGAGACAAGTTAAGCTATTTTTATTATGTGTGACGAGGAGCATTTTCCAGTGGAGGTCAAATGACACCGCGATTTCTCTGGTGTCAGGTGGAGTAGATCTGGATTCCGTGCTGGATGCAGGGCTTCCAGGATGACTTAGGAGCCGATCTCAAAGTTTGAGCTCAGTGAGGATGACTGCTGGGTTCCCTCTTGAAGAGCCCCTTGAAGTATTGCCCTTGGTCTTCCTTCCAGTCTCTCTCCTTTCCTAGAAAGATCTGCTTCCTTCTTCTGCTCCTGAAACCCCATCTCTTTGTTGCACTAGCTCTGACCAGCTGCTCAGTAAGAGAGTCCCCTGGAGTACCTGTGCCCTCAGCAGGGCTTGGAAGGGTGGTGAGGTCACGGCTATGTTGGGCAGACATCATTGAGCCAGATAACTCCAGCCACCAGTTCTCTTCATTTGTCAG
Source organism: Solenodon paradoxus (assembly GCA_004363575.1). Lineage (NCBI taxonomy): Eukaryota > Metazoa > Chordata > Mammalia > Eulipotyphla > Solenodontidae > Solenodon > Solenodon paradoxus. The sequence continues at coordinate 11,282 of RJWH01001351.1, read as the reverse complement.
AGTTCTGCTCTGGGCTGACAGGGGCAAAATCCATTGAACTTAGTAGCATCAGGCCAGACTGTGGCTGAGAGAGCTTGGCTGACATCTTTGACACCTTTGATGGATATCAGCCCTACTTGATCTCCAGCGTCCTTCAGGGTTGAGGACAGGAGGTGTTTGTCATCATGATGTGACTCACATGTTGAACCAGCTCTGTGCACATCTCTTCGCGGAAGAGCACGGCCATTGCTCCAGTGGAACGTTGCCTTGCAGGCACAGCTCCCATCACTGGAGACTCAGGCATGTGAGGTCACTTGGAGATGTGAGGAGGGTCTTTCTCTCCCATCTGATGGTTATAAACTTTATCCTTTCCTTCCTTTGCGTTCTCTTTCCTTTGCCATTAAATGAGAGATATGTGGAGAAATGTTACGCAAATACATTCATTTACTCATTCACTTGTTCATTCATTCATTCATTCAAAAAGTGTGTATTGATTGTATGCCAGGCACTGTACTCAGATTTGTCAATTCAATGGCAGGAGAAAGAGCTGATTCTTAGTGTCACGGAACTGGTGTTCTAAGGACAGAAACAGATAAAACACTGTGGAAAAGTAAGAGAAATAATGCTATTGAAGTCAGTGCTGTGCAGGAATGAAACCAGGGACAGAGACAGAAAACCAGGTGGGCCCATGCAGTTAGGGAGGCCAAGGGGTGCTCTCTGTCACGTCAGTATTCTAGGTTGCTCAGTACTGAATCTGGGACATGCGTGGCTTTTCCCACTCCCCCACCTCCACTTCCAGTCACCCCTGGGTCTTTTTTTTTCCACAAGTGACCATTCTCTTCTCTCCAGCTTCTCTGCCTTTATCTTAGCTTCTCTCCTTTCCCCTGTGGCTTTGCTGTGGCCTCTGTACTGGTCTTCTTGCTGCCTGCCCCTGACCTCTCCATTTATTTGGAATCATCTCTTAATTATTCAGTATAGATGGGAGAAGTCAAAGTGATTTTCGAAAGCTCTTAAAAAGGGTTTTTTCCAAAAGTCTGTCTCTTACAGCCTTCTTTACACACATCACTTGTGCACGGGCCTGCCTCTTAAGTGGGAGCAGAGGCCAGTTTATCTCCAGGCCTTTTGTTTGGGCCCAGCCTGGCTCCCCTCCCAGACCTGATCACTCGCTGAACAGCTGCTGCCTGCTCCTGACCTTTCAGACAGCCTCTTCTCATGACACCGCCTACCATTCACTGAGGGATCCTGTCCCCAGCACATGGCCCCTTTAGTGGGACAGACACAATTCCTCGCCCAGTCCCCGCTCTGCTTCCTTCCACACCCACTCAAGTTGTTAAAGAAGGAAAAAAGAGGCCATTTCCTGAGAATGTCACAAAGTTCGGTGGCCTCAGATCCATTGTCTGTGTAGCACCCATGCAAAAGAGACGCTGCGTGAAAGGGGTAGTTCAGCTTTGGGGTCTCAGTGATTCATCATTCAGGGGTGGTCTTTGGCCTTCATTGTGTGTGGTTTTCTATAAAGTGCTACAGTTTTTATGGTTCTGTGTATTTAACATTATTGAAATGATAAAATGATAGAGCAGGAGAACAGGTTAGTGGCCACTGGGTGTCGGGCGTGGGGGAGAGGGAGTTGGGTGTGATTATTAGCAGGCGACATGAGTGATCCCTGTAGTGATCCCAGTGTTGTGTGTCTTGACTGCGGTGGTGGATGCAGGAGTTCACACACCAACTGCATGGAGCTAGACACACACACACACAGACACACAGACACACACACACACGCATGCACACACAGACACACAGTCCAGGTGAAACGGGGAAACCTGACTAAGATTGTTGTATTGTTTTTGGTGTCTTGCTTGTGTTATTGTGCATTAGTCACCCAGGATGTCACCCTTGGGGGAAACGGGGTAAAGGGAACACACAAGACCTCCCTCTATTCCTTCTGTCAGCTCTATGTGGCTCTGCACTTACCTCGAGATGCAAAGCTGAATTAAAAACCATTAGCACTCCTCTCTCTGACACTCGTGGTCTTTGCTGAACTGAGCCGTTCTTTCAGCGGTCCTGCCTCTTGTGAGTAATACATTTCCTGGGATTTTTGTTCACTTAATGAGAGCATGTTTCAGCTTCTAAAATAGACCTCTTACCGTTATGATTTTGTAGATACCACTCACACCTCCCTCCTTTGGTGCACTTGCTTTTGGACTGAAGAATTCCAGTCATTTTCCTGCAACCTGTGTCCCTTTGATTGTTTAAACTGCTCTCCTGTGTCTTCTCACCTGCACATTGTTGCTTTTCACAGCCCACAGGGTCAGAACCACACCCAGCCAAGACCCAGCCGGTGCTGTGCCGTGGTTTGGCATCGTGAGAGTGGGCTCTTCTATTCAGGTCTATTTTCCCTCTTCCTCTTTTTCCTTCTTTCTACCACTGTTGGAACAGAAATACTTTGTGGCTCAGTCTGAGAGAGAATCCTTGGTGAAATCCCTGGGTCTTTAACTGAGAACTCAGAGCTTTGAATCTAAGTTGGAGCCAAGTTCTCTGCTGCTTTCCCATCTATCACACAGTCTCATGGGATCTTGTGACTTTATCCTACCAGTGTGCTAATTCAGTATCCAGTACAGCTTAGTATCACCTGTAAAATCTCAAAGTGTACTGCACACTCCATACTTTGGGCAATTTACAGAACAGGTAAATAAACTTGAGTCCAGTCGTGATTACACAGAGATGTGCATTCATCCCTTCAAGATGCTTCCTACCTCTAGGTCAGGGTCCTGTTTTGCCAAATTCCATGCCCGCAGCCCCCTGCCCAGAACACACAGTCCTTATACAAGGAAGCTAAGAGTCTAACCTGGCTAAAAGGTCAAGCTGAGAACCGTGGTCTAACTTATTAGACAATCCTAGAGGCAGAATACACATGTGGTCATCGGATTTCTAAATCAACTCTCTCACTCACCCAAGAGTGTCTCGTTGGAGTCTTTCTTATGGTGACTCCATAGCTGTCTGCCCTCAGTGGGGGCAGGGGGTCTCTTTTCTCCTGCTCATTGAAACCTCTGTGTCCACCACGTTGTACTCGTATTTCAGCTGTTTTGTGCACCTCAGGTGGAGACATGATAACAGCAGTCCTTTTTACCCGCTTTCCTGTGTCTCCGCTGAGGTCTTTTCAGTGACTGCAGCCTGAGTGTGGACTCCCGTAGATCTGGGTTCAGGTATCCAACTCTACGCCTACTTATTGGATGACCAGAGCAGGTTACTAAGTCATCCTCAGACTTTCTTCACCCAGAAAGCCTAAGAGGCTAAAGTCAGTGAGGTGACGTATGTAAAACACCTGGCAGCTAGTCGCTGCTTTCGTGGTGATGGCTTATGTGACTAACGCCACAGAAAGTAGCGTGCTGAACCCTTATTATGTGCTCGGTGCTGCGTGGAGCACTTTGTCAGAAATAAGTTTTTTCCTCCTCACAGCAACCCTATGGCAAAGGCACTGTAGTTATTTCCTACTTTATGGATGAGAGCGGACTGAGGACCCTCTAGGCCTGGAAAATGGTAGAGCCAAAATTCAGCCTCACATTTTTCTGGCCTGAGAGGAAGGAGTCCTAACCCGCAAAGTCATGCCATCTGTGTCCCCCTCCTTCCTCAGAGAACCGCAGCGCATTTTTTGGGCAGTCTCCTCACATCTTTCTTGGGTCTATCAGCAAAGAGAAGATGCATATTTTAACTGGGAGGAACGTAATACCTCTCAGTCGATGTTTATGTAATTATCATGAATTTCAAATTAATGTCATCTGAATTAATGGGGTCACATACTAAAGAAACAAAACATGATCTTTAGGGTACTTTTGGTTTTAAAATTTGATGATTCTATACACATAGCAAATTGTAGGGAAATCAACAACTAAATAATTGAAGAACTAGGGTGACAAAGCAGAGGCGAGTGTGATCAGGATTGTCCTAGCAGCTGCAGAGCCATGGCTTTCCTCAGACAAAATGGGCAGGGCCTCCATCTATCCAGTCCTCTGTGACCCGGTGGCTCTAAAGCCAGACTTAAAAATTCCTGTAATTGCTTATCTGAGGGAGCCACGGAGATTTTTGTCGGTATGTTGATTCTTACTAATTAAATTTTAGAAGCTCTTCAGTTAATTTTTCCTAAAGTTCAAGGGTGTAATCCCTGAATATTGACCAATTAATTAAAGGTTATGTATGGGCCTATTAATCAAGGTTCTCATCTTTACATTTCCATTTCCTCAGGGATGCGAGGCAGCCAGCTCCTGCTCGAAGGAAAGCGGTAGCTGTTAGTGTCACTCATGAGGGACGAGCATAAGAGAGATGGGTCACCTTTGCACGTCAGCAGCAGCACTGTGCAGTGAGCCCGAGTCAGTGGGCTCAGGTGCAAGTCTCTGGACCCATGAGCCTTGCTGTGTCTGAGTGTAGAAAGCAAATGCAACCTCTCATTACCGTAGGGCAACTGTGAAGAGTAGGTGAGACAACAGGCTTTGTGGGGCTTGTTTCTTCATTGGTTCATTTGCTAGATGTTTAGTGAGCTATCCGTGTCCCAGGCTGCCATATGTACCAGCTTAGAACAGGGCACACTGTTTATAGTGGAAAGTAATGCAGGTTTTTCCTGCCCTCAAAGAGCTCACAGTCTAGTAGTGAAAAGGAGACCAAAAAAAGGTCACATGCATAATGACACAATGTGATAAAAGACATGGAAAATGACAGGGGGCTATGTAAGATAATATGCCGGGGCCTAGGGAAGAGGGAAATGAGCAGTTGCTATTCAAAGGGATAAAGTTTCAACTATACCAGGTGAATAAGTTCTAGAGATCTTCTATCTAACATCAGGCCTAGAATGCACTTAAAAATGTAAGCAAGCAGATCTCCTGTTAAGTGTTCTGACAACAATAAAACAAATAAGCACATAAACTAGCATATTTAACTACACACAAAAGTATGCACACACGTCAGTGAACTGATATTCGTCAAACATTTAGGACATAGCCTGGTAGAGAAAGTGCCATCTAAGTGCACACTGAATAAAATGAGTAAGTTCAAAATTAGGACTTTGTTCTAAGAAAATGATCATGGATGTGCTGATTTAATTGCTAGGAGCTTTAACTCCCCAGGATTATTGTTAAAGTAAAGTTGGTAAAAACCTAAGTGTCTAACAGTGGATGATTGACTAAAGAAATGACACTAATCCATAAAAAGTAAATAGAATAAAGCACAGACAGACACCTATCTAAAGCAGACACCTGGATGGACTACAGACACCTTAAACAATGTTTTGCATCACTCATGATCAGAGAAATGCAAATAAAAACCACAATGAGATAGCACCTCACACCAGTGAGAACGGCCTCTCTATAAAGCAAACACACAAACTGGAACAGCAGGTACTGGAGAGGGTGGAGAGAAGGAGCCTCCGACAGGACACAGTTGGTGGGAATGTAAATGGGTGTAGCCTCTATGGAAGACAGTATGGCGGTTTCTCAGACAAATAAGATGGATCAACCATTCCATCCAGCAATCCCACTCTTAGGCATATACCTGGCGGATACGAAAATCTCTAATCAGAAAAAAAACATCTACATCCTGATATTCATAGCAGCATAGTTCACAACAGCCAAGACGTGGAAACAACCTAAACACCTGCGACAGATGACTGGGTGAAACAGCTGTGGCCTCTATACTCAGTGGGCTTCATGCAGCTACAAAAAGCTGAAATTGTGCCCTTTGCAACAATCTGGATGGAACCGGAAGGGGTCATGTTAAGTGAAATAAGTCAGAAAAAAAAAAAAATATATGATGATTTTACTCCTAGGTGGAATATAATGAGATGAAACAAATAAATAGATAAACTCAGATAAATAAGCAGCAAAAACTCTCAGGACACAAGATGATGACTGGGGCGGGGGGTGGGGAAGGCGGTGGTGAAAGACACTGGCACTCTGGTGGAGGGTGTGGGGTGACATACAGATTGAGATACAGTGACAGTATTCAAAAATGCTTGTAGTAGTATGAATAAAGAGATAATAATATCAATAATTAAAATAAAGCTCAGAGAGTTTGTTGTAGATGGTGTGGGTGGTGAAATGATAAAATGATCATTGAAGGATGAGAAATATCCAGAATGGGGGGAGGGTAAGAGGAGAGCAGGAGAACATTCCTGGGAGGGGGAACAGTAAATGCAGAGACTGGGAGGTGGGGGGACTCAGCGAGTCTGGAGGATGAGTCCCACACTGAACTGAAGGAAGGAAGAGAGGCCTAAATGAGGCCAGTCGAGAAGCTGCAGACAAGACTCGGTGGAGTAAGTGAAAAGAGCAAGAAGTATGCCTCTGAGATGTTTGGAGTCAGAACCAACAGGATGTGCTGATGGATTGAGTATCCAGATGAGAGAAAGTCCAGAATTAAGGATGAAGCCTGGGACTGCTCCAAGTCTTAGGTGTTAAGCCCATGGCCTCTGAATTACATAGTCCACTTACATCCCAAGGACCTGGGGCTGGGGTGGAGGGTGGGGATACAACCAAGATGAACAATGAAATGGTATAAATAGATGTTTGTTTCTTCCTCTTCTTCCTTCCTGCCTGTCTGCCTACTTGCCTTTATTCCTGCCTGCACCTTTCCTTAAAAAACCCAGAAAATAAAGGAGCCTGTAGAGCCTGTATTTTTAATTTAAGTGAAGGAAGAAATAGTGTCATTTACTCAGTCAGGGATGATTGGTTTGTCATGCTGGATATGAGGCATCTGTGCAGTATTCAAAGGGATTAATCAAACAGCCCTTGGAAGAGTTGGGATCAGAATTAGGAAACCATTTCCATCAACCACGTACAGAGTATTTAAGGCCTAACTCATCGGTGGTTGCTTTATCTTCCCAGTCGATCATAATACTCCTAGCAATAACTGGATCATGTGTTCTCTGTGCTTTTCCTCCACTGGCACTGCCAAGCATTCCCACGAGGTTTGAACCATCAAGAGTTGTTAACTGGGTGGCTTACCACAGGAGGAGCACTTGTGGAGGAAGGTTCTAGAGCTGTTGGAGTTGTCTGCTGGGCAAGCTGTTCCTCTAATTCTGACCCCTGCCACTGGGGTTTGGGAGATGTAGCCGTGGTGTGAGACACCATCTCCACATATCAGAATGCTCCAGCAGTGGCTGTCATACTCCGGGCCCCTGCTGGGGTAGCCCCTGTTGATAAACGTGGGTAGCTGTGTCAAGACTCCGACCCATCTGTCCGTCTGCTAGGTCTGGTGGGGTTGGGAAGCACCACATAGATTTCACTGCAGTGTCTACACTGGAAACCTCTTCTGCCTGATTGTCACCTGGGTGGGAGGCTGTGATGCCCGTGCAGAGTGAAGACGTGTGGACTATTGAACCACTGCTGCCTTGGCTTACCCTCCCCCAGGAAGCCAGACTTCGTGCCACAGGGCATGGACTAAATGCTACACAGGGTGCTGAGTTCTTACTCCTCTGGAGGCACCTGTAGGAACAGCAGAGGAAGATGAATACAAGTGCTGTCTTCTGTTCTGTTTTCCCCACAGGCAGGTATGGCCAGAGCAGAGTAACGATATGAAAATGATCTCTTGGGATGAAACAGAAAATACAGGTTCTACCTCTCATTCTACTGCTTCCTGCCTGTCTGACCTTTTCCCGCCAGTCTGAGCATTCAGACCTCGGCTGGGCCATCTGAGCGATCGAGGCCTGATCTGCCCTTCTCCCAGGACTGTTATAAAGACCAAATGAGACAGTGGGTGAAGCTGTTTGGTAGCAGTAAATAGACGTGTGAGATGCCTGTCTGCGTTTAATCAGCCTGGCCCTGCCCTCGTGGAAGTCACAGCCTGGTGAGAGAAAAAATACCGAACACCGAAAAGTGCAGCCCCAGGGAGGTCAGAGGCAGTGTCCCTGGAGACTGTGACAAGGGGTGCCGCTTGGTCTCAACCAGTGGTTCTCAAAGTATGGCTGGCTTCCAGATCAGCAGCAGTGGCACCTGGGACCTGGTTAAGATTTCAGATTTCCAGGTCCCACCTGAACCTTACTGAATCAGAAACTTGGAGAGTTTTGAAAAAGGAGCTTCTGATGCATGTCCAGGACTGAGAACTGCTGGTTGAAGTGTTCAGGGAAGGCCTTCCCAAGGAAGTTACTTCAATGCAGCTTGATAAATAATTGGGGTTTAGTCAGATAAAGAGGAGGGGAGAATGGGGTTGTGAGTACTATTCCAGAGAAAGTCCTGGCATAAGAAATAATTTTCTTTTTGAGCATCAAAATAATTCTCACATGGTGGCAGCAAAGAAAGAGCAAGGGGTAGAAAGGAATAGAATCCCAGGGCCTTGTAACCTTGGGAAAGATTTTACAGCTTATGTGCAGGTCATTGGAAATCATTAAAAGGTTTTGAGAAGAGAAGGACTTTTTCTGGTCAATAACATGCTATTGTAATTTTTCAATATTTCCTTATTATCCAATAAAGGCAGTTAATTGTCTTAATTAGGGCTAGCATGCTGATTCAGAAAAAGGCATTCTGGAACTAGTGGACCAGTCCACGAACGTGTGTGTGCATGCATGCGTGTGCATGTGTTCACCACTAACTATGCATTTGGCACTGTGCTGGGCACCATAAAGATACAGGAAAAGATACAACTCTTTCTTTCGAAGACTGGAGAGTTTGAGTGAGAAGAAAGATGAAGAGCATACACAAAGGATGCCAGAGCTCTTCCCATGGCGTTCCTGATGTTCTGTGTTCAGAGATGGTGGGATCTCAGACCGGGTCACGATGTTCTGGGGCAGTCAGGCCAGGCTTCCTCCAGCCAGTGGGTCACAACTTGGCTTTGGCAAGGAGAAGGACCTTGGGAGAAATGCAGAGGCAGGAATAGTAAGGGATTTCTCTGTATCTTGGAGGAACAGGGTGCAGCCAGGCCTAGGGAGAGGAGGTCCTCTTAACCCCAGGCTCTTCTGACCCCAAAGGAACATCCCTGGGGGTGTGGGCAGGGTGCTCCTGGGACCCTTGAGACAGGATGTCAGTGACAGTTTATACAATTGCCACTGGGAATTTCATACCCATCTTTCCTAGGTCCTATGGCGTCCCTGAGAGTTGACTGCTTTTTATTGACTGGCTTTTACTTCCTTTTCTTGAATATAATAGTCATAGCAAGAAGTGCAGAGTTTAAGCACACAGGCAGAGATTCCAGTGAATACACCCTTGTTACCCCGCCACCACCATGAAACAGCCCCAACCCGTACCCTCTCAGGTGCTTCCCTGCCCTAGGGAATCTCTGCCCAGGTTTCTCACTTGCTTCTCTTCATGGGCTTTCTGCATCTTTCTCCCCAGCAGTACATGTGAGAGCCACCAGCATGGTTGCCTACAGTCATAGATTATCCATTCCCATTGCTCACTCTGGGGTGTGAACATGCGACAATTTAGTTATCCAGTCTCCTGTTGATGGGCCATTAGGTAGTTTCCAGGTTGGGCTTATTATTTTGGTGCATTTTAACCTGGGTCTTCCTCTTTGGTTTGCTCAAATTCCCCTTAAGATCACTAAATTCATCTTTTCTAAAGCATTGTCTGCAAGGCTGCATATGCGTTTGGCAAAAGAAGGATCTTGAAAATAAGACTGATACAAAATGAACAGCAGGAAATTAGTGGTTAGAGATAAGAGTCTCCCTTGTCTTCTCTTCTGCCCAACCCTCCTCTTCCTCAGAGAAGCCACGTTAAAGGAAACTGCGTTGACCCAGCTGGAGGTGCCCATAGCCAGGCACCACCAACCAGGCCAGGTGGGTGCTCTCAGGGATCTGTGCAGGGAGAGGATGTCACTTGTTCATGTTGCAGCGGCTCCGTGTAGGCCCTTGGTAAAGGTTTCTTGAATGAGTGTGTTTCTAATAAAACTAGTTGCTGTAGATCTTCACCGATGCCGGCGCTTGTGATGCCTTACCTTCTTTGATTTCTTGCACAGATGGAGGGAAGTTACTCTTCTTACCACCCCTCCGTTGGGATGGGCAAACGGAGGCACAGCTGGCCTGCTACGTGCCAGACTTATCCGCAGAGGGTGGTAATGTGCAAAGCCAGCGGGTAGACTCCAATCCACACTCTGCTGCCTCACGTCTGGTGTCAAATGAGCACCACCATCAGCCAGGGCATTGGGAGGAAGAGCAGACAGGAAGCCCTTCCAGGTGGACAGTGGAGGCCCCACTTTTTGGGGGAGGTGGTGGGTGAAACCTTCCTGCAGAGGGCTGCTTACTCAGGTGGAGAAGAGCAGACAGGTCCTGGAGATGGGGGACCAGCTTGAGCGCCCTTCTGGGGTGGGGTTTGGATTCTGGTCTGGGGGGCTTGCAGAGTTGGGGCTTTGAGGAGAAGAGAAGGGCATCCTGCTTGTGGTGGGGTTGCAGACTAGGGGCTGCTGTGGCAGCCCTGCCACCTCCCCCCAACCCCCAGTGCTACCCATCGGGGTCTCTGTGGCCTGGCTGTTTGACATCTGGCATCAGTCCCTGTGGCCCAGACTTCTGCATTTTGGGTGCGCACAGCTTTCCTCCCCACCCATTGTCTGCTGCCCACCAGCCCTTCAGCTAGACCTTCTGAGAGAGGCCTCTCCCCTCCTTCCGCCACTCAGTCAGCCCCAAGGAGGACTCCAGGCCTCACCCGAGGAGCCTTTCCCCACAGACCTGAAAACATACCCTGCAGGCTCCTTCTGGGGTCCTCTGCACGGCAGACACACCCATTAACATTTATTGTGGTTTTAGAGACAAGGAAGGAAAACATTGTGCAGAAGGCCTGCAGGCCAGCAGAAGCACTTTAATATTCTCTACCCATCCCCCCTTCTCCACTGGCAATTTGATAATTATCTTGAAGACTTGTGGTTTGAGAACCCATTGTCTGCATGTAAATGTTCTTCTCTTTCCTCCCTTTAAGGGTTGCTCCGTGGTTCTCCCACTTGCTTTTGGAAAAGGCCATTCAGAGCAGGGCGTTACTTGCAGCCTGGATGCTGCCCTATATGGGCAGTGGCGCGACTTTCAAGCATGGCTTGGACTTGGAGTCCCACTGCACTGCGGAGTTTGCAGGGAAGAGAAGCCTCCCTCATTCACACCCTGTGGCCCGGAGTCCCCAGGGACCCTGGCAGCTGTGTTCCCAGGCTTGCCAACAGCCAAGAGGTCCTTTCTTGGAGACCTGGGAATCCTTGCCACTTATGAAGGGATTAAAATCCAGTTGGCTCCTGAGCTGAGCTTATAACTTTGAAGTTCCCAAGGAGACAATACGCACATCAAAGTCAAAACTGCTTTTTATTCTCCACATCTCCTTCCCCCTCTGCTTCCTCTCCTTGCCCCCTGCTTCCTC